>NNCF01126795.1:550216-560240 GCA_002313205.1 Laupala kohalensis
AAAGTTATGGAAAATGACAGGCATATACTAAAATCGAACAACCGGTTGAAAGCCATGTGGAATATTGTTAACAATTACACGCCAACTTCTGAAAACCGCGAAGAAAATGTTTCTTTACTAAACGATGGCAAAATCGTATCAAATCCTCAGGACATCGCAAGTTTGTTTAATTCTCACTTCTCAGAAGTTGGTAAAATAACGAACTCAATATATCCAAATCAATGTCCTCCAATTATTACCACCCACATACCCAATTCTATGTTCACTTCCGAAACTAACGCCAGTGAAGTCATGGGAATCATCAGCTCCTTAAAAAACAAATTTTCACGAGGCATAGATGATATACCTGAGTTTATTGTTAAATCTTCGTCCCACGCTACATTAAATCCACTCATAAATATTTTTAATAGTTCTTTATCGGAAGGGGTGTTTCCTCACATATTTAAGAGAGCTGAAGTCAAACCTTTACACAAGAAAGGAAACAAACTTAATATTGGAAATTATCGACCAATATCTCTATTACCCACTTTCTCAAAAATCCTAGAAAAATTGTTCTATAAGCGTCTTCTAGATTTTTTATCAAAACATAACATTCTCTCTGACGATCAACACGGTTTTAGGAAATCCTTTTCCACTACAAGCGCCATATTTTCCTTCTTAAACGATGTTACCACATCTCTAGACAGTGGAGAAAATCCTCAGGGTGTTTTTCTTGACTTATCCAAAGCATTCGATGTCATCGATCACGGAATTCTCCTTACCAAATTGCATTCTTTAGGCATTCGTGGACTTCCACATCAATGGCTAACTTCTTATTTAAAAAATAGATATCAACAGGTTGAAATATCCTATACTAAAAATAAAATACTTCAGCGTTGTCTTTCAGAAACAGAGCCACTTACTTGCGGAGTACCCCAAGGATCAATTCTCGACCCTATATTCTTTTTATTGTATGTGAACGATATGTCATCATCCACATCAGATTGCAAAATGATTCTTTTTGCATATGACACTAATTTACTGTGTAACCACGCCAATGCTCAAAAAGTTTTGTCTAACCTTTCGACTTGGTTCCATGCAAATCGTCTCATTGTAAACACTGACAAAACAGTGTCTATGTCATTTCACAATAGTATCACAAAATCTTTACCCCAGGTTTCTCTTTCTTTAAACGGAACACAATTAAAAACTGTTACAAATACAAAATTCTTAGGTCTCCATATTCAAGACAACCTCAAATGGAATTGTCACATTGACAATCTTAATTCCCAATTAAGCAAATTGTGTTACGCATTCCGAATCTTAGTTAACGCAGTTAGTCCACGTATTTCCCGTTGCGTATATTTTGCAAACGTTTACTCCCATTTACGTTACGGCATTACCTTCTGGGGTAATTCCGGTCAGAGTATTCAAACTTTCAGAATTCAGAAGAGGATAGTTCGGATAATTTGTAAATCTCACCCCCGAAACTCTTGTAAACCTTTATTCAAGGAATTAAATATATTAACACTTCCCTGCATTTATATTTATGAAACAGTCGTGTTTGTTAAGTCCGAATTACTGAAGTGCCACCCTTGCTTTATACGAAACAGTCTCGTTCACGAACACTATACACGCAATAGTAGTAATATTCATCGCCCTAGAGTGTCAACCACTCTTTGCCAAAAGGGACCATACCATTCGGGAATCGTTCTATATAATTCCCTGCCCAAGAATATAAAAGATATTATGAAATTGAATATCTTCAAATCCGCGGTTAAAAACTACCTCCTGCACCAGTGCTTCTACACTGTAAAAGAATTTATTGATTTTAACAAAAGTTAAATTCGTCTTGTGCTTTATCACGCCATTGCTGTAGTACTTTTTAAACAACTTATAACAATTTCAAAAACTATTTTCTTGCATGATTGTGTTGTCTTATGGCTCATATTAATTTAGTTTTATGTGTACTCAACATTGGCACGTTTGTGTACATAAATTCTGTAGCCCCATCCTGGCCCGGGTTTTTCTCCGGTTTTCCTTCGGGTAGAGGCGGATTTATCATACAGGTTCTCTAGGCTTTGTCTAGGGGCGGGTCTATTGTAACAATAAATCGTGAATTTAGTGTTATTTCAATTTTTAAGCACTATACTCAGAATAATCTATAGTTCGATAATAACTTACATGTAATTTTTTGCTTAAAATTACAAACATATTGACATTCTATAAGTATTATAACTCGCAGCTAACTTTTTATCTTATCTAGGAACTTTTGCTGAAATTTTTGAATCCGCCTCTGCCTTAGGGCCCTTGATCGGAATTGATGGGATGGTCCCTTGCTTGCTTCCGGAGAGTAAATTAGTTTATTGTCCTTCACATGGTCATACGTAATTTACTGTTTGTTTGACACTAAATTTATTATTATTATTTTTTTAGAGATAAGGGAGAGAATGAAATTATATCCAAATATTAAATCGGCTATATATTTCTTAAATGGTCGGAGAGGTGTGTTTTACAAGTTAAAATCGATTTATACAAATTAGACTTTGCAAAGATTGAATTCTACCTACAGGAATCCCTTACATGAGAGGAGAAGTAAAAAATTGGGTATACCAAAACTTATGAGCTACTGCAATGACATCACCTCTTCTGGCTGAAATTTTAAAACAATATCTTAGATTGCTTTTTTTTTGTTTTATTATACACACATTCGAAAAGTAAAGTGGTATTTTATGTTCCGAACCATTGCATATCAAAATACGAGCACCTCTCTCCGAACAGAGTCGAAAACGCCCAGAAGTCGCCACCGGTCTCTAGACTCTCCTACGGAATTCTTTGATCTTCACTGCTGCCTTGAATGCAGCATACAAAAGAGGGCTTCTGTTTGGGAAGACATCGACTCCGAGAAATGTGACGCAACAAAGGGGAAGTTTAGTAACATTAGAACTCGAATTCCCGTGAGTAGGTGGTGCGATTGTCCCTTTAGACTCATTAAAAAAACGAAGAAAAGAAAAAAGTTGATGTGAACGAAGGTTGTGAGAAAGAATCTAATTAATACTTTTAAGCAGAATTTGTTTGGGAAGTGGAAGATGTAAAAGTCTTAATTAAGGACCGTTCTTTATCTGACCTGGTGTCTTTGTAGGAAAAGAAAGGGCTCTTATGAAACTTACCTTCCAAACAATATTGTATTCTTTTAACTTCGAAGGAATTGTAGACTTCTAATAAAGTTCGACCAAATTAAAAAGGTGACGGATCAAAACTTCTTACTTTTCTCCGCCATGTCCGTAAAATCGGAAGGAAAGTTTGAATTGTTGTATTATATTTTTGGGAAATTATCGTTGATATTTTTGGGAAATTATGTTGATGGGGATTTCGACCTTTAATTATTCTTTTATTTTAGATTGTCCGTTTACGTGTTTTCGGATTGTCCTGAAACTGATTACGAGTGTCTTAATATAGCTGCTTACATAATCGCATGATAAGTCCTAAAAATTCGCGGATGGAATAGAAAGGGCACGAGTGTAGCTTGCTATTAATAGCTTATCTACATGGAGCGGGTTAGGAGGAATGATAAGGGGAGCTATGGTGCGGATGTCAGCCGGCTAGTAGGGTTCACCGACACCTTGGTACATTCAAACTCGGTCAATAAGTGGACAATTTCTCGTGAACGTTTTCCTTTCCCAATCAATACGTACAATTATCTTCTGAGCTTCTCCTACCAGGTTCTCCCACGCCGATTTCACAAAAAATACACCACAAAATAAATTTTTTTAATTTTTTAAGGGAAAAATAAATGAAGCAGGCAATATCTAGGGAAACACAAATGTGGTATGATACAGATAATTTTCTGGCATGTTGACGAATCATGATCTTACATTTTAACGAGTTACCGACTATCTGTTTAAAAACGTACGGTAACTCTGACAGTTTCTCAGACGCTACCCACCGAATATTTTATAAATTCTTAACCTCTTCATGAATTTCATAAAGTCCTCAGAATTTAAATTGTTATTGTTGCCAAAAAATAAGCAAGTTAGGAGCCAGTTACGAAATCCTAACACTCATAACGACGCAATAGTAGCGCTATAAAGATAAAGTATGATGAACGGATTGTACCTATGATCCTGCACTGTCACTCGATCAACAACTTGTATACGTCGCCTTTTCGGCTTATTATGATTATATGAGGGAAAATAGCAGACTAAAAGTTCAAATATCAGAAAAGTTCGGGTGTTATGTTTGTAGAATCACGTACAGCTTTGCGATCAAAGAGATATTATCCAAGAGATTTTGTATTTTATTTAATATTATATGTGGTTCGAAAGAAAGCAAGAGATAAGTATATGAAGTAAATTATTTGCTCATGCAATATCGTGTCACATGAACCTATCAATTTCTCTCACATCTTTTATTACGTCATTCTTAGTTCGAAAAATAAAAGATGTTTACTATCTGCGTACAGATATAAAGTGCTCAGTTCTTAACTTCTCCATTCGTCGTCCAACCTCCAACACTTATTTACAATTCTATGCCAATCCCCTGGTTCTCATGAAAGAAAACTGTAATGTATCTATGAATCCAAAAATGTAATATAATCTAGTTGCTGCTAGTTCTTCCTAGGCGTGTTTATACTCCTGGATTCTCTGCATTCTAGACAGATCGTACGCGCTAGGAATCGTTTACATTCCAAATGTTTTGCGAGACATTTCATTCCACAATTGCAGCCATCTCAGTAAACATTGGTTATTCTACTGAGGCATTCGAAGTATATTCTTTCTTTGGACTTAAAAACTACTCGCCGCTAGCAGTAAATTCTTGGGTGTCATTACCTAGTGCAATGTTGCTAACGGTTTTCTTAAAGATAGCGGATGCGCCGAGGCAGTTGTTGGAGGGCGGAGTTCGCGGGTGCATTTTCATGGCCATCCTCCCTCCGCCCTCACTGCACTGGAAACACCGTGGGAGGGGTTATGGAGGGGAAGTCGCAGAGACAAAAAAAGCGACCGCCGCCGGCGACAAAGGCGGCGTTCCTGAGCATCGCGGAATACAAAGCTGTAGAAGGTGCACAGTGGGACGAAACGCCAAGGCTTAAGGTAGAATTAAATCAGTAACAATAAACAGAGTAAGAGATTTCAACCCGAAAAACATACCTCACCAGCCATTAAATTGAAATAATAACAATTATAAATAATTGTCTAGTACATTACATCTTATGGAGAAATCACTTACTTTCAAAAATGTACCAACGTTTAAATCACGAAAATGATGGAAGTTTACTTTGATTTGTAGTATATTTTCCGTAGAATTTTTACATCACTTTTATCTATAGGCCACCGGACATCTGAGAAAGGTATTCCACTTTTTCTGAGGTGAGATGCAAATATTCCGAAACAGTCGCGCTACCATGTTTTTACATGCTCCTGTGCATTTCAAACAAGCGAGTTATGGAATATTGTTTGTTCTATGATATTAACTCATGGATTGAAATTAAAACATATTTTTTCTTCGTTATCGTTCATATTGTTGTGTTTTATAACAACTAGAATAAAAATAAAGAAAACAATTATACATCGTAGTAATTTGCATGACTTGGATCGCTGGTTAATACACGATTCGTTTCCTTGACGTCTGTTTTCTGGTACAATCTGGAATTCATAAGGGTTTAGTGAGTACAACGAAAGTTATTCGGACTAATTTAGACCGGAAGTGTTCCGGATATCCGGTCAAATATACCGAAGATTCGTGTGGGAAATACGTATAATGTGGAGTTAACACTTCCCATTTATACTGCATGATGTATATATCCTCCCAGCCATCTCCTTATCAAGCTTGCATTTCTATAACAAAGAAATGAGGACAAAAATATATTCAAGCCAATAAAGTTTTTGGTGATGTAATCGTCCCTGTGTACCTATGACCCCATTCTTAGAAATTTTGAGAGTTTTATAAAAGTGTTTCTTCTTAAATATTTATCGAATTCTTCTGAAAATATATTAAAGTGTTGCGGAAGAAATACCTGAACATAATTTTCCTCATACTCTATTTCTTATAGATGTCGCACATCTATCCTTACTACCAAGAAAGAGAATTAATAAATTAATTGGATTTGGGGACATGATATACTTTTCTGTTTCCTCATTTAAGTGAGAGTACTGATGAATTGTATGGGTTCATAGCTTGTATTACGATCTTTCAAATATACACTCCTCCTGATGAGATTGTGCTGGAAATGTCTAACACCGACAACATGAATTTTTCAGTATGCAATAAGTTTTGGTGAAATGAGCCCTATGGCTTACAACAACAAAAATACTACCTAATGATAATAAATAATATATTAATCATACTATGTGTTTTTGATTTGGTGACGACATGAGGTCTGCTCTTCGGTATGCCCACTCGATATGAACACTATTACAATTTGTAAAACTAATTAATACAGAACAAAAAAGATATATTAATTGTTGTAATTGAGAAGAAGAATTTAGGAACCATTGCGCTGTGTCACCGGTGTAAGCGATTCAGTAAAATTCAGCAGTGCCATGAACAACGAGCTACTGCTTCAACTAGCGATATATTGTCGAATTATGAATTATGAAATTATGAAATAATAAAAATGAAAAATTATTAAATTGCGAACGTTTTGGCGTTAGGAAAATGAAAAAATTTAAAAATTTATTTATGACCGTAATACAATGACTTTAATTTATATTAAGATGAGATTTGATGTGTGAATTGATTCCCATTTATGATAGTAAGCACTAGGGCCAGAAAACCTAACGTTCCCACGGTCGATTTTTCCTCAGGACATTCAACATTTACTCAAAAAGTTGAGTTTTGCTTCGCTCGAATGTAATTAACATGAGTGTGCGCATACACTTATGGCATGTCTTTTACGTTTTGTATTACCACGTACTCGAGAGTGTTTCAAAAAAATTCAATTCATGATAAAGGCTTCCCCGTTTAAAACAAGAGCAAGTGAAAATGTGAAGTATGGTGGTTCTGCTTTCATCCGCCACGTGGCAAAAGCGTCCCTTCACTTTCGCTGGTGGAACAACTGTGCCTAAACAGTTTTCCAGAACGCGCACCGGAAGATAAAACCTTCGGATTTATTGCTTAAATTGGTCCCTAGATATTCAGTAATGGCATCAGGAAGTATTGCTGAATTAATTCTTATCACTATATATTCATTGCACCGTCAAATATGTCAACGCGGTTCGATACAACTTCTCTTTCGCCAATTAAAACATGGAAAATTCCTTTGTGCGAATTAGATTAGGCATTATTCTGGCCTATTGGTGGCACCCCAGAATCTCTCGTTGAAGACATGTGGTTAGCTGGAAGGGTAAACCTAATGACCTGAAGTAAGTCGTGAAATACATTTGTCTATAAATAGATTGCGTGACGTATTACAGTATTATGTGATTTCAGTTTTAACTAATTCTCTGAAACCAGTTACCTGGTTGTTCAAATATAATCCCAAAAACACTATAGCCTGCGACTCTCGTATTCTGTATTTGTGAAGTGTGGAGTAGGTACCGGTAAAATGTTTTCCAGAAACGAAGTATGTCGGTGATCTATTGACGTTCTGACACTAGGTTACACTTCTGGTGGTCATGAAGCGGGGAACTTAAATTATTCAAGTAGAAAAACACTTCGTCAAAATCAGATCGAATAATTAATTGAAATTCAATCTACTTATACTGATTAAATTGTTGTCTTAAAACAACTTGTACATCTTTGGCATTGAAACTTCTTTGACAGAGATGGTGGGTATGATACTTCTGAGCTTTGAGAAAGATTTGTTGTTAGATTTAATAGCCTATATTAGTTAAACAAGACGAATTGAGTGTGCCCTGTCAAATTTGTTAATTCCGTCATTTTTTTGTCGAAAATCTATTGCGCAAATGATGATGATATGTCTTATCAATATTGTTTGCGTTGGAGTAATTTTTAACATTCTGTAAAGTTGTGTAATTTTTGGCCACTTGATATTACAGATGTACTATCTTCAGGGACAGGTGAGGATACAAAAAAAGAAAACAATACATAACTTGCTAACTTTTTGGATATATTCTATCCATCCTTAGGGTTAAAATACAAAGTAGAAAATAGAAAATATATCTACAATCTTTAACTGGCTCTACCCAAAACATCTCTCACAATAGTTAGATTTTATTTTGTATTGTAGGCCTGATGATGGATAGGATGTATCCGAAATGTTGGCGAATTATTTAGTGTTTTTTTTTTTTTTTTTTTTTTTTTTNATATTATTTTACTGTCAAGTCAGAGATTTACTCGAGGTGCTGTATGCGATTCGTTCAATGGATCTAAAGAGAATGATTCATTCCCAACATCGTCGTCGTTCCTTCCGCCGCCGTCGGCGCTTCCAGCGAGAGGCGTGCTTGGTGGACTAGGAGACTCGGTCAAGGCCTGCCTGGAGACTCGGAAGGCCGTGGCGCCGCTTACGTAAACGCTGTGACGTCGTCAGCGCACCTCACCGGCGCGGTGCGGAGGCAGCTGCAGGACTGCCACAACGTGCGCTACACCTGCTACGATTGCGTTCTCGAGCGCAACACTCGAGACTTACAGTCTACAGCCTACGTGGTGTGTTCTATTCTCAAGTGGCGAGTCGATACCTCTTCCTATCGACTTAAATTCCTTACTCTTAAGCTTCGTATGTATATTTCTGGAATTTATCTCCAGAATCCCTCTTATGATTTTGATAAAATTCGCAGAAGAGGGATATTTTAGGATATAAAAACGATCAAACATTATCTCATTTATGAGTAGGATTGTTTTAGTGGTTTTGTACAAGAAAATGCCCATAGTATGGATTCCAAAGAATAGATAACTTAACGGTTTGTATTGCAAATCCGTGAATGTTGAAGCCCAGGTCTCATTCATCACGGAAAGAGAGGTAAATATTTCGTATCGTCTATTTCGTTTGCCTCTGTCTATGGAAAAAGGAGACAAACTGATACAACTTAAATTACTTCATTGGGTTTAGTGACGAAACCAGCAAATGGTATGGGCGGTAGTGGCAATGCATAGACGTCATGTAACAACAAATTAGATATGTATGTTTTTTTAAAGACAAGTATATTACCTTTTTTAATTTTAAACTTAGTTTCTTTCGTAGTGACCTTCCCCCCGCAACTCTGATTCTTTTCCTGAAAGGTTGGTACAGAGGTTTGTAATTATTTTATTACTGAACTCTCAATATCGAATATCACAGCATTGAAAGTAACAAACACAGCATTCAAAACCTTTTATAGGAAACACATTTGCAGTCCATTTCATCTGTCTACACGTTTCTTCCATTGTAAACACAGATGTGGCCTGGACGCTGTTCGTTTCCAGTGCGGATCTAACCCGTATATTTAACGTGTTTGAGTCCGGAAGGCTCAACATGCCCACACATGTTTTATCGCTATGAAGAGGCGCTATTTATAAAACGACGCTTTAGATATGGGCTTTAAATTTATCTCGCGAACATTCGATGTTTGACATATTTGACGTTTGAGGTTGGGTTACATTCACTTGCGATGGCCTTTCAGCGGCGCTTCAACATTGTAAGTGATCCACCAATTAATGCATTCACGCTGTGCAATCATTATTGCTTTCTCCAATTAACATTTATGGCTTCGCGCGTCACAGAAGCCATAATGGAAGAACAATTATACTGCTATATTTTTTGACAATAGAAGCCAATTCTTCTAGTGAAGTATGATTTGAAGGCAAAATGCAAAGAAAATTGTCCGCCTAGTTCATTCAAGTACATTCCGTGATAGACAGGGTGACCGTTATTACACAGACAGTGAGAGTTTACAGACCCCTCATGTCTTCCTTTCACCTTCTTCTCCAACTTTGTAAATATACGCACTCAAAATATTGCTTTACATTTTTATTATTATTAGGCCTAGCAAACGTAGTAGATCGTAAAATGAAACTTATTATTATAATATATAATTTAAATAATTTATTTTAAATAATATTTTTAACTGTTACAAAGGCGGTTGCAAACGTGACCATGTGGTGGTGGTGG
>NNCF01126795.1:566405-598318 GCA_002313205.1 Laupala kohalensis
ATATATATATATATATATATATATATATATATATATATATATATATATATATATATATAACAAGATTTTGTAAAAAAATACGTTATGTTTATCCAAATACATTGTATTTGATTTAAATTCAATACGAAACAAAGTTCCAAGTTTTCATGTTCAATTACTAGATGTGTGAGTTACTTACTTGGTATACATTATATTTATTTACTTATTTTAAATTAATTTGTTTTAATTAAAGGAAATTGAAAATACTTATACACCGATTATTCACTTATTTGCTTATTTACGAATGGTTATATACTTGTTTACCAATGTACAAAGAAACATTTTGGTTTGATTTGATATTAATATGAAAAATACTGCACGGTGAAAGATCTATATAAACATTAAGAGAGGGAGTTATAATTGGATTTTACATGAAATTGAAGTGTTGAATTCAATTTTGCGTACTTTTATCGTTTATTGTTTAAATCCCTTTGACATTTTTTATTTGAATCATGAAAGCGTTTTCCTGGACGAGCAAAACTCTTCATTCTTTCATTCCTCTGTTTCCGTTTTACTTTTAAAACTCTTCAAAAATGTTATCCCTCGCACAAAAATATTACGTCTCTCAGATGAATTGGTATGTGAAAAAAGACTTTTTATTTCCCGTTCCGGACATTGAAACGTGCAGGCATAGAATTTGCGTGAATATAAACGCGAGATCGTATTTGATCTCCCGATGTTGGCACAAAGCCCCTGAGAGAGGCGTCGCTGAGGATGGTTCATTTGTGTTCCAGTGCGCTTTCATTCTGGGAACCGTTTTTCTCTGTGCATGTGACGAATATATGAGAGTTAAAGTATGACTAATGATGTTTCGTTGAAGTAAATGCTCAATTACATATTTACAGAGCAACGTGTCAAATCAAAATTATTATTGTACTAACGAGCATAACAATGTGGGGGGATGGGCGAAAATCATTAGTGTAGAATACGAGTTACATTTTATTTTTTGTTTTTTAGGGGGGGCAAAGTTGATATTACGAGATATTTAATTGGACAAAAGTTGTAATGTAAAACGAAAAAATAAAAATCATACTGTACTCCGTTTCGCGTTAGAATAGCTCAACGCTGTGTGAAATGTGAATAATTCAGACATTAATACGAAGAAGAAAATTGAAGAGACAATGAAAAGAAAGAATTCCGAGCACATGAAAGAAGAAAAAAAACATTTCCTTTCTTGAAAGTACTTCGTAGTGTTCTATAAACAGTGTGCCTCCCGGCGCGGTGTCATTTACTTGGTCCAATACCTCTCTCCCCCGCTCTCTATCTCCCCTCCCCCTTGCGCTTCCATCGCACACGGCTCTCACCAACACGCGACATGGCGTCGCTATGACGTTCGCATCTGTCATCACTTCGGTGACATCCCCGCTCTGCCGCCCTCGTTCTGCTCTGTTCCTCCCGCTTCATCACGCTACTTCCCCACTGGCTCTCTTCTAGTGCACTCGGAGCACGGAAGGGGGATTCCTACTGATTAGCATTTGCACAGTGACAAACGCTTGATGAAGTTAACTCAACTGAAAAATCGGATTCTAATTTCAAATCTAATATTCAAGCCTCTTTTCTTGAAGTCTGAAATCGAGTGGGTGGGATCCCGAAAAAAACTTTCAGAACTACGTATTGGGTGTTCCTTTTACAATGACATCGGGATTTAACGAAAACAAAGGACACAATGAATATAAAAATAAAATTTGCAACGCGGCTCTTTTGACGTCTTGTATGTAATGTATTACGTACATTTGAAGTTTTGTAGAATTTCAGCATTTCGAGGATAACACGATAAAACCTGGAATTAAACGATTTAAATAAATTTATTGTGAAAACTGCGCATGGCCAAATGGAGGACAACAAACTAATTTACTCTCCGGAAGCAAGCAAAGGAGACAGATGTACCATAGACGTATAGAAATGAACGATCGATGTAGAATATCTTGAAGGTAATGCAATAATAGCGTAATGTCCATCCTATGAAATCATAAATATCCATCTTGTCGCGGAAGAAATGTTAATAACTGGCAGTGACTGGAAGTAGTAAGAAATAAACTTAGCGAAACACTTTTGGAAATAAATTATTACCATTACTTATAATATCATGCCAATAATACATTCCACTTTAACTATCATAGAAACTTAACACCTTGAAATAAATGTGTAGTGATGCTCTGTGTTGTTTTACCCGTACAAGTATGTAACCAAATAACTCGACTGAGTTGACAACGTTAGGTATATCATGAGAGATAATGCAAAACAACTTATTGTTTATGCATTTTTGCACACACTAACGTTTTACATAATTTACACAAACATACAATGCATTTCATTAACTTCAGGTGGGAACTTCAAAGGAGACCCCGATACAGGAGTATTTGTTCTTTGCTCTAAACCCCGAAGGGCTCCCCCGACCTAGGATGCATAATGTAAAGCTAAAATTATACTTTAAGTACAATTTGAAAACTTTTTGTACCTCGCCAATTGAACACCTAGTGTTGCGCCATTAATATTTTAAGTTTATGTAAATAATTATTTGATGTGTGGCATGAGTAACGAGATATTTGTTGTACATATAAACATTACTAAGGAAAATTAAACACAAAAATACAATATTTTGTTTTAAAATTGTTGTAATTTTATTGGAGGTCCTAGCATTTCTAATTGTGGGGAAAACCTTCAAAAGACGCCATGAAATTCTAGTGAAATGGTGTGTGAAATTCACTAAATCCTCTCCTGGTACAGCTATGCAGCCTCATAACATAAAAATATATATTTGTCACTTGTTCTACAAATTGTTAAGTTGCCTCGTCTCCAAAATGTTTACTAGTTAATGGAACCAAAATTTATTCATATACTTTAGATGTAATTAAATAAATAATTAAAAACTTACGACCTTTTATGAACGAATAATATTTTTATATTCTGTGAAGAGCTCACTATGTTTCGGCGTGGATTTTCGTCGTCGTCAGGTGATCAAGTAAGTTTTAAATTATTTAATCAATCAATTTATTGTCAAAAAAGCAGTACAAACTGCGTATGACCACGTGGAGGACAATAATATAATTTTATTTAATTATATTTAATAATCTATTTATTTAATTAGATTACATAATGGACGTTAATAGTAGTGGAATATTTTCTGTGTGTTTTAATCTTGACTAATATTTAAGTCTTATACATGTTTCTTGTATCAGTTGCAAGTGAGTAGCATGGCGATGATCTAGAAATGATATAAAGTGCATTACACGAATGTCACCCTTCAGTGCGTGTGTTGCCACCTTTGCAGAACCAAAGCTCCGAGAGCTCAGAGGCCCCGAGTGACAGAAGAACGTCGACGGGGGAGGCAGAGACTATCAGGATGGCAGGTGTGATGACGGCTGCTACGGAATATTCAACAGCCTCAGTTGGGAATGCTTCCTCACGGAACAGTCACTGCTGTCAGAAATTCATAATAGTCATCTCTACGGAACGCGTGTCACAGCTACCAACTCCCGTCATCTGTTTGCCATCAGTCGGATGTCACCTTACTGTAATGTAGTTGTGATTCTTAAGATGTCATGTATTTTACGAAAGTCAAACGACAGTAAAACGCGGAGATGTTATTTATGGGCAGAACAAGATGGTATAAAATTTTATTCAAGATAAGTAAAAAGGATTATAACTAACGATCATTTTTGGCGATCACAATAAAATAATTTTGTGATCGTCCAAAAGAACGTATATTATAATTTATTTATCTTGATTTTATAATTGACGTAAAAAGTTTTTTTTTCTTTTTTGATTATACAATTGTGCTAGTGATAGTTTTTCTTCTGTTTATGTGTTTTCAATTTAAAAACATTTTACAGTATGTAATATATTGTATATCTTGTTATTTCGTACAGAAACCTATTTGTTAATTGTATCATGATTTTTTAATAATATCATTTGCTTATTTAAAATATTATATATTAATTACTTTACAATAGTTGATCTGTAATGCGTTTTCTAACTGTTCTCTACTGTTTACTGTTATGTGAGACGAAGCCTTGAGTCAACTAAAGAAAGTCTCAAGATATCGAAATGTCTTTTTTTATTGTTGTATTTGTAAATGGGAAATGTAGCGTGCTATTGAAGCTTATCTACATGGAGCGATAGGCGTTAGGAGTTGGGTGGTAGGTTGTTGTTACTAGGTGGGCAGCTTATCTGGGTTTACCAACAACATGGCACACGTGGAGGGGTTAGTAGGAGTAGTTAGTAATAGTTAGAGTTATTGATACTTGGAGGAGTTGGATAGAGGAAGGAAGGTTTGCGTCACGACTGTATGAACTGGGGCATTAATGTGAAAAGCTACAAATTTTCTGACCCCATCGCGAATCGAACCCATCGAAACGATTTTTTTTTTATGTGGGGCATTACGGCTCGTCGGCATCGAGGTCATTAGAGCCCTAAAAACTTGTACAGGTAGGGAAAATGCAGTTACGCACTAGGGAGAGCCAACATGAATCTCCCCGCGTGTGGGACTCGCCAAATGACTCAACCATACCCACTAAAAACCCTCCTGAATTACAACTCAAAACTCAAATATCAACATATCTCAAAACATTACATATATTTGGGGAGGGGGGAAAGGAAGAAAGAGGAAAATTAAAGATGCCCTAGCGTCGGGATCGAAAAGAACAAGAGGTGACCAAGGAAGGTCAGGAAAGAGAAAGAAAGGAACCTGACACAAGTAAGTGGAAGTAATGCCAGACTCAGTTTGTCAAACACATACTTACTAGATGTAAGTCCCTTGGGGGGCCATCGGGACGACTTGAATCGGATGAGCGACAACACTACCACATGCGCCACCGCTGGGGCTAAATGTCCTGTTGCTAATGGAGAAGCGGAAGTGAACACGAGTCGAAATGGGTGTAATAGATCCATCAACGTAGTATCTTCGTTAAACAAAGAATCACTTTCCAGAATAAATATTTTGTTCTTCATATTTATGAATAAAGCAAAAGGAGCATTCTCTCACAGTTGGGACTGGTATGCACGTCTTATCTTTAAAAATTAATATTTAATTTAATACTTGAACCAAATCAGTAAAACAGCAAAAGAATTGAATATTATTATCACAAAAAAAAAGTAATAATATTGCGAATCAGTTTTTCCGGTTTGTGATACAAAGGACACCCGCATGATAAATTGAAAGGCGTTACTATGTTGCTCATTGCTCCGTTCGGCGTACTCTGCGCATTCGCCAAAAATATTCCTCAGTACTCAGGTACGTAATTTTGTCGGTTTGCTCACTCTGTATTTGTTTTCTTTTATTCATTTTTCATTGTTCTTTCCTTTCTTTATTTCAACAACAACCAAAAATACACTTCTTTCGATACTGTTTCACCCAATTATTGTATACTTTCATATTATGTTTCTATTTTTATTNTTATATTTTTCAGTGTATGTTACTGACGATGGCTGCTATGCAGCCGAAAAAGCTTTATACCAATAAAACAATGAGCAACATAGAAACGCCTTTCAATTTATCATGCTTTGATAATGTTGCTAAAGCTCCACAATTACCAAGTTAAAAAAAGAACACCCAATAAAAGCTAAACATTTCAAATACGTGGCGCTCATAAGCGGAACATATTTCATATCGTATATTTCATATTTCATACCTGCTCATGATGCTGGTGTAGAAATATTTGTTTTAAGACCGAAAGTGAAATCCAATTACATGGAATTCTCGTCTATCGTTCATTTTCGGTGTTACTAGAAACTTATGGTCATTAATAAATTTGGCGACAATGGAATTTTTGATAAGTTATTTACTAGTGTCCACTATCATGAGCGGTGCAGTGTGATGACTCAGTATGTGATGTTGCAGAAGATCAGAAAATGATCATTTAATATTTCACTGGATTAGGCTCTGAACCACTTAATTGGTGCTTAAACCCAAAGAGCACTGTAGCTTTAATTTTTTTATGGTAAATTCACCTCATGTGTTAATATGGAATGTTACACTTCATTTCCTTTGAATTTTTTAATTAAAAAACGAATACGATATAAATACTTTAATTTCTGAAAATTTAATCTGAGCAGTATGTTCTGACGGATATTGGAGAGGTAGACTGTAGGAGTATTGTTTATATCTAATGAGAGGGAATATCATGACATTTTCTGATCTGAGGTTACGTATTGGAGACTTGTGAAAATATATTCTGTTGAAATAGAACACAAATTTTCTCGAGTTTTATTATGGTTTTGTAGAAGATTAATTTCATGGTGAATGCAATCTAACCTATATTTTAGATGCCATTCTTTAGGATCATTTACAGCGGGGTCACATAATTTATTTCCGTCGCGTGCTGTATAAGAAATGTACATAATTGTAAGCTTGTGTTGAATTGTGAAAAGCAATTTTGTGTTTACATTGACATTTGTAGGTTCCTCCGTGGAAGCATGTGTGTCCGGTTACTTTCAGAATACCTTCACTTCTGACCAGAACTACCACCTTCTGACCCACATAACTTCCTTCACTTTCATTCCCAGTTAGAATTCATCCTGTTAGAACTGATTAAGCTTAAGCCAGTTTACATTCATGACATTGGGACTCTGACTCTCACACAGCACTTGGTTTTACATCGGATTTCTAAGTCTGTGGTGTCTATGTACCTTGAATAATCGGGCGATTTAGTTCATATTTCTCAAGATAAATTAATCCATTTGGTATTTGTGTTATAAGGATTCGACTCCTTCGTAAAACACAGATATCATTTTTCGGAACTTTCTTCGACAAGAGATTACTTTCTAATTTAAATTGTCTCGTGTGAGATAATTATTAAACGGTCTGTAAACTTTATTTTTTTAGTTTTACGCTATATATTTTCGAATGTATGAGCAAATGACGTTATAAAAAAGTAATTATTTTGATTGTCATGTGTATACGAAGTATGTTTTTAAATACTGAGTTGCAGGATATTTAGTTAGAAAGACAACTAAAATAGTATTTTAAAATCATATTTTACCGGACTTATGTGTTGTATAAATGAAACAATTTCTTTTCAGAGTTCTGACACAGACAGGCGCGATGTTCCGTCATCTCTTGATCCACTTGCGTCATTTACAGTTGCGTCATTTGCATCTGAGACGTGACGTCACGGAGATGGTATTTCTGATGTCCACTCAGAATTAGAGTTTTCTAAGATTCTTACTTCACGCTTTTTCGCAAAATTGGTGGCTTTTGAATTAAACCAGCAAATTCATTTAATGGTGTTTCGACAAATAACGTATATTATGAAAATAGTACATATTTAAAAAATGTGCGTTTGTTAATGTAGTTTTATTCTGTTTAAAAGATTGAATAAAATGGAAATGGGTTAGAAAATTAATTTCGGAACACTATTTTACACAACCTTCATTTTTTCTATACCATTGTCTGCTAAAAAATAAGTATCAAACCTATTTTTTTTATTAAGGTGTTACTTCAGCACCAAGTTAGTCATATCACTGAGAAGTGTAATAGTATTGTTTGTTTTTATTATAATTGTTTTATAACGCAACATTATGAATTTTAATGAGAAAAAAATGTTTTTGTATCGTATGAACGATATTTAGGAACTCGTTTGAAATACATACGAGCATGTACAAGTATTGTAGCCGAGCAGAACGGTTTCGTGATTTATGTATTACACCTCGAAAAAAGTAAACTATATTTTTGAAATGTCCGGTGACATAGATAAAAGTGATGTAAAAATCCCCGGGAAAGTTTTTACAAAGCAAACTAAAGTTCTGGTATTCGTGATTTAAAAATCAGTCTTATTTTTGAAAATAGTATTTTCTTCGTAAGATGTGATATATTTCACATTCAGTTATTGTAATTATTTCATTTAAATGATCGGGGAAGTGCGTTTTATAACTTGAAATCAAAATTAATACGTGAAAATCTATTTATTTATTCGTTTCTGGCATTTAATGATTTAATTCTACTTACGCTAGCACTACCGTAAATAAGTAGTAACTCTGGCGTCCCTCAAAGGTCGACCCTCGGAGCAATATCCTTCACAATATCTTGCTGCCTCCCTATTGTTTGGCTCTGCTAGTGACATGGGTAGCTTCCCAGCACCCCCGTCGCCCCATGGTCCTCCGGCGTGGCGTCGTCATTAGCAAGGCGCGGAGCATGGCGTCGCTCGAAGAGTGCGGGGAGCGTCAGCGACGGATCGAACTCTCAGCAAAATGCGGCGCTGATGAACTCGGGCTGATGGAGTGTCAGGGCAGTTGGGCGCCTGTGCCACTCGGGCGACGGGATCGAACGACAGCTTGCATCAGGGGCAGGCGCAGGCACGGGCGCAGACCTCCTTGGGAGTGCGCCATGCAGACGATATGCAAACCCACCCCTCTCACATTCAATATAGAATCTCGTCCTTGAAATAGATGTTCAATCAGTTAATCAATTGTTCACCGTTCAATATTCGGAGTTGCAAACTGAAATCTTCAAAACAGGTCGGGTATTTCATTAACAATTATTTACGAAATATTTGTAATTGAGTATACGTATATTTCGTTAAATGTTAGTAACACTAAATTACATTTAGTGCAATTGCAGTTTCGTGACACATCTAACGAAACAGTTGGAGTTGTAATATAATATTTCTACAACATATTTATACTATTTGTGTGTATTAAAATGGTAGTGAAGTTAACCTTTTTCTATTTATATCATTCTTTATCTATATAATAACACTTTTTTCTGTTTGTTAATGGATAGTATAGATTTCTATTGTTCTTATTTACATAGAAGTCTCAGTACATCTTGCGGAATTGAGTACGAGATACCGTAATTTCGCCGTTCGTGTTACGTATCGTATATGCGTGACCTATTTTTGATGCTCCGATAAATTAGGAACTAGTTTTATACAGCATGGCGAAATTGATCAATTTTTGTTCTACGTGTAATGGAACCGCTCGTATCATATTACTTCCGATATTCCAAATAAAACAAAAAAAATCCTCCTAATGAAACAAATAAATCATAAATATTTGTCATCTGCATTATAAACTGACCTTGTTTAATTTTCATAATTTGCATCGTTTTATTGGTATAAATGGTATTGGTAAAAACCCCATCCTGGCCCGGGTTTTTCTCCGTTTTTCCTTCTGGTAGAGGCGGATTTATCATAATGGTTCTCTAGGTTTTGTCTAGAAGCGTGTCTATTGTAACAATAAATCGTGAATTTAGTGTTATTTCAATTCTTATGATTTTTAAACACTATACTCAGAATAATCTATAGTTCGATAATAACTTACATGTACTTTTTGGTTAAAATTACAAACATATTGACGTTTAATTAGTATTATAACTCGCAGCTAACTTTTTATCTTATCTAGCAATTTTTGCTGAATTTTTTGAATCCGCCTCTGCCTTAGGGCCCTTGATCGGAATTGATGGGATGGTCCCTTGCTTGCTTCCGGAGAGTAAATTAGTTTTTTTCTTCCTCCACGTGGTCATACGCAGTTTGTACTGTTTTTTGACAATAAATTTATTATAAATTTATTATTATAAATGAAAACCCACTTGGTAGATTGTGTTAGAAAAGTATTATGAACATAACTTTCTTCGTCATAGGTGTTTTATTGTAAGCTGTATCACAACTTTACACAAAATATTTATTATTATTATTATTATAAAATAGCACCAGGTCACTTCCGATCTCGTAAAGTTTATAAAATGGAATTTAGTACATTTCACAAACATTATTGAGTATATGTCAATTCAAGGTTTAGAATTACGTATGTTTCAATTCAAGGTTTTATCGATGCATTACCCTACTTTTGGGGCAAGTAGAATTACATCCAAGATTTAATTTTTATCTCTGAAACAAATTTACAATGAAATGCATTTACAAAGAGGTAAAATTGTTCAACAAACTGAAATTGGGAAAACGAATTTGTGCAGATTTCTTTCGTACTTACTGTTTTTTTAATTGTTTCTTTTCCAATTGACATAATTCTTACACGAACTCGATTTCCTCATTGATTTATTTCGTTAACTTTCATTCTTATCTTAAGAGTGTGCTGAAATGTTAAATCCGTCTCTTCCTTAGGGTCCTTGATCCGAATTGATGGGGTGGTCCCTTGCTTGCTCCTGGATAGTAAATTAGTTTATTGCCCTCCACGTGGTCATACGCAGATTGTAGCTGCTTTTTTTACAATAAATTTATTGTTATTATCAAAAATATTGAAGTAATATTAGAATGGACTCACTTATAGGCAAAGAGACTTTTCGAGCTTGAGAATATTTCGAGATATCATTTCGATTCTCCACACACTTAAATTACTTCTCCCTGTACGTATAAAAAGTCTTATTATTACGTTTATTTATTTCCTTGCTAAATTACGAGACTCAATTTACGAGTGCTATTTGTCACTGGGGCTTTTCAAGCTTGACGAATGGCGTCGGCACTCGGAGATAACAACTACCGTTTCTTAAGCCTAGCTATAAAGTATGGACGGAATAACAAAACTCTTTTATGTGCTGCCGCGTTTTTTACGTTGTTTTTTTTAGCTTGCGACCTCTAATGAGGGTAGGTTCGAGGGATTACATTCGTGATGTGCATACAGTGGTAATGATACTGGGGTTTTCGATAAGGGTGCTCGGTGAAAATGAGGTAGTCTTGAAGATGAGGCTTGGAATACGTCAGTGACCCTTAAACGTCGGTTGACCCAAAATACGATATCAGACAAATTATGATGACATAAACATATTCGAATATACAAAAAAACTTATTTATATCAACATATTCGATCAGGTACTTGAATGTATGAGAATATTAAGCATAATTAGGCTTTCTTCTATCGGAGAGCGTATCATTGATTTCACCGGGTTTCATTCATAGATGGTGATGCTAATAATATAAAGCAACCCGCAAATTGGGATAGTTTGGTAGCTCAGCGTACAAAATAAGAAAAAAGTAATAAATGTAAATAAACTTATTGTTCAAAAAGCAGTAACAAACTACGTATGACCACGTGGACATCAATTAACTAATTTACTCTCTGTCAGCAAGGAACGGACCATTCCATCAATTCCGATCAAGGGCCCTAAGACAGAGGGAAATATAACATTTGAGCATGCTCCTAAGATAAGAATAAAAATAGTTCGCCACGTGTTATAATATTTATAGATAACAAACAAATTTGTATTTAATAAAACAAAAAAAACTATTTCAAAAGTTCGCATTATTATCAAACTATAGATTATTAGGAAAATATTGTTTATGTTTGTAAGTATGAAAATAACACTAAATTTCAGATTTATTATTTCAATATTCGCCGCCCCTACACAAGAGCCTAGATGGCGTGTATAAAAATCCTCCTTTACCCGAAGTAGAACCGGAGAAAAACCCGAGCCAGGATGAAAATATAAGTTTAAACTTAAATAAATTAGTTAGAAAACTGAACCACAGTATATTAAACAAAAACGACCACACGTACGAAACGCGTAACAACCCCATGCACATTAATTAGCAAATATTTGGATCTGAAGAGTGTGAAATATCCAACGAATTTATAGACGTATTGTCACAACGAATGGGAGCCTTGAATCACTCCTTTGAATACTTGACAGCAGTTGCAGAATTTATAGACCTCGGGAAACTGTCTAAACGTGGAATAGCTATCGATGAAGGAGGTGTATAATATTCGCAATTCGTGAAGGAAGGTTCAATGATGGTGACTATAGAGAGGGCACTGGTGGTAACCACTTAGCCTGTAAGCTAGTGAGGTCGTTTTACGTCACGTGCGCGAGTTAATGTACCTACCTTTATGATCATGCGACTATCACGATCAATTTCTGTCACATACGTTATCAGAGGCGTGTTCATCTTCTGGCTTCATTTTGAAATAAAAGATTTATGCCTCCATCAGGTAGCTACTCTGCTTACTCTTAAGCGGTGATTGTCAAACGAAGCGGAGTGTTGGTTGAGTGATGTGGGATGTCATTGTTCGTAACAAAATGTATCTTGAATGAGAATAAAATATTGGTGATATTTATTATATTGGGAGTATGGTAAGATATGATAATTGACATTTCATGATATTTAGAAAAATGATTTTTTTTTAATTTCTAAAAGGAAAAAAGTAAACAAATAAAAGCTTCATTCTTAATAAATAACTTAGTAAACTCCAGCAAAAAAAATTAATAAAAACACTGATATTGCTTTGGTTAGGTTTAGCTATACTCACTAGCGGAAAGGAGAAGAGAGAGCGTGAATTACGGTGACCAAAGCGAGAACTATGGGGGCAACCACTTAATCGTGAACAGCGATAAGACGTTTGAAGTGGTGGCAGCGATTCTGTATCTTGTAAACGCGGCAGCGCGGCGCGCGTAGCGAGCCCTTTGGAGAGAGGGAGGTAAGGAAAAAAAACGTGGTGGCACGAGCCCTTTGGAGCCGCGCTTTCGTGAGAAGCGAAGGACTGCGGGCGGTCTCCTCAACGGTTTCGCTTTGTGTGCTCTCTTGCGCCCTTTTGTTTCCGCAGCGGCGCCGTCGTTAGTGAGAAGCGTATGCAGGAAAGAACGCATTCTGCGTGCCTCTGAGAGGCAGAGAGGAAGGGGTTGCGGACGCGTGAGGACCACGAGGAGATTCGGAGACAGGATGAGGGGTTCGCATGCCAGATGCAAGGGTTCTGGATTTGAGAAATATATTCTCTGAAGACACGGAAAATGTGATAATCGTGATATATATCATACACAGTTACTCGCATTTTCTTCACATTTCTCATGTAAGATATATAAGCAAAGAATTGTGTTCGACTAAAATAAAAATTGGAAAAAATCATACAATTTTTGTCAATCCAAATGGTGGGGTCTGATAAATTCTAATGTTATAGTTCGTATACTATAAAATTGGGATATCCAAATCTTGGGCACTCACATCCATAGTGTTTTCTCAGTCTGTGAATTCAATACAATGATCGTTCCGATTTTTAAAATCTTATTAGAGTAATAAATATTAAGACCGTAACAGAACCATTTTCATTGAGTATAAATCTTATTCTTTTACTTATGAAAATAATGTTCGTCCCATTCATTTAACATTTCTGTCAGATTCGTCAAGGTTTCTTGTACACTAGCGATTTTCGAAGGGACAATAATTTATACATTTTCTTTTCATATCTACGAGAGAAGAAACGGTACACTGTAAGTCCGTGTCTTGGTCAATAAATTCTATATAACAGGGATAACTTTAAATTCAGGTAATTATCCGAAAAATCATGGAAAGAATATCTAGTTCAGATTTTAATTTCAGGGTGAAAAAATATTGCGCTCTATATTCTGTATGATGCTTATTAAAATTCTACTGATAAGGGGTGTAAATAATTCATGGTAATTATCGAGCAGTCGAATCGACGCATGAGGAGGCTAGAGTCCATTTTCTGTACCAACACCAAAGGGGTAGCTTGAATCCAAACTTGGGGGTGGGGGTATTTAATCGTAACTCGCAGGCCAAGGAATCGTAGGTGGACCATAGTTCGCTTCATCATAGTGAAGTCTTCACCTCCCTCGCTATGCGTGTGGATGCTTGAATGGAGTGACGATGTACAAGAGTCATGGCAAAGGCACTAAAGACGAGCACCACAATTGACTGAGACGCACTGGGGGGTCGAGGACGTCGAAGCGTGCTGAAGGGAGGCATTCCGTGGGATACCGCAAGCAACACGGAAATGGAAGGGTTGCTCCTCATTTAGGGGTCGTTCTCTTTACATGGATGGATATACACGTAATAAAGGAATTACAAAAGTTACCCAGCTAGGGTAATTATTTTCATGAAGACATTTCTCGAATTTCACAATCTACGAAGCAGAAAAGATTATTCATTATTTTTCGCTTTCTTCTCCTACTTCTACTCAGTACACGTGTCACGGTGGATCCCCGCGAACTTTTGGGAGGGAATATGGGAACGTGAATTTGTTAATTCCAAGAACTATTGTAAAATATTGCATATAAAGTATAATATTTTACTATTTTCATTTTGTCAATTAAATATGTGACTTCTGCAACTTCGATGATTTTTCGGAACATTCTCTTTTAAGCAAGTATCCTGGTATAAAATTATTTTAATCATAATTTTCTGCATTTATATCGGTGTTAGAGACCTTTTTATCAAAATAAAACTTGATGAATTTGTTTGTAACAGCTTTGATTCTATTCCTTATTCAGCAGGTCGTGACGTCGTCCGTAACGCAACTTGTAACTGCTATGCAATTTCAGGAAGAGTGGTTTTAAAATTCCATTGACATCTCGGATAATTGATTTAAGAAATAGCCTCATGCGAAGTAGTACACGTAGGCCCCATACAATTGTACGTCATTATCTCATGTGTTAAACCTTGTACTGAAATGTGCATTGGTAAGAATGTCAGAATCAATAAATGAATTATACGATAATAAAGATAGAGGTAAATAATTAACATTCAGTCGTTATCATACAAACATGTAATCATTATGCCATCATGTTTTGTTTCGTATCGTTTGGTCTCTAATTTTTTTTTTTTAATTGATGGTGAAATTTCATGCTCGGCGTTATGGAATTCAGTTATATATTTTACAGATTCCACCAAAACATATAATCGTAGAAATATTAACGTAATAAACTTGTTGATAAGAGTGTGAGAGTTGTTGGAAATAATACAATAACAGAGAAGTGTTTAACCCGTTGTAATGTTAGTTGCCATCTACTCCCAATTGATGTGGATATTGATGTATCATTGATTACTTTAGCTCCTACGAACTAATTACGTGCCATGTGCTGAGACATCTCCGTTGATTATCCAATCGACAGTAGTTTCCGCGTATATATCCGAAGGATCAGTACAAGCGAATATGATCGGTGACATGTTGAAGGATGTTGGCAAGGAACCGGCGCGGCGCACAGTGAGGATTGTGATGGTACTTTGGGACAAAATTCGGTTATTTTTCTTCTACCATTTTCACGTATAAATCCCGGCTCTCAGGGGGAGAAGCTGGGAGAGGGGAGGGCTCAGCCACACTCACCTCACCCGGAATGAAAATACAAGTACTTCATTCGTTTAAAATGTTTTTGATTTACTAATTTGTAACTAGGTTTCATAACGTGAAATAAACGATTACCCAAATAAATTTCTGGCCATGGACCTATATGAATTCTGTAAAATTGCGATCATGTATGCATTAAAAGTATGTTCTTGTAAGGAAAAGGATGATATTGAAAATTATTGTGGAAGTTATTCAAATTTTGTTTATGTGAATATTGTTCTCAAGATCCTGGTAAATGTATTCAAAGTGTTTCTGCAGATTTTTAAAACTAAAATGGCATATCAATATTTTATATTTATTATAGAAAATTAATTCAAGCACATGCAAATTCGATTTCATTTTCACGTAATACCTCGTAACCCGTTAGAGCATTTTAATGAAAATATTTACTATAGCACTTGTCTTGGATTATCACATGAAATTTAACAAACATTTGTAAAACATGTTCTTAAAAATTGTACTACAATCAAAAAATATTTCAAATTTCCATCTTGGGGAAGTAAGTGTTCTGATTATGGAACAAACACCAAACAATGTTAAACCCCTATTGATGAATCTTTGAGTGATTAAGATTAAAAGCTTAAGTAATCTACCAATGTTACTTTTTCAAAATATATTAGTTATAAATGGTTCAGTTTAACTAGTCGAATTTTGTCCAAACGATCTCTTAAACCCCACACTGTGCGGTGGTGGAGGCTCTGGGCTGTCTCCGTTACTGCGATGAGGGCTGAGCGAAGCCGCGTGCCTTATGCGGAGCGATGTGTAGGGGGCGTTGGAATTAAGTGAGGCGTCGAGGTCAGGGGACCGCGAGTAGAGGCGGGTGTGTTCGACGACGGCGAACGGCGGGCGTGTGCGCTTGCAAGTGACTCATGCGTGTTACTGACTCATATTCATGTCTCCCTCCCTCCTCTTGCGAACCTCCCCCGTATGCAGAGTGAGAATTTGCATAAGACCGTTGATGCGGTCCACGAGTCGGATTGTCAATATTAATGAATTTCATATTTTTATGGATTAATATAGCTTTCTCCCGATGTAGTTGACAAATATTTTTCGTGTCACAATTTGTTCTTGTATTAAAATATTTCTCTTGCGTGAATTAAAATAGGATGCCCCAATACCACCAAAGACAAAGTCATCGTAAGATTTTTTAAAAAAAGTGATGATAATTTTGACAAAATCATCTATTATGATCTTTCTCATTTTCCGTTTTAGGTTATAAAATGTAATGATTAAATTTAGTGTCACGTGATTGCTCCGTAGTTTATTTTTAATATTTCGTCCTCATTACTTATAACGCCTTTTAAATGTTTTGTGCAGAGTTTTGTTTGAAAGTATAAAATATTTCGTGTTTTTCGATTAGAAATGTTTTTACCTCCTATCCATAATTTATTATGTATTTTTTTACTCATTCCGTTTTCTCTTATATGCGAATATCATTATAAAAGAGTGACATGATTCATAGTATGGGATTTGGGAAGCAATTAAAATTGATATTTTGTTTCTTTGTTTGCAGGTATGGTTCATACTTCTGTCTTCTAGAGAATTCCGCATTAATCGTCTGCTGAAGTAAGTCTTCATCCTCGCGAAATGTCATCCTAAATGTTACGTTTGTCTTCCTGCGCACCCAAAAAAGTGTCAAAGATATGCGATGTCTCTAATCATGCATTATCAAATGTGTCGTAGAATGATTTATGGTGATGATCCTGGCCAGTGGAATTACTACCTTCTCAGATGTAATATTACAAAATCTCAAATTCAAAGCGATACCACGTTAATGCAGACATTCTGAAGAATACGACACTTCAAATTTAGTACGCTTCGTATCGTTATGAATTTCCTAGGCGTGTTCTGAGCAATCATTATGTAAGACTCAAACACACGTTTCCTTATTTAGAAAACCATGCAAGCAAGTAAATTATTCAATACCTGTTTCCACACGATACTGGTCGCTAGTCAAAACAGTTTTCATTTTAGTATATTGCACGCGAGTACTGTATGTCATTAACTGTAGAAGTGTTTTTACTATACACATTATTATATGTACGTTCAAATGAATCTTCTTGTGCTGATATGCCAACCCGAAAGCTCTAATTAGTGTGGCATTAAAGGTCTTTGGAACTGCAAATGTCTTATTTTACTTGATGTATCAATTGTTTTTGGAGAGGCCGCTGTATTGCCTGCATGTATTGAAAACATCCCGCGGAGTTTCAATTATTAAAAACTTTATAGAAACTCAACCTTTATTACATGTTAATCAAATAATGTTCAATTCAATGATTTTAGATGGTTGGTAGTTTATAAGGGTGTGATTTTCTCTACGTTTGTCTCTTCCTGATCTTTTGTGTAAAAATTGAGATACATTTCTCAGTGGGTATACTCCTTAAAAATGCATCTTCATTTCTTATGTGACTCATTTGGAGTAGCTGCCGCTGTAACGAGAAAGTCCTGGATAGTAAACATTGAAACAAAACGGACTTTATGACTGCGTTGCAGCCAAGGAACAATGTTATGAGTGTTGCGGTACAGGAAGGCAGCGCTCCGAGCGGAAATGTTGTGTGTCGCTTGGGCGGAAGTGGAGGTGCTGTCGGGTCGCGAGTAAGAGACAGTAGGGGTTCCGCTTGGGCGAGAACAGTAGATGGCCCAAGCAAAAGAGCCATTGCACGACCACAATTCGAGAGAGGATGCACTTCCGAGACATTTGATTTATTACAATTACTACCCAGACGCAGGATATTTTGTTGGGTTTCTATCTATAGTGGTACGTCTTCGCTCACTGCGTATTGCAGAGCGAAGTAGCGCGTGTTCGATCCTCCACTCAAACGAATCAGATAAGATTTTAAGCTGGGTTTTTCCTCACCTACTCCAGGTCAATGTTGGATCAGTATCTTGGAACCTACCGACAGCGGTGGTCTAGTAATAACGTCTACGCTTCCACGACCCCCCCTGAGCGGTAGAGCGTGAGTTCAAACCTTGCTCAGCCGAGCTAGGTGAGGTTATCAACTAGGGTTTCACTCACCTACTCCACACAAATGTCGGTTCGGTACCATAAGTTCCCTGCCAACCCAACATCTCTCCTGCCCAATTCCCTCTCTCAAGTCCAACGGTTAGGGGGAAGAGCAGACCTCATGGTCTGAACCTAGCCTAGAGGTATAAAATAAATAAATAATTTCCCTGGCCACCCAATATCTCCTCTTCCCAACTTATTCGCCCTAATTATGTGGTTGGGTGAGAGTCTGATGACCTGAACCTCATCCTAT
Organism: Laupala kohalensis; assembly: GCA_002313205.1. Classification (NCBI taxonomy): domain Eukaryota; kingdom Metazoa; phylum Arthropoda; class Insecta; order Orthoptera; family Trigonidiidae; genus Laupala; species Laupala kohalensis. The sequence continues at coordinate 584,726 of NNCF01126795.1, forward strand.
CATAAAGCTACGACCTGAAATAAATAAATGAAACTATGCAGTGATTTATTTTTACCCGTACACTTAGGGAATTGATTATGTAAATCTGGCCAATAATTGAAGCAATGTTACGATATATTACAATTTAGTTGTAGATTTTGATTTGTCGAACGTGACATGAAATTGACGAATTAATTTTAGTTGATACACTCTCAAAAAGAAAAGAAATACTCGAGAGAGTGATAATTATAGTATAAGGAGATGTAATAAGCACGGGGAACTGTTAAGAAATCTGAGTAAAATTACTCAGAGCGTTTCATATCTCAAGTTTTTATTTCTCTTGAGTCCGTATGAAACCTTTATGAAATTTTTATTTACCTGAAAATGAAATCATTTAACTTCTTTTTAGAAATGTAGGGAAACTGCTAAATTGCTACCTAGATGCTCCTTCACGTGTAACGTACTACGAGACTTCACTCACAATATTTTTGCTGCTTCCGTACAGTGGCGGTAACGTGCTGACTATGTTCGGAGGTTGCACCCGTTTATGTTTGTATTTTTTCTTTCAACATTTTGATTGTGATGTTCACAGATTCCTTTTGAATAGACACCTTAGAAAGTGTGCAAAACGTGACTGGATTTAGAACGTAGCCGATGTACCCAAATCATGTATCCGAAAAGGTCTATCTGTACGTATCGTAAAATAGTAACTACTCTGACGTGTATTCTTAATTGTTACTCTCAAGTGTGTTATCTCATGAAAATAAAGCGTAGTTTGGATCTTATTCCGAACCATGCGGAATAAGCCCGTTACACATTTCGTTTCAATCCATTGTATAGTTTTTCGTGAAACTATTCCAACAAATAAAAGTTTAAGTTTCCAGGAGAAAAAAGTGACATATTGCAATACCATCTGTATTATAAGAAAGAAATAATATGATTAATATGAATATTCTACTGGTGTTTACAAACAAATAGCCGAAGTCGCAAGATACCGTCGAAGAAGGAAATTTTATATTTCTTTGTACGTCTCTTCAAAATATTTTACGAATTTGATGTACAAAAGCCTTTATTATTTAGTAATCGTCACTAATATTGCTATTTTGGGACTGAAGATATCTATTCGCTCTGAGGGATAGTCATTATTTGAAGAGAAACCATTTTTCGCCTTGGACCTTAGAAAATTTTCAATGAGACGTGAAATAAATACTTTTGGAATTCATTGACTATGTGTTAAGTTATGTTTTAACATGTATTTATGAATAATTAATGGTGTTTATTTTTTTATTATTTAAGGGATAATTGTCTTTATTATTCTATCTATTAGAAATTTATTTATAGAATATACGATTGACTGGAATATTGTTTGTAAGAAAAATGTTTGGTGCTACATATGATAGTCTCCATACGGTTCGTTTGTTTAATCTCACTAAAATGAAGTCCTAATGAATTATATTAAAAATATTGATTGAAAATCTTGCGTAAATAAACTTAAATATACTTTTTTATTAATACAATGACCCGAACAAACTCACTGCGGGATATTCTAGTTCTGAAATAAATGTGAATAGTGTGACATGATCTTCACTCAGTCCCTAAATTTATTTTTGTCTTTGATAATTTCGTGCGGAGAAAAGGAAAGCTTTGTACGATTGTTCGTCCGGAGGAACTGAGTTCTGTAATCCTTAGAAGTTTTAAAACCAGTGAACTCGAACCACAGCTTGCTGACGTGAACAGCATGGCGCGAGTGCGTCCGCTTCTGCTTGGACAGGCGCCCAAAAGCCACGAAAGAGGAGGACCTTCCACCCGATTTCTCCGTTCAGCGAAGTGCTGCGTCGAAAGAATTGTTGAGGACTGAGGAGAGGAATGGAGGGGAAGGTGAATTGATGGACAGTGTACCGATGTTAAGCCTCTCTCTTCTTTTCGACCCAGGTATCCACGGAGACAGAAAGCTACCATACATTCGATGGTATTGATTTCATGTTATTGCTCTCTTATAATCTTTGTTTATAATATTTATCAGTTTGAAGAATATAATTTTGATTAAAACCCACACGACTGGTATTCCCCGAAAACCGAATTATAAACACATTGCTGTTTCAAATATCATGACCCAAAATTCACTTGATTTTCTTTAATCCTTGATTTTCGTTTTTTCCGATTTTCAGTTTCTGTCTTTTTATTCACTAATTTACTTTCTCAAATGATATACTCGTATCTTTTGCATGAAAGCGTCTGTTATCGAATCTAATTATTAATATTACAATTACTTTAAACTTGTAATAATTGCATGTTACATTTTCTCTTAAAAACAGAAGTTTATCTGAAAGTAATTTTTTAAAAGCTCTGAGAATAAGAAAGAAAGGGCTTTCTGCATAAGAAATTAATTGAACTGTATCTTTCTTTTGTAAAAGCATTGAATTGTAAAAGTTTGTTCTGTAGATGTATGCAACCCGCTGAGCATGGTCAAGCCAGTACGGAACTAGACAAAACCCGATGTAAAAGAAAGGTGATGCGATACCAAGGATACGCAGTGCTAGCCATCCAAACCCAAGACATTTTTTGAGCGGACATTTAAAGACGTTCTACAATCAGGTGAATGTGTACAATTTATCTTCGTTGTTGGCAAAATAGTATTTATTACGCATTTTTTTGTAATTACGCATTTCCGAACGTATGTTGTTGTAAAGTTGTTTTATTACAATGAAGAAACTTAAGAACAAGAGACTTGTTAAAAATATCTTACCCCATCGCATTCATAATATCGATACACCAGTGGTGTCGAAAGCACCATTGTCGAACTCAATCTAATTCTCGATACCAAAAAATAATTTTACCTACTTTCTTCTCTTACTGAGTGGTTTGAATTATGTAAGTTTGAAAATGATATTGTATTAACAGGTAAGTTAACAGATTGAACATATCTGTAAAATACCTTTAAATGCCCTCTCAAAAAAATGTCTTACGTTTTATTGACTGGCACCGACTTCCCCTCTTAATCTCCTACGTATACTCAAACTCATATTACTTTATTCAGAGAACATTTAACCTTAGAAAAATGTGCGGGACCGCGCTGTGTTTATCAGTTAATTGTAAAGTAGTTGCAGTAAATTAGTTAATTATCCTCAACATAGTCAAAGGAAGTTTGTAACTGCTCTGTTGACTATAAATTATTTATTAAATTATGTATGCCAGCCTAACTAGCTTGATGTTGGTACAGGGCTTTCACACAATGTAGCCAATGCTTTTACTTCGCCACCATCAATATGATTAATGATAAGTGTACCTCGTTGTATTGACATGTTAACAATATCTCATACATGTAATGTATTTTCATTGCAATAAATTTCGAAGGATTGGGGTTTCGAACTCCCCTTTGTTACGTGTATGTAAAACGTCAGCAATCGAAAACCCGGAACATATGTATAATGTCTAAATTAATTAAGTGGATATCTAACAGATTTTCCACTCATGTTCAAAAGTTACGCAATATTTGATACTCTTTGTAGAATATTTCGATTTTGTGTTCATACTATATGCGAATTTTAAACGTTCTCCCGTTTTGATCATTGAACACAGGAATGCAATTTTTTTTCACAGGAGGCAATGAACACTTGTATAGTCTGGAGGAAACGTAAAGCGATCCGGACGTATATTTCTTCTACTTCTCATTCCACTACATCTCTCTAACGTAATAAGTTCTAACCGAAAGTTCAAGCTTTTCTAGAAAACTGTAAATTATAGTCTATTCATTTACTAGGTTTTTTAAATTATTATTGTCAACTGTTGTACATAAAATGTATGTATTATTGTTCTCTTACTCGACCTCAAGCACACGCCATTATAGAATTATCACCATCTGCGTCCTATCATTTTTCCCTTCTATATTTTATACATTACAATAATGTTAAATAATTCATCTTGATCTCATTTTGTTTGTGTTCTCTTGTATTAATATTTCACTCTTTCCTCGCTCGTTCCTCAAACTGAATAGAAATCAAAAACCAAAAATTATACTTTCAAATATTATTTTTAATTGTTAGTATAAATTCATGCGTATTCCAATTTCAGACCATAAAATATTATAAAAATATCAAAAATTATGTGTTATGCATTACTCGTGTTTTGATTATTTGATGACAAAACCTTTTGTGAATTTCTATGGGGACAAATGTAAACTAATTACGATCTTATTACGTGAATTGAAGTACTAGACTTTGGAATGACTTAAGAATGTCGAATTATTTTCAGATCTGAACAAATAAGTCCCTAGAAAAACGCATCTGCAATTCCAAGAGTGATTAGAGCTAATTCTAATTCTTTGTCATCCGAGAAGCAAATTAATGTAACTAGTCAGAACTTGAGAAATTTATTGATAACGTCGGAATATTTCCAGCTCGGAGAAGTATTGATCTCATTTCACAGCGATTCAATTTCAATTTCTTGAAATAGTGAAAATGAAGGTTTAAAAAATTAATTTTTCCCAAAGGTGTTGACACAACACATTTCGATGTAGAGTGAGAATAAGCATTAATTACACTCATGAAAAGTACCTATTTGTTCAAAACTAATTATTTGGTCATCTACAATGAAAAAAGAAATGAGGGGTGCTAACCGGACATAGGTACAGTACCATGCGTTACGACATTGACACTATGTAAACTATTTAAAACTCCATTTTTTCACGTTCATTCAATGACGTTTCACTCGAGATCAACACCGAACTTTGAAAGTAAGTTCTTCTGAATCAACATTTGTCCATTATAGGTGTTTTTATAAAAATACCCTCGTTTGTTATAAAACGTTTCGTGAAAATTAGTGATCTAGAAAAGTCTGCAACTATTCTTGTTTAAAAGGTTTTTAAACTAACTATATCTGTTTTAGATTACTCAAGTCCAGATGTTATAAAATAATTTTTCCTGTTTTGGCGTATCCTGAGTAGAATACTATTTGTTTTCTTAATGTTTTTTTCTGTCTAATGGTATTCACGTCCATTATATAATCAGGATAATTAAATAAATTATAACGTATAACCTATTTCTGGACGATCACAATATATTTTTTACACCTGACGACGTCTCCAATCTAGAGCCGAAACACAATAATGATAATAACAATAAATTTATTGTCAAAAAAGCAGTACAAACTGCGTATGACCACGCGGAGGACAATAAACTAATTCACTCCTGAAGCAAGCAAGGGGCCATCCCATCAATTCCAATCAAGGGTCGTAACTCAGAGGCGGATTTAACTTATCAACACATTCCTACGATAAGAATAAAAATAGTTCGGTACATTTTATAATATTAATAGAATACTGACTAATTTGTATTAAATAAAACAAAAAATTTAAATATATTATGATTGTCCAATAAAAGGTCGCAGGTTATAAGATATTTATTTATTTATTTTGTTATTTCTCATGTTCATTTCGGGGTCATTTTTAGAGTGTGTATGCGTAGTAGAAAGAAGTTCATTAATTCAATGAAAGTGAGGAAAGTAGTGGAAGTGTTAAAGCTGACCCGAACCTTGATTTCCGTTCAGCGGTGGGAAAAAATTACGATGTGCTGACTTCATTAAAAACCGGTTGGAAGTGGATTTGATTCCTGAGAACATCCACTGGGATAAGAGTATGGCAACTTTAATTACTGAAATATTGCTCGTGTTTCACTGTGTGAATTTTATGAGTTTATAATAATTTTAACACCCTGTTTGTTATGAATTAAAATATTCCATAGAATTGTATAATAATGCTGTGTTGTGTATTAAATATCAGAGAATTGAATGATATATATTTCAACGACATGTACCCAAAATGATTCTTTCTAGGAGTTACTGCATTAATGAACTCCTTAAATACTAATGCGTTCAATTTGTTGAGAATATTATATGAGTAAAGATTTTTCAAAAGTTGTCCTATCCACTTGCCTATTACTATAGCTTTTGACAAGTTACTATCATGTAATATATTGATTTTTTCCTTAAAAACGACTCGATCAATTGCAGTCAGGGTTCAGGCTGTCACTTTAAATCTTGCCATTATGCGTCTATTTTATTTTCAATTTCTAAAAAGTTTGCCAAAAGGCATATACTCAGTTAATAGAAGTGATAGATTAGGTTATAATACTAGTATAATGTATTTCGATTATTATCAAGTTCAGTTGAATACTTACTCCACTCATTTAGCTGCAAACATATTGTCCTTGATCATTATGGAAATAATTAGAATAGAATTGAATATTTGTTTTAGAATAAATAATATAAGTAATAATTACGCGAAATGACCTGGGTTAATCCGGAATTTGATATGGAATTTGATTTGTCTCATTACGATCTTAAGCTAGGAGTCATGTAGTACCTTAGGAATGAGAAACCTACGGGTATATTCATTGACCTCCGTAGAAAATTTGCTTTGTTTTCTTATAAATAATATTAAATACTGTTTTTAAAAAATCGGCTTCTTGAGTACGCTAGCAAATACGGATTTCGCTTGAATTATGACAAAATGTAGTTTACTTCATGGTAATATTTTTTTTGTTATGTTTTCTCTTTGTAAGAAAAGAATATTCCTTTCAATGTATAAAGCGATGAATTATGAAAGAACTATATATTTTACACATTGAAAAGTACTAGCGTTGACGGTAAATACCTTATCTAAATATTAATTAACTGTGAAAGTAAAAAAAACAAAACATTTTCGGATTCGTAGAACAAATTCAGAATACAGACTCTTCGATAAAACAAACTTTTTGATGTAGATTTTTTTTTTTTTTTTTGAGTGCATTNTGAAATGAATGTTTTTTTCTCAATTCGTTGGGTTATATTTTAACTTCGTTTCCCACAGTAGTGACCACAGAAGAAGGTCCTGGCGTCAAGAGACCGTACTTCCTTTTCTGTGCCATGGGATCTGATTTCTGCGGCAGGTGATCACACGGGAAATGAATAGGGAGTGAACTCGCCTTTCCTCCCTCGTATACGTGTTGTTTCGTCAATTTACTGCATTGAGTGTGCAATGTTCACTGAGTGCAAACATTTCATTTCAAAAAAGGACCATTTCGGTGATATATTTTTTGCCCCAGACCTATTTCTCGGAAACAGAACTACGTTGTGAGAAAACATGATTCAAGCTCATGATTCAAGGTTTTGGGGCTAGTATCTTACGCTATGAGATACTATGTTCTATAATAGTTCAAATTCTCAGCATAGCGCTAAAGACATCCCCAAAACTCGACATGACTTCAAAAGCAATATGGGTTGGTCGTATATACGGGATAATCTGTAATTTGATTAAATAGTATCAAACTGTAGTTTAATATGTGGTTCTTACATTTGACATATTGACACCTCTACAAGGTGTGTTGCACTCGTCGTATTTGAGTGTAGGATAGCCCACAGGGTAATAATACTAAATTGTTAACTTGATTACACCATTTTGCATTTTTCGATTTTGTATGGTTCGTAAATAGAAACATTATTTTTCTGTGAATGTATATAATCGTATTAAATCTGGGGTTTCAGACAATAAATTTATCGTCATGCTTTCCCCGCGTCAGTATTTATGGAAATAGAAAAAACCAACTTGGTAGAGAAATGTTTTCCTATTATGTATTTCCTATTACGTATTTGTTTATAAATTTTAATGTTAAATTTAAAGTATTTTTCTGTTAAATAAATTAATTCTGTAAATAATGAAAATACTTATTTTCTTACTTCCTGCCAGTACGTCTTTATTACAAAATTAACTAGTGATGCAAAACTTTCTTTTATACGTTCCGCAGCATACAGTGACAAAAAATGTCGTAAAAGTGTTATGTATATGTAATATTGTAGACAGAAAATACATCATTTTCGTATCTGCAGTGCGTTTGCTGTCCTCCTATGTATTTTATCATTATCATATCTTTCATTTCTGTTGACGACAAGTGTATGGCACGTCTTCTTGGTTCATTTACACTGCTAAATATTATTCAAGCTTCTTGAAACAAACTAGTGTGTAAGTGTAGCAGACAGAAGTTATTTTACTGCGTCTATACCAAACTTTCAACAAAATACCGCTAATGCGGATGTAACGCTTACTAATTGTATTTTACGTACAGAAAATTTAAGCAAAATCGTTGGAGCCGCTTTTGAGAAACATTCAAAAGAGTACTTTAACCTTCATGTGAAGTATCTTTTGATTTAAAGTAAAACAAAAATCAGAGCGCGCGCATCGACAAGTAAATTCTACCGTAAATACGAAATATGAATTAAATATATTCAACCATTTACTCTGAATCGCTGCGCACAGACAGACGGATGTTATGCCAAAAACCACTTTTTCAGAATCAGAGATCGCCAAAACGGATATTTCCGTCGAAATGTCGCTTTCGAATTTTTTCACGATTACAAAACTTTCTATATAGGCGTACTACGTATATGAGAAAGTAAAAATATGACGTATACTGAATGGAGAATATGGCTACCGTATGTGCGTTTGTGGGGTATTTTTCATGAATCTGCATTTTATGTGACTGAAAAAATTTAACAATATTGCAATATGAGATTCATTTATGTAAAAAAAAATTCTATAAATATATCAATTTTATATTTTTTCATATATAAAAGTAGTTAAAGCTGAATTTAGAAATTAGGTTTGTAAAATTTAAATACTTAAACTAGGTGTCTGAAGAGCCTTACTAAACCTTGCAGTGGTTGCGTGGATGACAATAATCAATTAAGGGGTGAAGAGTACAATATATAGTTATCTGATAACCCATACTAATATATAAACGTGTAAAGCGAAAGGATGTCTGTGTTTGCTTCCTGATCACGACTAAATAAATGAATCGATTATGATGATACTTAGATAGTTTAGACGTCCAGGATGAACACAGGCTAACTTTTATNTGATACTTAGATAGTTTAGACGTCCAGGATGAACACAGGCTAACTTTTATTTTTTAAATGTGTGGTAAGAAACTTACAAATAGATTTTGACAATAATTGTCTATAAATATTTTTTTTTAAAGGAATATTTGCTTACGCAGTCTAAACGGTTAGAGAGCTCCTTTGACCTGTTATCATTCATCTTCAGACCCTGACAATATCGTACAATGCTACTACGGTGGCCACACCAACACCATGCTATGGCCATACTATGGACCGTTCTCGCAGAGAACCGGTCCGTGGCTGGATGCCGCCCAGATCTCTTCGTCCGGCGAAATCTCAGTCACCGTCTTCGAGGTGTCGGTGCCATTCGCCAACTACCCGGCGAAACTCGGTGAAGTGCGCAACCACAAAACAAATAAATACCAACATTTGGTGGCACACTTCACCGCGTATGGAAACCGGGAGGTCACCATCGCCCCCATCGCGGGAGCACTGGGAGAACGGCCAAAGGAGGACTGGCGACACCTGAAGTCATCGCCCCGGACGCGCGACAACGGCGGTCGCCGGCGTGCTCATGTGGTCGCGGAGCATCTTCTTCCGCCACACCGGGAGAGACGACCTCATGGCACCGGAGTACCGAAGAGGAGAAGATAGAAGAGACTAGTCAAACAAAGAACTTTTTTTCCACCTTGTGTAAATAGTTGTTGTTGTTTTTCAGCACTTAAACAGTGATTCGAACGCCTATTGTCAATCTGTATTTATTATTGTTGGAGTTTTGTGAGTGGAATGCACAGTGCACTTATATATGGATGGCTCTTTTTATATTTTCCTACTGGAAAGAAAGTGTTACTGGAATCTCCATTATGTATGTATTATCTATGCATTCCAGTACCTTAGACATGTCATCTGTTCGCTTAATAACTCCATTAGATCTGAGTATTTTTCTACAGAATAGGGTATCTATGTGTACAAATTAAACCTGTGAAAAAATAATTCTGTACCGAATATATGACGTTAAAAAGAATGGTAGACTTCTTCGCGACCATTTATTAGGGTCTGAAGATGAACATTGTTCAGTTGACGACAGAGTTCTCGCCACAGAAAAACATAAAAAGGGAAATGAGATATCGATTTAAAATATTCCATTTCGTAACGGTATATTTCCTAAAAACTTGAAATGATTCAATTTCACTATTTTTCTGTTTCCTGAAAAATCGCTCATGTTGGAAAAAGCTCTCTTGGAACAGACACCCCTCAGTTGTACTTTCTGACGACCTTTTCCTCAGAAGAGTGATCCATGACGTATAAAGTTCTTGAACCATTGAAGTTCCTGACTCCTGCTTCCACCCTCATCCTCGGTCTCATCTCATCCTCACCGTGCAGGTCCTCGTGTGCTCCAGAGCAGGGAAGCCCCCGTGCGCAAGATGTAAGAGGATCCGTTCTGGGAGCTTGCGCTGTTCTTCCGGCCCTTGTACGGCTGCTGGCCTCACCTCCGTGCGTCATAGAAACGGCAGCGCAGCGCGCTCTTCGCGAAGTCACGGATGTACTACACTCCTTTGCCACACGATGACGCTCCGCTTGGCCTCTCCTTCAGTTCGGAATACGTTCGCCATCAGCATGTAATCACTCGTCGTAATCGGCCGTATGACACGCTATTGTGGCATCATCACATACATCACCCACTTGTAAAACTACAATTATCTTCTTTTAAAGCAATGACCTAAGCTTTGTTGGCTTCAGAAAAATATCGCCAGGACGAGAAGATAATAATACTCGAATCTTACTAAAAAAGCCCTGTACTTGGAAACATATTTTTTGTTTATTTGTATCGCTCTTTCGAAATGGGATACTAAATTGTGAAATTCCGAATGCAACTTGAAAGAATATTTCCTTTCCCATTATTAGAAAAAACAAGCAAGAAAACGAACACGTATAAAAAAATTACAACTATTTTAAAATAATGTTTTTCAGCATACGTTATTTCATGTACGTCTGCACGGTTTCTCCTACTTCGCCATTTATATTATGTTTATCTCACCATACGTAGGAGTTTGTCCTGGATAGGTGCAGCAGAGGCTGACTCGGATATCACGACTCGTGAGGACTTGAGTTCTCAATGGTTTTTTTTTTTTTTTTTTTTTTTTTTTTTTNATAATTATATGTGAACATCTAGGTCCAAAATATCAACATTCCAGTACTTCGAAAAATTACCAGAGTTATTGCATCGTTGCTTATCTATAACTTCACTGTGTCTGCTTTTTTTAATGAGTCATTTTTCATGTCTTTCAGTCTATAATGTCTGTTTTTTCACCTAATCACATATTTTGGGTGTCTGAAATTGAGAAAGGGGTAAGTTAGGTTGTTTATTCGAATTCAAATTAATTAATTGAATTGAATGCTTTGTTCAGTTCAAAATAAAATAAATATTTTATTCGTGTATTTGAACGGAAATATGGTTAATAGTATAGTGTCTTTGAAGGTAATTGTTTAAGTAAAGGATCAATTTGAGCGATAATTTTACTTCCTCATGTTGTCTATCAGATTAAGAATATAAATGAATTGTTTCATTGATATTATTAGAATAGCTTAAAAATGCCGAGTATATAGAAGGACTTCTATTATAAAGTTTTTACAAAGTCTTTTATTGATTATGCCTCGTTATGTATCTTCAACTAAGTCTTATTGTAATTTTATGTGCGTTGAAGTTTAAACTTTGCTGATGTGCTTGCGTAAACATGTTAGTGTAACAAATTCAGTTGAATCAGTTTTTTTTTTCTCATAAAACGAGATTTTTACATTCTGTCAGAAAATACAAAAATCATTTTCGAGCCTTGTATACAACTTCACCCTGTGAAAGGAATAATTTACTTTCTTCAACTTCTCTCTTCAGAGCAGCGAGTTGACATTTTATGTGAGTGTTCGCTCGTCAAAGCGAGGTTGCAGATCATGACGCGCCCTTCCCCATCTAGAACCGGATTTAGACGAGCTTCTTCACAATTTCTTTGTGGAAGCTCATGAAAATTCGCTCAACGTCTCCTTAGTTTGCTACCTGAGCGAATGTTGACAGGTGACAAGGGTAAAAGACGACCAACAATAATAGCTTTACTGCGATATATTCGTGTTTTGACCAGAGATTTTCACGGTCACTTAGAAAAGTAACGACATTCTAATTCCAGGTAAAAATAAAATGTGTTGTTGAAAAGAAAACTATGAAGTTGTACTCAGCATTACCGTTCACATTTTTTTAAATCATTTTTTTATGAACGATTCGATTTGCTTTGAGATGCTGACAATGAGAAACATCGGTTCTTCTGAGCTCTGGAATAATTCTTTGTTGATCGAAAAACACTTAAGTGTCCATAAATTCACAAAAATTAGATTTATTTTTAATATTGTTTCTGAAGACGGACATAAATTTTGTGGGGGATGGGATTACTGCTCGTACAATTAATATCCTTGGTTGTCTCTTGTCATTTTCTTTATTTCCATGTTTTAGTTCATAAACTCTTTTGCAAGGAGAAACCAGTTCAAAACTTTTGCGGCATAAGGATGTAACCTTTTTCCCTTCAACCTTTTCAACTTCACAAAGGTCATAGCACGAGATGCCCCTTGTGATATCTCACGTCGGAAAGGAGGGGTCAGTATGTGCATACGCCGTACGTGTATTCCTTATCTGCGAACATTCGCTCTCTTCTGATCCAGACCAGATGTAAAGTTGCAGAGGTTTTCAAAGTCATCAAGCTAATGTTTTAATCTTAGCACGGATGACTGGTACGCCCGCCATTCTTGTGCTCTGACCCTTATAAACCACTTCCCACATAAACCATGAAGGCGAAAGGATGTATGTATTTTTATGCTCACTTTTTCATCAGTTTCCAAAAGTTATTTTTCTCTTTCATTGATTTTTGCGGAGCAGGAAATGTTGCATGAAATCTATTCTCAATAAAGATCCTTACTCTGGACATTTCCTTCTCTTCAGCAAGATTTACCGGTTACCCTTCGATCGAGTTCTACTTGAGCAGTAGGTTACCGAGTAACAACTTTGAAAAGTCGATTCGTCACAGGTTGAGGGTATTTCCAGATACAGCACAAACTGTTGTGGGAATTTTTTTATAACTTCTGAGCTTCGATCTTTTTATCCTCTTAACAAGGTTAGTATTTTACGAGCTTTTTCCTTTTCATTTATAGGGCGTTTGGGACGTTTATAAATCTAATGTTCGATCATCTGGTATGTTCAGAGGTGTTACGTTTTACGATCATTTTATTTCTTCACGGGACATTGTAAAAGGGATGCTTGACACATGTGACACAAGTGGTGACGATCTTAAAACCCACTGCTCTGAAAAGTCATAAAATTAGTTCAGCATCCCTCTTGAGATTTTTGCTACCTGTGTTACTCTCGTAAATATTATCGGAAGTAACGCCCTTCGGAAATAGTATACACAGCATCCTGTAATGCTTTTTATGCTATTCATTTTTTTGTTATTAAACACATTTTCACACACATTGAAATTTATTTAATGTTCAAACAATTTCCCAGCGAACAGAATTTTATTATTTAATAAAAATTAATTTTCGCAATTTTTTACCCTTCTATTTTGTTTGTAACATTTCCTGACTGTGCAAGAAAATGGATATTCTAAAAAGTATGAAAAATGTGTAAGTTATTTTTAAATAAATGTATTTATCATTAATACTCAACTATGGACGTTATTTTTGCTCATTTTCCGTGAAGCTTTTTTTTTT
>NNCF01126795.1:598491-655648 GCA_002313205.1 Laupala kohalensis
TACTTTTCATGTCGTCTCAATAGGAAAGTCAAAAAGGATGAAAAAAGAGGAAAGGTAGTCAAAATTTTTAACTTTTCTGCTGAGACTACATGAAAAGTATACTGTTTTTATTATTCAATAATCTCACGTTCTTAAGCAGACTTCTCTTCTGGTATTAAGTTTAATTTTACGAAACCGACCCTAATTCATGAATTACGTATAATATAGAATTTTGACTCCCTTTCCTCCTTTTTGACTTTCCTCTCGTCCTTTTTGAAATCCAACACTCTTAACTTATAATCTCACTCAAAATAAAATTTATTTTCACATAATCCAGTTATGCTATCTTTTGTGTTCGTCCCACGTTTCAGCTTAGCAAAACGTGACAAAATCTGGACCTCTTACGTAACTTGAATTTATAAAAAAACGCAAGGGTATCTGGGAAAACAAGAGAGGGGTGGAGCCGAAAGGGCATCCAACCAGACGACCCCAAGAACCTCTCTCCACAATGGACACATGTCCCCAGCGCCGTGGTTCCGGGCGACCGCGGAAGAACCCAGGGCAGTGAGGGATGGCAGTCATTGTTTCCATCACCAGTTCCTTAGGGACTTGCATCTATGAATGCAGAAGAGCCCACTATTGCTACCACAAGGGGAGCATCGTATGGAAATGTAGATAAATTTGGTTTCTCACTGCCTTGTTATTTATAAGCACTTTTTGTACGGATATTAGTTCAAAAAATTACACATCGATGGGCAACTAATAGTTTTGCATAACTTTGTAGTCCGGTGGTTAAATGTTGGATTTTTTGGGACAGTTTTCTTCTGGGAGTTCTATATTGGCAGGATATTAGGGGCATGGAATCACCTTTTACTACTAATTAAAAAATCATCAATATTTTTAGGATATTCGAAATGATTCGTTCAGACATGAAATGTGTGTATCCTTTATACTTGCATCATGGATTCACCTAAACTCCACCTTTCCTAATCCTGATGGGAACTTCATTCTTTCGTTAGTTCTTGTACTGCTTAATCAACCCATCACTAATAACTATTTCCGACATTTGATGAGTCAAATAGAAAAAAATGAACGAATACGAGTAGAATGGTATCTTCATCGTCCTAATTCAGTTGTGAGAAACAAAGCTCACCTCCAGCGCTGCATCGTCTGCCTTTCCCGCCACCTGCGTTCCCATCCCTCGCAGGCCCTCTCGCGCCCTATCTTTTGCGTCCGTTAAACGTAACGGATCGTCGTTTCATAGGAGGGCGGTGACGCCAAAGGGACGAGGTGCGTGAGAGTGCGTGTTATGGAGGCACTGACTGGCTGGTTGAGCGGGATTTATGCGTGTTGGTCGGGGGAAGGAAGAAGACGCGACTTTCCCGTCCCGAGCAAGAGTCTCACTCGCACCACCTCGGAAACACGCTTCCACGGGACACTTGAGGGGTGGTAGGGGATGAATAAAGGAATCGTTCGTGAGATGAGGGTGGATTCGCACCGGGAACGAAAGACAGGAGGGATCTTTGCGAATTGGGGCGAATTCGTGTGCGTGGGACTCCTGTTCTGTTGTGGGATGGGGTGATTCGCGAGATTTTTGGAACGGGTTTCCTGTCGGGAAGGAAAACTAAGCTCAGGATGGTGTGGATTCCTTTTCTTTCATAGAGACGAAGGAAGGAATATAGTAAGGGGAAAAAAAGAATGGTTCTACTATTTTGAGGTAAGATTTTACACTGAAGGTGTATTTGAAAACGAATGGTGTAGAATGCGATTATTAGGAATCTTACGAATCTGGGAGGTGAAGTAAATGCATAATCCAATAATGATCAATAAAGAAATTGGATATTCAGAGTTTTTCATATGTAGAAAAATAACTTACTTTCTCTATTATCTTTCTTTATAATAATGACACGTTTTGAATTTCGTTTGTTGCTGTATCTTCATCCTAAGTGACCCTTATGGAATTTAAGAATTTTATTTCAAAGAAAATTATTTATTTATATATTTAATTATTTCACGTCTTATCGCGGGGTGCACGCCTCTGAGTCCTCCTCGTCCATCTAACCGTGACTTGGGTGAGATGTTGGGTTCCCGGGGAACTTGTGTTACCGAATCGACATTGGTCTGAAGTAGGCGAGCTAAACCCTAGCTGAAAACCTCGCCTGGTTCAGTTGAGCAGAGAATCGAACAAGCACTCTCCCACTCAGCGGGCACAGTCGCTACCACTACATTACCGCTGTCGGTGATTGAGAAACGATATTTTTTTTTCTATTTGTAAATAATGAATCCTATGAGCAATCCATTTATACGCTAGTCTGTCTGATATCATACGGAAGCGTTGCACTTCTCTGATCAGAGGCCCCTGATGGAAATAGGATGTTTCATCAGGTCAAGCCATTGGCTCCCATGCTTTATAGCCTCGTAAGTTTATAGTCCCCCTTAATGTACTCAACACTTTTCGACGGACCCCGTAATATCCCAATCATGTGCGTTATAGTGAAATTTTAATTGTACTTCTAACTAAAATACTTCGCACACAATTCTATTAACAATTTGAAGTAATTGATGAAATGAAGGCATACAATTCACATTTTGTGTTTAGGACTTAGTTCTGATAAAAATGTTAATTATATTTATGTATAAAGATCGCTGTTTACAATATTGCCGGAGCACTGCACCCCTCGCAAAATTTTGTGGCATTCCCTGAGCGCCGCGAGGCGCACACATCGAGACCCACTAAGTCAAGCGATGGGGAGAAGCGGGATGATGGGTTGATACAGCGAACGAGAAGGCGATCAAGGAAAATTTATTAACGAACAAAATTAGAAATATGTTTTGACATCCAAGGTTGTGGTGTTCAAACATGTTTATGGATATTGTATCTGAAAATTATGTTAATTTTCTTCAGAATCAAATAAGAAACGAGTGATTTAATTTACCAACCTTGTTCAAAACTAATTTTGCAATATTGATTTCGATAACAAAAACCGTTCAAACAAATCTATTTTAGTAACAATTTTAGTTTAATTTCCAATAATGTTTTAACAAAGATTAATCTTTGCTATGGTCTGCTGATCGGGAAAGAGCGCATTTAATCCACATTCCCTGGTCAATTTGAGACATAATTTTTGAACATCTGGAAATAAATTAGGCATGAAATAAAATAAACCATAAAAAGGATCATCATTTCCAAGGATACAAGACGAAAGTTGGTCACACTAATAGAGCTAGGACTTCCCCCACACCGCCCTTGAAAAAGAAAATATTCTTAAATTTTGAGAATGTTAAATTATGCTCGAAACCGGAGGCCGTCCTGAGGATCCTCTTTTGTCTAAATGAAAGCGAGAATGGATGGATGAGCTGGAGTGTGGTGATGCGAGAGAAAGTAGAGCGAGAAAGGGGACGATAACAAAGCAAAGGGATGAGACGAGACGGGGAATGAAGAAGGAAACAAATGACCATGAAAACGTGGAAATGGATTGTGTAGAAGGGAACATCCGACAGAACGGAATCCAGGCGAAGATAACGCGAGGGAAGGGAATACATGGAACGGACATAACGACGGCGCTACGTGTCGACTCGCTCGGGATTTTCACCGTTCGATGCACGTTTTCTACGTGTCGACGCAAAACAACGATTCTATCGAACGTGAAATGTCTACGTGGGATGTTTGATTCTCTCGAAGGATTCGTACAATCGAATTGTACTACTGATATCTTTCTTTATCACACCGATGAAAAGAATAAACTTTCGTACCTTAATAAGGTGAAAAGTATTTATTTTAAGAATGAATGAAAGTCTGAATATATCATTGAGATAGACTTGTGCATTATTTTATTATATCACTTGTAAATGTGTTTAAATGAATTCATTCCTAAGACTTGGAAGAACATAGTTATTCAACTATTCATTTGAAGATTTCTTTCGTTTATTGAATCAAAACATTTATCGTATTTCTGTCACTCAGATTTTCTCCAATTAATGTGCCAAATTGATGAAAACTGCGGAAAGTAATTGTATCTACCGTTAATCCATCATAGAACCTTAATTACATTTTGTGATGTATTATGTAGTAATGTAATGATGAACCACCCGGTTAATTTATTTATTTCCACGCGATGATTTAGATTTTTTTTCAATGTATTTTTTGATCTCTTTAACTCTGTTCCTCAGCACATAGCCATAACCATACACGCCTTATTGGTTATTTCCTCTCTTAATATTTTCACTTTTTCCTTTTTATTTCTCTTAATTATGTTTCTTTTTTGCTTCCTCTTCTAATTTACCTCTTTGCTGTTTTCTTGAGTTGAGATCGCACACAGCCGTCCCCAATTCG
Source organism: Laupala kohalensis (assembly GCA_002313205.1). Lineage (NCBI taxonomy): Eukaryota > Metazoa > Arthropoda > Insecta > Orthoptera > Trigonidiidae > Laupala > Laupala kohalensis. The sequence goes on from NNCF01126795.1 coordinate 602,804, forward strand.
TGGTGATCAAGTGACTTTACTACCGAAAATCAGTCTTGCCACTCCCCGAACTAACATTGATTCCGTCGCAAATTCTTCGAGATCAGGGAAGGTCTCCTAGTGTCTATACGTCGTGACTTCTTTTTAAAAAAAAGTTTTCTGGCCAATTCTTTAGACCACCTTGTCTGTTACAGTGTCATTACAAGACTACTGAATGTTTTAGTCCTTAGTGCTGGTTTTATTCTGTGTGTTTACTATTGAAGTATTCTGATTTCTTTTCGACGATTCTGTTTTCGTAATATTATCTTCTTATGTTGGTTAGTCGTTATTGTTGATCTCTTCTCGGAAGTCATCATGTCTGTCTTGCATTCAGTTGTGTCTCGCCTTTCAGGATGTCTCTTATCATTCCTATTTTGGTCACATATTCCTGATATTGCTGAAGTTTTTTCATTGTTAATTAATTTCCTTTTCTGCTTTATGATCCATATCACTTTTTTCTTGATGTAATCTAAATTGATGTAATCTTTTCGTTCCTTGCCATATATTTCACTATCCCGTCGTAAGTGGCCTGTTGTTGTTCTCCCTTTCCACTTAAACATACTGAGCTTTCTTCGCGACCAATCCGCTTGAGATATGTAGAAGAATTTCCGTGCCCTTATACATCGTGACTTTGCTGGTGTTGTTAAATTACAGTATTTTTCAGGTTTATGTTTGGTAACTACATGTATCAAAATTTAGAACGTAAGGCAGGTGACCCGCTGAGACGATGAATACTGATCTTGCAACGGAAGGAAACCGGAGATACGCTAATCCTTCGAAGTCACTCTCTCCTTCAACACGACTGAAAAGTTCTCTGGGACGCATGTTCACTGAAAAGTTTTGTCTTGTTTTGCGATAACCTTTGTCGTGATTACCTACTCCACTTTGTTTGCAGTTATCTTACGTTTTCCTTTTACTAGATTTCTCTTCAAATGACAGTGCTTACTTGCTAACCTGTAAGGAATACTGAATTCTCGATTCTGGAAACTGAAGAAATTAATAAGAAAAGAAAAATATTTTATTTCCTTATTATTATTAAAAGGTTTTACGACATTTTACGCTTTAGATTTAATGAAGTACAATATTAAGATCCAAGATTTACATTTTTTAAATCATCCCTGAAACTAAAATTTGTATAGTAAAATAAAATCTGCTGGTTGTTTTGTTACTACAATTTGCATTCCTTGTCTCCATTTTATCAACAGTTCTGCCCAATAAAAATATAGATTTAATATCTCTTGCTTTAATGAAGGAAGGTTCAGTTTTAATCAGTAACCTGCAATTGATGGACAGATCGTGTTCGGTACGTCTCTCCGTTAGTGATTGGCGATGCTGTCTTGAACGATGACTGTGGCAGTGATGTTAAATAGAAGCTAATTAGATGACAACACATTTCAGTACTAGAAAGCACGCTTTCGCGTCCGCGGCATGGAATGAAGTTAGGATACCACTATTGGGCCTGTCATTCCTTGAAGATAGTCACAAAAGGGGTAGATTCTACTAGAGTTTGTGTTTTACGGAACCGTATTGAATTTTCTTCTTTCACAGAACTGGTAAACCAGTTTTAACTCACAACGTCCGAATACCTACTTGTGAACGAGTGTTTGCAACGTCAATAACCAGATGAACCAGTTGTTCAAAATACTCCAAATTTAAGATTTTTTTCAAAATACTCCAAATTTAATTCGTTGAAAAAAAAACATTTTATTACCTAACGACTAATTTGAATTAGTTTCTCGCTAGACATTTTTATACTTGTTAGCCCCCAATTACTCACTAAATTTCAATTTAGAAATTATTTTATAAAAATCTTCCATCGCCTATAGTCCCTCTCGTGTTTTATAAACCTGTTTCATAAACCTCTCGTGCAAAATTTTTACACTTCTTTGTCAGATTTTTGAAATATTTGTTTTAACCTGTTTAAGAAAAAAATTGTATCAAGTTTCACGCTAAATTCATTTATTGCAATTCGAATTGATTATAAATCAGTGTAAATTATTCATTACAAGGTACGTTAATCGTTAATTTATATTTCAAATCTGGGAATCAGACATTCATCCTTAATTGTGTGATTTCATTCCTAAATCCGGGTTGAAAACCAAACCCAATTAACGATGTGGAAACACGAGCATGTTATTCCGAATTAATGCAACTTTTAATATTATGGTTTTTAGGATCACACATTTTTCACCGTCCATTTGAAAAGTCTCCTAATCATGCTTTTAAATTGAATTATAATGTCAATAATAGCAGTATTCAGTTTATGCAGGGTTATCTACGTTACTATTAAGAGAATAAAGTGGAAGTTGTCCTTGTTGGTATTCTACATTAGATATGTTTGTAAGAATTAGTTGGTTATAAATTGGTTGAAAATAAAAAATCGTTGTAGTACGTGTATTACAAATCTACGTTTAAAGTATTTTAGAACGTTTGACATACTCGTATATTTCCCTTAGAAATTTTATTACATTGAAGCTCTAACGTGATATACAGTTTGTTTTAATGACTCTGGCATTTACTCTTGTCTATTTGTATTTAAAAATACGAAAAGAGTAAAATATCTCAGCTGGACAAATAATCATTTCTGGACATCTATTTTTTTTAACAATTCACAAATGAAAAAAGAAAATATTAATTGCCTTGTTAAACATGCTGAAAATTACATTTACATTCAAAGATAAATTGGAATTTTAGATTAATATATTTTACCCTACAGAGGGTATTAAAACAACTGTCAACGGAACCGCATTATTTTTAGCTCATTTTATCATTAACTCAGGTTCTTATATCTTATATATAAAAATTCAACCTGCGTGTGTTTGTGTTCGCAAAACTCGAAAAGTAGTCGGTCGATTGACTTGAAATTTTGACACAACGTTACATTCGAATACGCGCGTGTTTCTATATTCATATTACATAGATGTAACACCTGTGACATGTTCTTTTTAGGGTGTAGACGTCCGCTAAGAAATGATTTTACGATAATCCACCCCTAACGGGGTGAAATGGGGGTTGGAATGTGTTATGTTTGTATCACACTATAACTCTAGAGTGTCTGGAACAATTTATATCAAAATTGATACACATATAACTAACTATATGAAAACAAGCAATGTGGGGTTAAGACATCCCTTGCATCCCTGGGAGGGGGTGAGAAGGAGATGACATGTAAAAATAATGGGAAATTTTTATATTCGATTCAAAAACATACTTTTCGCTGCCATTGAGATGGATAAGAGCGTCCCCGGTGCTTTGTAAGTTAACAATCAGTTCACGTTGCTGATAATATACCTCTAGAATCCCTGGGGTAGGGGTGGGAATGAAGAACAGATAGACATAATAAAAAAACGACCGATATTAGTGTTGAATAAATAATTTTTGCGACCACTGAAGTGAAGCGACACTCTCATTGCCAGATACGTACACGATAATCGCGTATAAGGAATAAACACCCTTTGTGTTGGAGGTGAGAAGGAGTGAAATATAAAAACAATTGAAAGTGACCGACATTAGTGTTGAGATCGTAGTTTTCGTGGCCGCTGAAATTAGTAGTGACATTGTCGAAGACGTCAAAGTTCACAATCAGCCCGTATAAACTCCAGCACCACTAAGGAAAGGGAATACTATGAAACAAATATCGAATATGACGTACCAATGACGAGTCCATAATTTTCGGCGTCGCTGAGGTGATAGCAAAATTCTGATTTCGTGTAAGTTTGAACTCATCCATCATGAAACAAACACACTACTAGCACCCCTGGGATGGGAAGGGGGGTGGGGGTGGAAATGGGTTTATGGATAAAAAGAATTGAAAACTAATTTCGAAATATGAAAATTGCATCGGATCCATAGTATTAGGGTTGATGAGGTTTTTAAACTACAAATGTCGTTGTTTAAGTTGAGATCACTTTGTGACACGGTATCCTTAGAGCTGGGGTGGAAAGCGAGACGTAAAAATACCGATATTAGGGTCGAGTCNAATAATCGTTTTTCCAATGGCATTATGTTACATTATGTACATTATGCACATCACCTCTAAAGGTGAGTGTTGGGAAGATCGTGACACGAAAAATTATCGAAAATGTCAGGTAAGAAAGAATTTTACAAAATTCACCCCTAAGGGGGTGAAATGGGAAATTGGTGTTTTCTAAAACCTTTTTCTCAATTACATCAGAGTCAATGAGGAATTAATACACATCAATACTATCAAACCTCCACCATTAATGGATAACATTTTCACTTGATATCAATGTAAGAAAGAATAAAGTTACAGGAATACTACAAAAATCACGCATGCAAAGCCGCGGGTACTCAGTTAGTGATATTCTAAATTCATATGTTAGTGTCCATATTTCTCTTTTTTCGTGATAATAAATTTTCACTTAAATAAGTTTCAAAAAATAAGTACCATGAAGAAAATGTTCAAAAACACACAGAGTTTTCAGTGTTGAATGCTTATATATGTACATAATTACGAATTATTTTAAAATCGAGACAGAAGGAAAATATACTTTGCAGAAAGCTTAATAAGTTTTCAAAGCGCGTAGTTAAGTCTTCCAAATTCTTTGGTTTTCATTCCACATGTTCTTGAAAACAATGTTCTTCACAGCCTTCAAATAATTTTGCTTCTACGATTCGGTCACGTAGAATATACGTTCAGTGGATTTTCCGCCTCACGTAATTGAACTCAGGCGGACACATTAGTCAGCTTCATAGTCAACAGTCATTTGAGAGAAGATCCACATTACATTGCAGTCAATATTAATTGTTTTTCTGCTCTTGTAATTCATCAATATTAACCATACTTAGCATTTTACTTGCAATAATCCGTGAGAAGAATTCCTTATAATTTCAAATAATGTCGTCGGTTACTTTTTCCGGTTTCCATGCCACAGACATTCTATAGATTTCACTTTATTAGTATAGATTACAATTACATGAAAAAAGGTATTCGTTGCATACTACAAATGATTTAAATATGATTTTAGAACGGCGAAAGCCATTATCTTGTAAAAAAAATTTTCAAGAAGAAGAAAAAGAATTTTTTTATTCTATAAATTTGAACTCTAACAATAAATTAGTGAGAGAAATATTAATTCTCCTTTCTGAGTCTTACATAAAAACTGTGTCTTTCAGAATATTACAAAGTTATTTTAAATAAGAGTAGGTCACTGATCCATTCTTTTTGTCACCACTTCTTTCCTTGTTCGTGAATTCAATGTTGCTGAATTTTATTTTTTCTGTTTTTATCTATTAAACCCTCTTCTCCCCAGCCTTCTTCCATCAGGTCATCTGCCTACTTTACCTATCTTATCTTTTCCCCTTCCTGCCGCATTTCAACCAACAGACTTCTCAACATTTAGTAATACTTACTCCACCGTCTCTCGTGTCTCCATAAGTTGTCTTTCATGTACCTTGTCCCAACTTTTACCTATGTGCTCGTTCATTATCTTATCTCTTCTTACCCCGTCCATTACACTCAATATGCGCTTTATGCCACTTTCAGCTTCCTTTTCCACATCTTTGAATGAAAACTATGTCTTTAATTCTTAAAGTGACAAAAATCTTGTTACATATAAATAGATATAGCATGCATTAAAAAAATAAAACTATATGCTGCCTCAAAACTAAGAGGATATTAAGAAAATTAAGAAGAATTTGCTGCTTATTGTTATCTGTAATTTCTCTTGCTTAAATTTTGTGATGCTTTGTTTAAGTAAACTTTTCTACATGATCATTGACGTTCTGTTTTTAGCAGTTTATTTATCTTTTTAGAGCAAGTGGATTCTCGAAATCAATTGGGAACTCGAAAGTGTTGCTTTGTCTCTTCGACGATGTATTGTGGTCGCCATCGTTAATTGCAAGACCGCATGCGTCGTTGACAAATTTAGTGACACTGCCACGTATTTTTCCAAGGATCCGAAATTCTCATGACAATATCTGTGGCGTCTGCTTCATTTTATGGGGTTTGCCTTATATATATNGTTTCCACGAAAGAAAGTTTCTGACGTAAAGTTAGAAATAAGCAAAATATTATTACTTATCGGGAAAAGGTATAATTTTGGGGCTTCATCCTGTTAGTTTAAGGATACTGTTCTAGCGCACTTTATCAAATTTGCTTCGTTCATGTGTGTGGAAGCGTGCGCTTCCTTCTCTCATGAATTGCTCCTCTCTCTACCTCCCATTCGTCTGCGCAGCTCCGCGTAGGCGTGGCGGCGAGCAACCCAGCTGGTCGCTTGCAGCACAGTCCCTCAGCCTGCGGAGATATCGACCGGATCCACGAGCCGTCGCCTTCTCCACCCCTCAACCCTCCATCCCCTCCCACAACCACCCTCCGCTCACCCACCACCGACCCCCTGTGGGGCGCATGTGGGCCGTTTCCATGGTAACGCGCGGCACACATTTGGCACCCACCCTCTCGGCGATCAGTCTTCGCCCGGCGCCAACCGATTGAGATTTTTTGTGCTTCTTCAAATGAGTTTGTAATCAAGGGATGGCGTGAAATGATTCGTTGTTACAAGCTTTTGTCTGCTTCTTGTTTCGACTCGTTCATTTTTTGGACGAAGTTGTTCTTATTGTTCCCGTAAATGTCGGGCAATTCTCCGGCCGTTTCTCATGATCAATTGTGTTTTATTCGGTTTTCTTTCGCGCTGACATAGTTTATTCGATTATCCTGTCTGTTTGCTCTGTATATCATTGATATCTGTCTTTCTTTCCCTATATGTCACTACAATCTTTGTCTATGTTCATGCTCTTGTCGCAAGAAAGCTCCAGACAAACGTCGGTTCAATACAATAAGTTCCCTGGCAAACCAACATGTCTCCTTCCCAATTCCCTTACCCAAGTCCAACGGTTAGGGCTTCATGGCCTGTACCTCGCCAAAAGGCATAAAATAAATAAATAAATGGTTTTCAGTCAAAATTTTGTCTGATAGTAATATATTTTTATTTTGATAAAACTAATTATTAGAACAATGTCATAAATAAGGGCACTGCCAACTAATTTAATTATTAGAACAGTATGTCAATTATTAATATTATCATGGGTTAAAGATGATATATTTTTTACATCGAAATTAGAAACAAGTATACACCACAAAAAGACTCGTATTTTATTTGTTAATAATAAATTTTATCGTCTTAAATGTTCGTTGAGTTGTTGGTATAAATAAAATTTTCAAAAACTTCGTTGACCTTAAATCAGAAGAATCCCGGTCGTGGCTACCATTTAAATTTCAATTGGAATGAATTGCTATCTTTTAACCTGTTGTCGTGGAATACAAAGGCACTTGTATACCTTATTCAGGGTATATTTATTATTGAATAATATCTCTGGAATCTCTTTCAGCGAACATTTCATTGTACCCTGCAATTTATCGTCGTCCTTCGCTTGAGTGGTCCGACGTTATTGCAGTTTTGTTCCCCTGTTATCTTTTTGTTCCTCGCACGGGTCCCCTTCCACTGTGCACGACTGCAGTGATACCCCTTAAAAAACAGACAGTATCAACACTGCGTGACTCAGGACAACTTGTGGTTACTGTTGCGTAAGGTGTAGGTAGCATTGAATTTCGCGCCACAAAAGCAGTTGACGCAATTTCTTTTTAATTTAATGTTTTTCTATGGTATTGATATGGGTTGGTTTAGCAGCTCGTTTAGGTTCTTTTGTGTCTATATTAAGACTGCGTGAAAATCAGTTTTTAGATATTTGTTGCTGAACAAAGCACTGTTTTCTTAGAAATATACATGGAGTTCATTAGAATTTTTAGATAGTCTTAAATTGCTTGAATGTAAAATTGTTTGCGGATCAATTCTAGTGTATTTATACAGAATAAATAATAGCAATATAATATTACTTCACGTTGATTACCAGATGCCTTTTTCTTTTGTGATAAAAAAATTCTTTCCGTTGCATCGTCGTACTTCGAGGTTCAAGATTTTTCTGGTGAAATGTTTTCGTCAGTAAGTTATACTGATTAAATTTACAGTGCAATTCCATTATCATAAAATAAACGTTTTATTTTCATTTTTCATAATACTTAACTCACTTGTATACACATTGTATACCGTAATACTTGTTTACAAAACGTTTGAATCAGGCCGTTCTTGCTGTGTATGTTGCCGTGTGTTTTGAAACGTTGTATTTCCGCTTGAAAGTATTCGCCGCAATCTTTTGAATTCATAATTTTTTGTTCTATTGCTTTTATGTCGGTTCATTCAACTAATTTCTTTGTATTTCATTTATAAGACAAAATGTCTACCTTTGTGAAGAGCTCTTGCTGAGTAGTAAGGTAGTCTTGGTCTTGAAATACATACTTTAATTTCATATTTTTATTCCCATAATAATTGTACTTTGTAATATAAAAATGTGTAGTATATCTCAAACGCTTAATCAAGAAGAAGAAATGGTGTTAATAAATTTCTTATTAGGGAAACCATTTTACATTTACCTTGAGGTTCGAGATTTTTCCTTTTCGACTTCGGAAACAAAAGGGAACTGAGAACTCGAGAAGTTATAAACAATCTAATCAAGCAGTGCAATTACGTACGACATTATCTAGTAGTTATTTGTATGTAATTTATCACGCCGTGAACATAATAAGAAATAAAATTTAAAAAAACCCAACGAAAATCACACCACATTGAAAATGGCAAATAACAATTTGCGACAATCTTTCTACTTACCAAGATTAACTGACTAGGTATTGAAACAGTTTTATATTACGAGTACAATAGCGTACGACTGAAATCTTTGTTGTCGAATTGGCGCTTCCTCTTTTGTTTATTATCCGATAGTTTTTTATCTTTTACTTTAAACGAGTACTTGAATTACAACAAAAAACTACTCTAACGAGAAACGAATATTATAAGTCTCCTTAGGAGAAATTCATTGTATCGGGCCTTATTACGTAAAAAGATGGTTCTTCTTCAAGATGAAACTTTGAGTGGCGTTAGTAGGATCCTTGTTGTAAGCCTTATGTGAATCAATGACTGTATACTCTTTCGGGTCCGATATTCAAACGAATCGAACTGACGCCATTCCCTGCGAATGGTATGTACAGTATGGAATGGCATTTCCAGCGTACGATTGGGATAACTAAGTTCCCGAATTCATGAAAGAGTACAGCATGTTTTCATGCGAGTAAACCTTGTTTGTCCGGACATTCCGAGTCAAGTGCGTTATTTTAAATGTATTGAAAGAACATACTTTCACTTTTTAGCGCCCTTTTTTGCGAAGTTTCTTCGTTATGAATACTTTTTTTTTTTTTCCAGAGGGGCTCAAAGTTAATTTTACTTTGGACTTATCGTAAACTAAAGGGGCCATCTCTTTTTACTTCTAAATATGTTTCAATTCTTATTACTGTACTTGATTTATTAACTATTAAATTATATATTACATATTCTATTATCCCCATTCATTTGGAAATCGTAAGCTTTAAAAGAGTCTTATATGTGATATTTGTAATTTTTTCATCTTATAGCAATTTTGTGTTTCTCTGATATGTAATCATATGAATGAATTTCGCGCATTGTAGCAGGTGATGTTTCTATAGGAATCAGTTTATTAACAATGATAATGTCATTAGTCGTGAGATTTAGTTGTCATTTTTCTGCTAATTAATTCGTCGAAATCCTAGTATTGATTGTCTCTCTCGTCCCCGCTATGTATGTAGTTTACTTAAATAGTCTATATGCTGTAGAAGTTCGCAAGAATTAAAATTTATCATGATAAAGGCAGTTTAGCATGTAAGGGACGATAAGTTGATTTACTCATAAGAAGCAAGAATGGGACCATTCCAGCACTTCCAGTCTAGGGACAAAAGGAAACCGGAGAAAAACTGGAGTCTAAATAATACATTAAAAACCTGCTTATAATTCTTTCGTGTGTACACCAGGAGAAGATATGTGATAACTGGTGTAATGGCAACGAGCCGGGAATCGAACCCGGGAGATCTGCGGATTTAGGCCTGGGTTAAAATGGTGTACAATTGGGTAAGGTGAACGGGTGGTGTAGCGGTTAATACCCCTGCGATCAAAGGAGTCCCTGTTTCGATTCCCGGCTCGTTGCCATTTTCACCTGGTCGAAAGTTCAAATTTCCCTAGATTGATTTAAGGCAAAAATTTAACTGTAATAAAACAATAGTTGGATATCGATGAGGCGATACTGGTATTCATTTTTAATAACAAATGAAAGATGTGGTGTTGTCTTAAGCTTAAGCTGGCGAAAGTACTCTCCGAATAATATTTTTACTAGTACACAACACCACATCTTTCCTTCATTCTTAATAATAAAACAATATAATATATAGGAAACATTTTTTAATAAACATCGTAATAATTTTGTATTTTAATCAATATTACCATTATTTCTATCGCAATGAATATTTTGGGATGTTTATGAATTCGTATATTTCATAATAACTTGGATATTAAAGACACAATTATTTCGTGGGTTATTTAAAACTGTTTCTATATTCGTTCTTTTGCACAGGTATATTATTAGCTTCGAGTGTCCCCTGTGCGTCCGCTCCCACTGGCCTATTGCCGTAGGCGCTTAGGGGACAGGTGACTGCCGTCCGTGGAGAGTGAAAGCGCACGGTTCGGAGCCCGCCGTCACCGCCGCAGAGTGGACCGACCAGCTTCTCCTCGCGTTATCTCGACGCCTTTCTACCGAGAGGAATTCTCCGCTGCAAGCGCCACATCTGACAGATGAGGCGATGGGAGGTCCAGAGGAAAGTGCTGGCGTTAATAGCTCGTTTGGGGTTACTCTGTCGTCAGCTTACGGAAATCTCGTTATCCGCACCGGCAGCAATTCAATTATGCAAAAAAAAATATGTTATTTTAGAGAAACATGCTACTTATAATTCCACCCCATTCTTTTTTTCCCCCTCATAATGATACGTACTGTTTCGATACTGGTGATGTAGGTTAGTAATCTCGTTAATTTTATGACCTCTTCGAAGGTAAACAGGAGTATTCCTTGATTACTTTATCTTGGGAGTAACAACTTTGTATCTAAATTCACAATATAATGTCTCATTAATTTTTTCTGTGCAGGAAATTTCTTCTTCTTTAGTAGCAATTTAAATAATAATATTAAAAAATACAATTACTTTTAGAACTTAATATTACTGAACGCAAAAATAATTTTAAAATAGGAAGTACAGCTGATGTAATAAACAATATATACATATAATTTACCCTTAATTGTTCTTTATAAAACACTTCGAAAGATTTTAATTATTCTCTGTATAGAGTAGGTAACTTTTTCTGGAGTTATTTTGTAATGTTCCGTGTTATTTTTGTCAATATCAAAAAAGGAATTAAATACTAAAATACATCTTTTCTATTCTGTGATTTTATTTATAAAACGACTCAAATAATCCCGAGTGTGAATTACTAATTTTCTGTGACAAAAGTTTAAATCACGAGTTGTATCACTGATTGCACAAATAATAATATTTAGCATTAGACATTCGAAGTAGGATGATGTTTTTATGCTAGCTTCACAGTAATATTTTTCTACGTTCCACATGAAACAAGTTAAAATTAATCCTTGGCAGAAATTTCACACTATAAAAGACATTCATTACTTACACTATGAAAAACGGCTTTTGCATAATTACAGGAAACTATGACCTTTATTATAACTTATTTTTCTGCTAAAAAGGCTCCTTCAAACAGCTGCGACGGGTACAATTAGCCATTCAATAACGGTAGTTCGACATGCGACATCTATAACCGTCGATATTGATGAAGCGGGTCCGTTGTCTATTCAAATCTCGAATGCGCTCGGGACGAGTAAATCGTCAGAATCGGTCTCATTAGGCAAAAGAGCCTAACACCGCAGGGATCTTAATGCATATCCGGAAGGAGCATTTGATTCAACTCGACCATTAGCGTAGCTCCCTGCTCGATGCGGTGTGCCACTGAAGAGCGGTGACTTGACACGCAATACTGAATGGAGGGTAATGCGTGTAGCGTGTTTTCCGTCCGGGGACTCACGCGCGCCTCAACGCGGTAGATCGCTTAGACGCGATTGCGGAAACAGGGCGGGCGCTGATTGTCGACTGCTCCTGTTATTTAATTGATTTTGTTTTGTGAAACCCGCTCGCTGAAATGTGCTGTATTGTTTCGTTCGCGTGTTTCATTCGTTCGCCCTAATTACACGGGACATGGGAATATTAAGTGAATTAACCGTGTAAGTCTCGTGTAATATTAATTGCTTTAAAATTCCAGTGGAATTACAGGGGTGGGATCTGTTTGGCTTAAATCTCCAGTTAGTGATGTTCGTATCTAACAAACATTGGCATTCATTAATGACTTAAAAATGAGTGATTCTGGAAAGCAATGTGTGAAGCACAAAAAAAATGTCACGGTAAAAATGTACTTTCTAATTATTTCAAGCAGTTTATTTTGTTCCCATATTTTATTTTGAATAGTATCACTAAATTGTTCTCTTTTATCAACGTATAAAATGAAACAAATATTTTCTTCAAAGGTCAAGATTTAAAGAAGTTATATATGAGTATAGAAGTAACGTAAACAAGAGGTAATATTTATATTTTTTCAACCTTTCAATTACTGCAATGTAACTATAAACATTTCCAGACTTATTTATTCATCCTGTATTTTTATTTATTTATTCTACTTTCGTTCATTTCGAGAAGGAATAATACCTGTATTACATAATGAAGAGAGAAAAATTAAACTGAACAATGATCGTTTATTCCAATTGTAAAAGAAAATGACTGGTCGTACGAGGCAAGGGTTGGTCTGATCATGTCATATTGAAGTGTGTGTCACTGGTCGTGGAGGGTTAACGGAAGCCATTGTTCAGATAGAACCATTGCCTCACAAAAGCATCGAGTGTTAGGGGGACGGAGAAGGTGGATGCTGTGTAGAGGGGGTTGAAAAGAAGTTTACGAGGAGGGGAAGTGAGGACGAAAACGTCTTAGACTGTATGACGCGTGCCGTATTCTTTTTAACGACATGGGCTATAAACGGACCGGAGAATGTCGTCGGGAAACTTTTCTCATCTAATTACTAGGTGCACCCAATTCTGGTCCAAGAACACGCTGCGATTATAAAATCTAGTTCTGAATGATCGCTGTTCAGACATACTCTAGGTCAACGATTTGTTCATTATTACGTTGATCACCTTGACTTAACAAAACATTTTATAATTTGTACTTGGAATTTCAATGCCTGTTTTTTTTTATTTGTGTGTGTGAGGGGGGGTGTTTTCTTTATAGATTCTCAAATAATTGTACGAAGGACATTGGAATTCCAAACGACTAAACGTAAATAATTATAAAGCATATGCGTGCTACATTTGTGTACGTACAAAGAAGTTTTATCTCATAATTTAACAATTGTGTTTACGCAGGCGAAACAACCTCGACGCAAATGAACGGCGTTAAATTCCACACATGTAAAAAACTTCACTTTGTTTCCTATCTCTGAATTTATTCATTGTACAAACTTTACGACTGCAGTTTTGTGAGCGTTACGTTTTCAAACCAAACTGCGAACTCCACAGTTGTACTTTGTGGTGGGCCTACTCCTCACTTTGGCTTGAAATTGTGGCTTAGTTACGAAACTGCAGTTACCAATTTTGTATGGTGAATAAATTCAGAAAACAATTTTTTTTTCGAGTGTGTAATGTACTATCAAAAATTTACAGTCTGTCTACCTAATATTACTGTGAGTTTTGTTGCTTCTATCAGAAACCAACACTCCTACGAATTTCGCACCAATTATCCGAACTCGAATAATCTGGATTGACTTGATAAAAAAAATTAATTACAGTACACTAAAGTATTATTATTTTTTGCTATACTGAGCAAACCCTAACCACTATAGACCTATTATATCATTAAATTGTTTTTCTAGCTGTATACTGTGAGTTTTTTTTTGTTCATGTACAATACGATAAATCTTCATTCACTTTGCCTTAAAAAAAAAAATTTTTTTTGGGGGGGAGGATTTTTTTGGGATATATTATCCGGACCGAGTCCACTCCCAAATGATCCAAGTAATTGGAATTCTGGTGTTCTTTCTATTCCGTTTCCTCCTCCACTCATGTTGCCTTTCGTCATCGGCATTCCCACTCCCTCCTTCGCCATCATCCCATTGCATATGTGGCTCTGGGTGTTGGGTAGGGTGAGTGGAAGCGCCCAGTGCATTACGCGGCCACCTGGGGCGCCGACCTCGCCGCTGGCATGCACGCCACCTCTGTGATGCCGCGTGCGCCGACTGCCTGCCTCTTGGGGGATGAGGGTGGCTCTGGTGCTGGGGGAAGGAGAGATGAGCTGCCGGTGGAGGAGGGAAAGAACTCCGGAAGATGCTGCGGAGCCTCGTCGGATGTGAACCGAATATTATATACCTGACAGGAGATGCATTTAAAACCAATAGTTTGGTTTTGTGTCTGGACGTATTCTGATGGGAATAATTATTTTTCATTAAAATTAATCTGCGATTCTTTTCATATATCTACGAACAATTTATAGTTGACGATGTGAAAAATATTCGTAAATACAGTTTGAAATCCTGATTAGTCCTTCATCGTTTAGAAGTTAACATGAATTTATAATTTTGAAGTGTCTCACCATTTATTTCTATTGTCAGATTGCTATGTACGCATTAGAAATGTAATATTCCCTCGTACGGAAAATAAATGGTTTCACGTTCGCATTTTAAGTTGAGCAAGACGAATAAAAATCCCATTTGTTTTCAATTGTGTCCTTTGGCTCTACGTTCTTCCACACCTGACCTAACCCCACTCAGCGGGGGAGGCTGACATTTCAGATATCACTCTACGGCTCTGTGGATCTACCCTCGTGTCGAGGGGGCCGCAGGGGGCGCACCTGCCGGGTCACCTGCGTGCCCTACGGGGAGCGACCAGAACGCGGGGCCCCTAACTGTGAAATGTCTGCGCATGCGCTAGCCGTATGTGACACCCAGGTTGTGATTAGTAGGAGAAAGTCAACCATTGGTTGTTGTTCGTGAGATATTGCAATTTCTGTAAAACTCTATAACATTTGTCTGGTAAATTTGATCGAATTAAATTATTGGTCGAGTTTGTCAGATTCATTCTCAACAAAGGAGGTCTGACAAAGAATATTCTATTTCTGAAATCAAAGAAATTGCAACAGAAACGGTATTTTTGAACTTTATTAATTTTCAAATATTATTATCAATGATTCAGAAGAAACGTCACATCCCTCTCTATCACGATTTTTTTGTTATTTATGTACTTTATATTGGAGTTGATCTTTCGAGACTAAATCGTTTAGTGATTTAAAAGTTCTTGATAAATACATATTTGTTCGTAAAAATATAGAACTTGAGTTCAAGGCGTAGATGTGTATTTGTAGTGTCACTGCAACGCCGCATTCAAATCGACCGCTAACTTTCTCATCCACCTCCCAAGCCGGGTGCGAAGACTCCCGTGGCGCTGTGGAGCGGCCGGTCGTGGCAAGCGAGAGTGAGGGCTGGCAGTGTTCTGCGGGCGACGGCCGACCGTGCATCCGTGAGAGTGAGTGCGAAGCAGTGGCGGTGGCGCGTTGGTTGTTCCCCGAACGGCTCCGGGCATCAGTGGGCCCGGGGCCGGCGCGTGGGGGTGGAGCCGTGACAGGAGTGGAAAAGGGCAGCGGAAGTCCGGAACCGTCGTTGCTCATGCGGTCCTTGCGTCGACGCTCACTGCGTGCGCGGAGGGCCAAATCACTTATGCTGCCAGCGCAGACGCAGGAGAAAAGGAAATCGGGTGAGTGTTTTGTTGAGGTTATGTTTGTTCCACGGAGTTCCTACGATTTGTGATTTAATATGAAGTGACGTTTTTTCAATTCGTTGGTCAGTTCCTGTTGTTTGTTTTGTTTCAATTTCCATTGTTGAATAATCAATTTCCAATTTTTCGAGCTTTGTTAACAATGTATTTATAATATTCGAGCTATTATAAACAATGTATTTATACTATCATTGTTGGGCGTTATATTATTTTCATTATTTTGATTCAACGGTTCAACGTATGTCACGTGTTTTTTGTTTCTTTAAATGAGAAATATCAACGATACAAAACTCATATCAGAGACAACAATAGATGGATAGTCAAGTTCTCGTGATAAGTCGTAGCGGATGTAGAAGATGACTGTCGACGTGTGTAACACGTACAACATGAACACCAGTACGTGACATTTGTGCTGTGAAACATATGTGTTCGCTCTGTGACTGCATTGCCACGTTCCTGTGATTCTGCTATCAAATGAGCCTGAAGATGCATAGAGTTGACTTATCATTGGAGGATGCGTGTTTTTGCGATGCGCCTTAACATTCCGAAGCTCAAAACCTTTTTAGTGTGGAGAACAAAAGCAGATTGTACCCGACTGTTTCGTAACCCGATATTTCTTCCAAACCTGGCATGTGCTATTGTGACTGTATTTTTGGATTTTTTACAGCTTGATTAAAATATTAGCTCGAAGCTAATAACGTGCGGTAGTGTGAAGTTACGCATAATGTAAGTCTACAGCTGTTTGTGAATGTCACGTGAAAGACAACCGAAGATATTTCAGTAACTGGTTAGATTATAAAAAATGCATTACCTTAAGTCTTTGGCAAATTTTCAGGAATGTCACCCTTTATGAATGTATATAGTAAGGCCGCATTGAAAAACGTACGTTGGATCACGCCCAAAAACTATGAAACCATCCATGTATCTTCCACTGTAAGCAGTGTATTCTTACTGCACATGTTGTAAAGAATTTTGAGTAACTTCTTCCCTAATCTCGCTCATGTTTAGCTGGTAGATGTAAATATATTTATACGAGCTGTCAAAAACTTTACGATATATTTTTCTAAAATGTCATTATTTTCTGAAGGGTGCCTCTGCGAGGGGTGGAATTTCTGTATTGTTTTGGGGGTCAAATACCATATTTATAAACCTAAATTACAAAATGAAAATGTTTTATGGAAAACAAACGTGGAGTATTAATTGAAAATGTTATTGCCTAATTTATGACAAAATGGTAAGTAAATTTTAAGAAACGATTCATGTTTTTTGTCTTCAAATTATTTCCTGATGGTGCTACACCTTGCAAATCTCACCCACACAGTCCCGAATCAATGACGGCGCATATCTGCACATTCCATGACCTGATTAAAATGTTTCATAGGACATTCGATTTCAACTCGTTCGCAAATCGACTTATAGCCTTCACGCAGGAGAATTCCGAAATGATGGAAAAACGTACATTCCCCTCCGCATCCGGAGGAATTTCCGAAAAGCTGCACGAAAAGCCCTGCGGCCAAGCAGGCAGGCATGGCACGGAATTTCCAATATCGAGTGGATGCGCGTTGGTGATAGGCATGTCGTCGACGTCTTCACCATCGCCGCCGTCACCCCCTTCCTCGCTTCCGGCACAAAGTTGAGCGTCTCGCTCCCCGACGCCTCGTTCGTTTGCTTGCGGCGATAGCGAGCTTCATATCCGCCGCCCACCGCCACCATCGTCTTCGCACAGTAGCACATTCCACGAAACTCGTGGAGCCAAAATTCAGACTGCTTGGGATTTGATAAAAAGTTTATAAACAAAATTCTCTTGTATCTTTACGAGAAGCAATATTGAGAACTTCTGCTCAGAACAGTAATATCATTTAATGAAACACTGTATGCTCAGGATTTAAATTGAAAATAATTAGTACGTTTCTTTGAAATAAAATTACTTCGAAATGTTTGAGTCTGTCTGATATTTATAGAGCGTTTTTCAACAACTTTCTCGTGAGTATGAATAATTTAAAATAAAATAGTTTTGCAAAAACCTGTTTTAAGTACCTTCATTGAATGTTCTATTTTGAAAATTCAAAATTTACTCTTATTTTATCTTCCTTTTCGGTGTATTTTTATTTTCGGACTGTAAATGAATTATTTGACCGCAACATATATTTTGGAACTCTTTATATGTTAACTTAATTACAAAAAACAGTTAATTTCAAATTCACGTTATACGACAGTTATTGTTTAAATGACGTTTGAGTTAAATTTTTATTCAAATGTAAATAAGGTAGAAGCTTATTTCAAAATTTCACCAAACCCTGGTAACAAAAGCATTTTTAAATTAATTTGTACAAGTTTGATAATAAAATTCGTAAATAACACACACAAAAGAGAGGGTTTAAACCCCACACCATTGGAACGTATTCTTAATAGAAAAATGAACGACTATGTATGTATATATATATATATATANATCATTCAAAAACACTACTTTCCCGGATTGTACGATACTATTATAAGCTACTTTCAATTCGTAAAACAAACTGTTTGATCATACCAATTTGCGAATTAGTTCAAGCGGAATAACTTTTCCTTATGCTTGGGTTGGTATACGAAGAAACCTAGGGGATTTTATTCTTTCTTTCTCCTTTTGATTTTTCCCTCGTTATCTCGTGTGTTTGCTGATCTCGTCGCGAAAGGGCTGCTGATCCCTCGCTCGGTGAGATCTGCCTGCAGCGATTGTCGGCCACGTGGTTGCCCTCTCTGTCTGCAGATATCGAGCGCCCGCTCTCCCGCATTTTTGGAGGCCACCAGAATGACACCTGCCCTTTTCCATGTGCTTCCACCCTCCATCAGATACGAGCTGAAGTGGGAAAGGCCTTAAAAGTTAATCGGTTGGACAGTGAACAGTGACGCGGAAAACGTGTCGGGAGGATTAAATTGTAATGATGTTTTAGTAATTACACATTTATTTATAATGAACTCATTAAAATTCATTTCCATATTCAAATAAAAATTTAACGAGTCCAAAATTACTTGAAGGTCTAGTTTGTCACGCATTGTTAAAATGTCAAATTTTGTTGGATGATTCGCAAGTATCCAGCCAATTCGGTTTTGTATTACCGTCATTTATAACAGATAGGAGAGTGGTGTGTCTAATCAAAAATATGTTTGTACAAATGTGTATTGTTATAAGTTAGANCGTCATTTATAACAGATAGGAGAGTGGTGTGTCTAATCAAAAATATGTTTGTACAAATGTGTATTGTTATAAGTTAGAGTATTTACAAGTTACGTATTTGTCTTTCTGAAGAGATATACTTTTAAGTGTGCCTTTCGGAATGGATATTTATGATTTAACGTGGGTTATGAAGTTTAATAAATATGCTTAAAGTTTATTTTCAAATCCTACATAAAATAATAGCAAAAACAATAACATTATTTGTACGGTTGAATGGATATGTCATTCGCTTTCTCCCACATACCCAAAATGATTCGTAGCGATATTTTCCTTATATAAAAAATCCCTTTTATTCTTTGGCGAAGTACGTAACAAAGGTATTTTGGTTCACTCCCGTGGCGCTCGTGACATTATTCTGCGGGCAGGAATCGGGTCGACCATGTCACCCGCACTGAGCTGACAGAAAGTGCGGGTCTCCTGCACCTCGTCCAAGTCCTGTCCCAGTCGCACACATACCTGTGAGTTTTCGCGTGTCAACTTTCGACCGCACATGTGGTGGCTTCGGAGTAACCGCAGATATAAGAGTCGCCACGGATATGTTGCTTTGTCCTCTCTGTTTCAGGATGAAATGACATAAGCTCCATAACATGACTTGATTTGTTTTTGGAGGCATTTCTGTTGACGTGTTATTTCGCTACTTTCATTATGAAGTCTAATTAAGTATCAGGGTTAAATAATTATCTACAGATAATAAAGGAAAACCTCCCTGAAACACGATCGTGTCAATGTCATTGGGGTCATCGATGGTTCATCTAATGCAAAGTTGTTGTTTGTTTGTAAATTTTCTATACAACTTATGGTAATTTATAGATGTGTTTAAAAAATATTNGGATCGTGTCAATGTCATTCGATGGTTCATCTAATGCAAAGTTGTTGTTTGTTTGTAAATTTTCTATACAACTTATGGTAATTTATAGATGTGTTTAAAAAATATTTTGAGAAAAAGTTTTCCTTCTTGTAATCGGACGTACACACTTGAAATATTCGTCAGAAATGTTAAAAACTGAACATGCTTAGGCGCACGTTTAGAGATAAACCAACAACAAATTGTTTATAGTGATCACTGCAGTGTAGTGCTCGTTTCCTTTTCTTTTCGATCAATGTTACTTTTTTACACAAATATATCTGAGGTCGTCTTATTGTTTTGGAAAAATATTTTCCTTTCGTAGTTCCAGGACAGAAATTGTCCATAGAGTATGCTCGACTTATCCTAATAATCGAGTAATGTGTGACGACAAACCTACGCTAAAGGAAGTGAATAAGTGTTTGTCGGTGAATCATACTGAGTTTTTAGAGTGATAATTACACAATTTTGATATGACTTGTTTAATGATGACTGATCGTTGCGTTAAACATATTAGTGCCATTGTGTATCGCAGGTGTCATCATGTTTTCTTCATCTTTTCATAATTGGAGATACCTTCCTTCCCCTCACGCGCACTAACACATACTATACCTAAAACTTACATCCTATCCTAAGATTATAAGTATCTTGGGAGATAGCTAATGTATTATGCACGCTTCTGGCATCTACCCTTCGGTTACTCGTGGGTATTGAGCCCGTTGGTGAGAAGAGACGAGACGGCGTCACCTGGTACTAATTGCGGCGCATCTGACGTGTCGAGTAAAGCATGGCGACACGTGGCAAGGCACAGTACGGCGTGGCGTGACGAAACATGCTCATTATTCTCAGACTTGTTAACTGATCCGAGACTCATTTTCTTTTGCAGTTACTCTAGTGTGGTTCGAACCGTTTTAACCCACCATTTACCTACTATTTTCAAATATTCAAATTTTGGAGTTGTAAGAATATCTAGCCTTGGTGCTTAATTAACACATGTGCTAATTAAAATTATTGTTATTTAAAGACCAACTCTTCAGTTTATAATATTTTCACTAATAATACTCATTGTAAAACTTATGGATTACTAGTTTTTCATATGTATCTGTTTTTAATAATGTCCTGGAAAATATGTATCATATAATATCCAATTTATCCAGTGTGAATAAAGTGTGGCATAGTTACCATTTTGTACTTCATTTGAGTGTCTAATATAGAGATGAAATGTGTAGACGAAGGTAAATATATTCACAATCATATTCTAATACTTTTTCCACCTTAATTATGTCTTCGCTTTCCCACTCAGTTAAGTGTATCTTGGTGTTTAGCCAAGTCCTCTCATCCTGCCAGGTCGAAGTTTTCAGCGACACGACAAGAACATCGGCGGAACGAGACAAGTTGCCTTGGGGCAACGGTGACGTAGGCTACTCCCGCATGCGTTATGATAAGCGACGGCGAAAGCCTTGGACGCGCTGCGCGGCGGCGGAGTGCGGACCGGTTGTGCTCGCCGTCGCCTCCGTCCGAGCACCACGCGATTGGTAACTTCATACAGACACTTCTCTTGCACAGCATTAACGGTGTAGCTTGTATATTTGTTAATATTTTAACAAGTTTGTTTAAGACTATGGTATTAAAATATTTAAATATCAATACAAACTAATTCAAAATAACCATGTAAAATTATGATTATACATGTATATTTCTCTTAATTTATATAATAATATATTGCTTAAAATGATCATATTAAAAAATATTTATTAAATGAGTCTTATTAAAAGCTCACAGCTGTTTTTAACATTTAATAAAACGTTCAATAAGGTTGTAACGTAATTAAGCAACATTTGTACACTTTATACTATGATGGTACTATAGATTACTGCTGGAACTCAACTTTTTTTTCTCAAAATATTTTTGAATCATTGAGTATGTATGTACTAGGTATTCAAGAGTTGGAATTCTAATAACTTTGTATGTCATCGCCTATAATCGAACCAGTGATAATCGGGAGTTTACGGTACATCCCACATTTTAAATATGCTTGCTCGTCTTACGTGGGCATGGACTTTAGGTCAGAAACCTTCTTGACCTCTGATCAAAATGGTCGTTTCGGTCGCGAAACGTGAAAAGGTCAAACTGTCCTCGCTAACGAACCCTGGAGGGAGACCCGTGGGGTTTCACGAAGGGATAAGCTTCGCGATGACGAGGAAGGAAATGATTTGGCATTACATTTCAGCCGAACTGATCTCTGGGTCGAAAAGGAGCTTATTAAAAATAAAGGTCTGTGAGCCAGTGCGAACATTGACGTATGGGTAAATATCACGTGACCTTTCGTTCATTTGAACACAGCTCATCCACATTAAGCAGATTAGCTGAGCTGTGTTTTCCTCTGTTCCTTATTAAGATAATTATTTATCGTTCGTTATATTAATGGGTAACCAAAATCAGAGATGAATTTATGCATTTTTGTCCCTTGTTTAATTTTGTATGACAAGGTAGTACGTTACCAGGTAAACGACTGCTTCCAATGTAATAGTTCAGTCTAATCCCCTATTTATTTTTATAGTATAAAGATAACAATATTAAATAATGTTTCGTCGATAAATGTTCTGCTGAGCGGAAGATTGTAAGTTCGATACCCTTACTCTGGTTGAGGTTTCATCTGAACGAACTCTAGACCAGCGCTGTTCAACATATCTAAACCCGCGGGCAATGTTCTATACATTCTCTATGGATCGCACCGGCACATGATTTGGTTTGGCAAAATGTTGCCCGACGAATAAAACTAATAGGTCCTATTTATTGATTAGTAACGCGTTATTTTGATTATCATCAACAAATTTGTATTATTTTAAGCTGGAAAAATTGAATAGTATTTTTCTTTATTTAAAAAAAGTATTTTTAATATGTAGTATTATAATAAATGTTTTTCATGGTGGTTTTTCATGTATGACGCAGTAATTCCGAACACAATTTTCTATTTTATTTCCCTGGACATGCCACCTCAAATATTAATTCTTACAGAACATATTTGTATCATAAATTTGTTTGACGAAAATTTTTATGTAAAATGTACTACTACTCGCGGGCCGTAAAAAGCGGGCTCGCATATGACACCGCAGTTCAATGTCAGTTCCTCGTGTTCCCCAGCAATCCAAATCTCTCCTTCCCTATTCCTACTTCACCGAAATCATGTGATTAGATATAAAAGCAAGCCTTGCAGCCTGAATCTCGAACCTATCAAAAATAATTCACAAAAAAAAATATTTGATAATGAAATGAATACGAACATTTTACACCACACATGCGTGGAAATTTCAAAACGTGATGTGATTAAACAAGTTTATATTATATCCAGTATTAAAGGAATATTTGGATGGCTATAAATTTTGTAGTGACTTTGCAAATTAAGGGTTATCAAAGTGTGTAATACTGCTAGCTACAGTTCTTTCATAGCAGCTCAGATTCGTGAATGGTTCGGACAAATTGTAAACCACACCTCGAATTGTAACCTTATAGAACACGACTGCTTGCCGAAGTTAGGAATTTTCTGTGAGTGAGGGAAGGGGTGTCTAGCCTATCCTAGACCTGCCCGATGTCAATGATAAACATATTTACATAACGCTCAAGAACATTTTAATGCTTTGTGAAAATAATCGAGGGGTCGCATGTATCACTTCAAATTCAGAGAAAATTCTAAATATATTTTTGGTTTATAGAAAAAGAAGATAGTTGTGTGAATAACGTGAAACCCCAACGTGTATCGTACTCTTTGGACACAGAGTCCGCGCCATCAATAACTCCTGAAGTTGACTTAACATGCTGAAATTCTGCTTGCAGGTGCAATAGCAACATGTCTAAGGCCCAATTTCACCAAATGTAGAATAATCGCGATTTCCTTAAACGTGATTAGGTAAATGGAATCGCGATTACATTTTATGCGTTTCACCAAGCAAAACTAATCGTCGATTAAGTTGCTCAATGTTTCTGAAGAATCTCTGGGTTGGTAGTAGTTTTACAGTGCATTATGGGTAATTTGAAGACAAATGACGGGAGGAAAACGCATCATGTTGCTCACTACCGCCACCTAAGGACACCATAGGCAGCAGCGGGCCTCCCTCGTGCCACTGAACATAACCTATAAACCGAGCTACGAGCAAACAAACAAAATGGACGCCATATTTCTCGCAGTTCTGAAGAAAATCGCGATTTGCGCTGGTAATCGAAGGGTCCCCGAACGTTTAAGCGTTAATCGCGATTTTCTCGTAAATCGAAGATGGTGGAACGCGCATTTTGATAATCACGATTTACTGCACAGAAAATCTCGTTTAAGACATTAAACGAACTTGGTGAAATTGGGCCAGAGTTGTTAGTGAGAGGACTCGTGAAGCATATCTGGTCCACATCAGTCTCAAGGGCAAGACAAGTAGATCGACTCGACTCGTTCCTCGGTTACGGTTGCCTACAATTGCGGTTTCTAAGTTCGAATACTAGATTAAAACGTGGAAATGATTTGTTCAGATGATTGCTTGTGAACGTCCTACACATTTTGTTAAACGCAGAATTATTGTTTTGGATTCCTCTTTTAATATTGTAGTGATTCAACTTTTACTGCGATAAGTGTTTTTATAGAGAGAGAAAAATGAGATAATAAAAAATTACACGAGAGAAATTCATTCTATTTGTAAATTTGAAATAGGAAAAATACGAAGAGAAGAAGGAAAGAAAGAAAGGAAGAAAAAAAACGATTCCCTTTTAATAATCCGAGATTCTGGGAAATTGTTACGTTTCATCTTCATATAATTTTGCTCGCATGTTGTATTACGCTAAATATCCATAATATTCAAGAAGACTAATTTAGATGACTAAAATGTGTAATTCCGTGCAGACCTCTGGTGGTTTGCTATAAGTAACGCCATGACCCAATTCCAAGGCTTCGATCTGTAGGACAACTAACTGAAATATTCCACCATCCCATAACTGGATCGATGATACATGAGAATCAAAAAAACAGAGAACAACTAAATATATGAATGATAACTTTCAGTCAAGTGAAAATGGTGACGAGCTGGAAATCGAAGCCGGGTTCGATTCCCGGCTCGTCGCCATTTACACCTGACTGAAAGTTATTACATACCTTCTCCATGTATAGGTTAAACGGAAGAAATATATGCATAAATACATAATTTTTTATAACGAATAAAACGACCCTAATTTTTAATAGCAGACTAAAATACAAATAAAATAATTAAAAAAATATTTATTTATTTGTGTTTTAGAGTAAATATATGTCTGTTCTTAAATAAAATAGGGTCGTTTTATTTGTTATGAATTATATATGCAGACGGAAAATATGACAAAGTTTTGGTTGTCCTATACTTAAGTGACGGTCACATGGTTGTATTAGAGAAGTGTCATCGTATTACCATCGTTTCCGTTCGCAAAGGCGAGGGCGGAAGTGCGTCTGGGGCGTGCGTGACGATGCGGAAGCACGCGTGCTCTCTTTCTCACTCACGCACCCGCGTCTACGCAGAGACAGATGGCAGGTGGGGTCCAAGGCGATGGGTCGCCTTCGTTGCTCACGGGCCGTAACGGACTTCTGGAGCAGAAAGCAAGGGCGGAGACAGGCACTGAAGCCCCGATTGCTGGGGATGTGACCGCTGATACCGCAGCAGCGCAGAAGTTTTATTTATGTGGCGGGGAGATAAACGTGGAGAGGGTGAAAGTTGACGGAGGCGATGGCACTGATTGCGGAAGCGGTGATTGGTTGGAAAAGAGGAGAGATAGAATTCATTTCTTTTTGTTGGGAAGACAGTGTGAAGAGAAATGTCAAGAAAACAGAGGAAAGCCCTTATAAATAATCAGTTCAGTGCCAAAACTGCACTTTAAAACTGTGTATGATAAAGTGGAGTGCTATAAACTAATTTACATAAAGATTTCGTGATACACCTTTTTACGTAGAAGACAATAACTAATTATTTAAATTACACCCCCAGTAAATGCGGTAATTATAAAATTGAAGTGGTTTTCTACACGAAATATATGTCGAGTGGTAGACAAGGGTTACAAAATTATTATCCTATCTCGTGAACAAGTGCTGAAGATTTCTAATCGTGATAAAAGGGAGTCAATTGTTAGTATGTCGCATGTGAGGGAAAGGATGATTATTTTATTCGTGTCACAATTTTCATTGAGTAGAAGAAATGGATATTTTTTACTTACCCAGATAGGGACTTAAATATTTTCTAAGTGTTTTTCAAAATCAAGATGAGTAAATAAAAATTATAATTTTGTGNTTTCAAAATCAAGATGAGTAAATAAAAATTATAATTTTGTGTAACATTGGTTATACCGTTTGAAACAGTTCTTAGCTACTTGTTATTGCTTTTCACGAACTGATTATTAATATCTTGATATAATAATTCATGGACGTGTGTAGTTGGGAACTGTGTATAAACGACCGGAAGGAACTGAAATTACGTTATCCAACTAATACAGCTATTGGGATATTTATTCGAAGCTATTGAAATTAATGTTATTTGCTTGTTTGCCATGGAATACAACGATTATACAAACATTGGTCATTTTGAAAACCGTTCATATTTATTTTACATTCAACCAATCAGTTACTATTTGATGTGTAGAATCACGATTTTCCAAAAAAAAAATGTTACAAGTAACCTCATTATAATATTCAAATTGGGATTATTTTGTAGCTTTAACTACATGACAAATCGCTCCACGCTATTCCGTGTCTTTTACGTCCGCCTTCATTATACGACCCTCAAGCATGAACCCGCAGCCGTGTTGTTTCCCTTAACTTCTCTCTTGCTTCATTCGTAATGCAACAACGTTCCAGAAACGAGGGCTATGATTTGGATGATCAAACGGGTGGTAAAAAACGAAAAGAAAATTTGAAATGGGGAAAGAGGATGAAAATGAATAATGTAAGTCTGTAAATGCAGGTGACATTTCAAATGATGCAACTCCAGAAGTTACTTCGTTCTTAGGAAACCCTTTGTGAATGTAAATGGGTATCGATCAGGGCGTGTACTTTGTCCTCGATAGCGCTTTACGGCCAACCTCCCGCTCGTGACTGTTGCCAAGTTAAAATAATAAAAAATTCACGTCTCGTGAGAATCGAAGATCACGTGGCTTGTTTCACGTTGTCAGATGTCGGTCAACTTGACGACGCGAATCTGCTTTTAGTATTGAGACAGTGGATGTATCTTGACTCGCGTTGTATGGGGCAACGGTCGCCAACTTTTTCAACTTCACGGTTCACTGGATTTATTTATTTATTTTATACCTTTTGGCGAGGTTCAGGTAATGTGACCTGCTTTTCCACCTAACTGTTGGACTTGAGTAAGGGAATTGGGAAGGTGAGATGTTGGGTTGCTGGGGGATTTCTGATACCGAACCGACATTAGTCTGGAGTAGGTGAGGGAAACCCCAGCTGAAAACTTCATCTGGTTCGCCCGAGCAGGGTTTGCACTCACACTCTACCGCTCAGCGGGATCGCGGATGCGAAGACGCTACCACTGGACCACCGCTGTGGATTGTTTTAAATTCCGCGGACCACTGAGTGATTAAAAAAATAGATGAATGTCTGTTAATTAATTGCCAAAATATTATTTTAAGAAATGCTTCTATTACATATATAAACTAAATGCTTTTTTATTAAAAAATGTAAATACTAATTTGATATTTAGACAGTTGATGCAACAAAATCTTGTGAGGTTATGTGTATCTTGTCCAAAATATGGCCGTTGTTCACTACTTGATGAGACATTATTACAACAAAGAAATATTTATTGACTCATGTTTAATTTTACATTATAATATTATAAAACATTATATTATTTATACTTATAATATGTCTCAGTTCATATAGCTGCGACTTCTGAAAAGTGCAACCTCTGCGACTCAACACCGCAGTTGTAATACTTGGAAACAGCAATATTTCTGGATTCTATCTAGATGCTGTTTCCCCCATGGCTTAATGTGTGTCTAGTGAATAAACTCATACAGAAATGAGACTGACTGGCGCGCAAAATCTCGTGGTCCTTAGTTGGTCCCTCGTGGTCCTTGGCCGTAACGAAAATACTTACATACATTTATACTTTGATAATATTTATTTGAATTTATTGAATATTTATGTGTTTGACATTATAATATTTATCCAACCTTCAACAGACGATCAAAATTTATATTAATATCCTGATTTTTATTTTGCTGACCCCTAAAAATTTATCTCACGGACCGTGACTGCTGCTCTAGGGTATTTCTGACATGTTTTTTTCTTCATTTTTTTTAAGTTTATATGAAGAAATGAACCATTTTTTAGAAAGTCATACTTGCGAGGCATACATTTCTTATCGCGAGAAAGTAATACTGAAATAAATTTAACTATACTTTTGCATTTTATCATTGGAATGTATGATGTGGATCAGATGTGTGAAAGAATTGCCAGATTTCAATCCAATTCTTAAGTGTAATGAAAAAAAGAGTGTAGTGCATTTTGTTCACTATTTTCTTGACACTCATTCACATCTGAGGTTAATTTGTAGGATAAATCAGCTTACTTTCTATGTTTGGTATGTCTTTATTTAACCTTCTCAACCTTTCATTACAGTTCATTTGGAAATAATGAAGAGAGAGGTGTTTCACTGGTAATTTACTAGCTACCAGTGTTTCTAAAGGAATACTTTCACTTCATTGCCTAAACTTGTCATATATTTGATACATGTGATACACTGAAGGATAAGTTAACTTCCATTCTCCTGTATCATATTACCGTAATGAAAACAGGCGTTACTAATCTATAAAATCTTGATCGCCGTTCTCTGAACAGTTCTCTCTGAGAGAAGTACTTTATGTAATTCGGTTTGCGATCTGCTTTTTTTCTCTCATTGCAAGTCACACTTTAAAACGATATAAAGTTTATTAAAAATTATTATATTTTGTGTGGTGTTGTAGTTTATTCTACTTAACTTCTGTCAGTAAAAAGTTACTGAGCTGCAAAAAACCGAAAAATTTATTCACTTATCTTGAAAACACGTAAATTTAAATTTATGGGAGATAAAATTAGGATGCGCTTTAAAATTTTCAAGAGTTGACTTATGTATTCGACCATTCATGGTCCTTAAAAGTCTCGTTGGGTTACGTATTTGCTGAACCCCATAAAATGATTTGAACATCACTCGAAAAATTAACTCGCTACAGAACGTAACCACGAAATAATTCTTGCGTTCATGAATAACAAAGAACTGACTAGAAATTCCTGCTCGTAAAAATATTCAAAGACACACCCCTTTCCGGCACGAGTCAGCCCTGGACCCCACGTTTTCGAGATCTCTCCTTCTGCCTCATAAAATAGTCAAGAAGTGTCTCTCTGCGGTCCATCGCAGAGCAGTGGCGGTCGCCTCAATGTATAGGTGCGGCGTCTTTGAGGGTTGCGCGATTTGCACCCTATTTAGGAGAGTATAAGAAACAGCATTAGAAAAAGAACAACGGTCATTTTCAGTAAAGAACATTTGATATGACGTTAGTGCTGAAACTAAACAATATTTTCGAAAGTGTTGCCGCCATCCTCACTGGCTCTTCAAAAATTGAATAAAATTATGTTAAGTGATAATTAAAAAAACGTGCAGAATTTGTTTTAGAATGTTAGTCCAATAAACAGCGTTTTGGCATGACTAAACATTAATTATATTGGGTAAATTTTCTGTAAGATTGTAGAACTGGTGATAAAGACAATTTTATTGAAAACTGCTATTAAACAAATAAATTGTTCGGTATACTCAATTCTGTACACCATAAAAACTGCGCTTTACACGTGCAATTTTCTCCCACAATCACGTAATGGATTGATTAACCATTCGAGTACAGCAATGACTTTTGTTTCAATGAAGTTACTAACATTAAAATCACCTGCCTTTGAATTAAAACTCATGACCTTATCCTACTGGATTCATACTTCTTGAATGTTTTCTTAAATCAATAACCGGAGACTAATATTTACTTGTGACTTAAAAATATTTTTCATTTGATCCTACATTATTTCGATTGAAAATTTGGGATACATTGTTGCTTGTGCTACCATGAAATTAAACATTTCTATGATTTAAAAAAGTATCTTGTATTAATTATTCCGTGGACATCACTTTTATATTTTGTATTAATGCATTTGTTTAAGGTTGTAAAAAATTTGAAACAATTGATGATTGGAATTTATGTTAATAAGATCTTGTTACTGTTCGTGAAAATATTTTTTTTTTTTGTATTTTATTATAGTATTTAATGTAATTCATCATGTATCTAAGCCAATGTATGCAAAATTGTCTCGATCATGTTCTTGTATTTTTTACTGATCGTAGGGATCGCTTGAAATGTCTTTATTTCACCGCTCATCCCCCTGAATGTTGCATATCACATACCCTTCAAATCCTGGGTACAAAAACAAATTGCCCCGTTGAGAAGCACTTGGCTGCAAATCCCCTCCTTTCTCTTTCGCCCTTCATTCCCTTTGAACCCCTGATGCCGTTGTGGGCGACTTCTCTTTGAATCGACCCTTCGCCGAGGAACGGGTATGCGTGTTCTGAGACCGGTCAGCGAGGGGATGGCGTAGTGACCGCGTGACGCCATTCAATTAGCCGGCATTCTTCGTGTGGGATTCTGCTCATCCAGACTGCGGACGCATAGCGGCACCTCTGCTCTGCTGCTACCTTGTTATGAAAAATTTATGCCCCGTGGAAAATGTATTTTATTCTTACGGAGCAGGAGACTTGGATGAAATTGTATTCACGATTCGTAATGGTTGGAGCTGACTTGCGGAAGCAAGCTGCGGAACTGAAAAAAAGTAAAAGAAACTATTGCGGAATCGTTATCGAACTCAGGGAAGCAGATGGTTTTTCCACAGTTCATACAGTGGTGAATTAGCGCAATCAAAATATTATATTGTTAGTTTTCATTTGGTCTCTGGCGAGCTTGCTTATAAGTTTTTTGTATGCTTTAAGATCAATTGCTCTGGAATATTGAAACGATGAAAATAGTTCTTTTTCTGTCCTTTGTACTTCAAATGAAAATAGTTTGGAATCATAAAAGTTATTTTCCAGATTATTACTCTCAACACCGTATTTTTGTGGGAGATTGGTATTTAGTAAAAATTGTACGCAATAATAAAGGTTTTCGTGGGGAACTTATCTTTCTTTTTAAGA
The DNA here is from genome assembly GCA_002313205.1 of Laupala kohalensis. Taxonomy (NCBI): domain Eukaryota; kingdom Metazoa; phylum Arthropoda; class Insecta; order Orthoptera; family Trigonidiidae; genus Laupala; species Laupala kohalensis. The sequence continues at coordinate 633,885 of NNCF01126795.1, forward strand.
ATCCCATGCAATTGAATGTACAAGGTGAAGAAATTTTCATCATCTCGTTAAACGATTATCACTTAACCCGTAAAACTACAAAAACCGTTGTGCGCACATGATTCACTATAAACCTGCAGTTTCCAACCTTTTGGACATCAAGAACCGGTAAATCCATTGTTCTCAATTTCTACAGATTATTTAGTAAAAATTTTGAAACCGCTCCTCGAAAAATTCCAAGAGAAATGTCAATTTTAAAGAAATGAAATACACCTATTTAAAATTTAAAAAATTAAAATGTTTATTAATTATAAAAATGGTAACTATTCAATCAAACATTTTTTTTTCAATTGACACCACAAAATCTTACGAGGTTATGTGTACCTTGTCGAAGATGTGGATGTTGTTTAACACCGGATTAAGCATCAATCACCAGAATTCTGCATATTTTACTTTTAATCTTCGTTTCCTGTTTCTTAAATATAATGCGCAAAAAATTAACTAGCTAATATTTGCCGTATTAAACTCGTTTCTTCGGCTAAAAAAATAATGATATAAAACTGACCTTTGTTTATATAATCATAAACATACGTTCACCTGACGATGGCAGGAATTTTTGCTGAAACGTTGAGAGATAATAAATAATTGTCTACAGAAAAAGATCGGTTTTATATCAATATAAATATGATTGTAAACTAGAATAATGTCAGTATTGCAATTAATGCCCAGGTTCCATCTCCGTAATACGAAATATTTCCCGTAGACCACCACCGATTGGCGACTGCTTCTATAAACAACAGGGTACTAACAACAAACTGTCCATTAAACGGATTTTCTCCTTAATCAATTTTCAAAGTGTACGAAATGACGATAACAATATCATCTTGAACCCTTCAGTTATCAAACGTATTGAATATACATTGTCCTCGTGAGTTCGCTTCGGTCAGGCGTATGCGCACTCTTGGTTCCCTTCCGCCTGCGTCAAAGGCCGTATCCCTTCGGCGTCTCCGGGACACAATGGTCTGTCTGCGCCTGGGAAGCGATTGTTCTCCGAAGACCAAGTGCGTCCGTCGGCATGGAGTCCGCTTCTATGGAGGGCGAGAGGTGGAGGTGGCGGCGGCATATGGTGCTTCATACGAACGCAGTTTGCGCGTCCTAACAACACAAAGTTCGGGAATGAACGGTCGGGGCTAGTAGGTATATTAGACAAACTGAAGGTAATCCGTTGGGATAATCGTTGGACCGAGAAGACCAGCTTTTGCGAGGATCATTCGTGGTTAGACAATGCATTTGGTCCCAACGTGAATGCTAGTCCGTTATATCCATTGAATCTTGGATGGACTTATGTTTGTACTATGCTGATCTATTCATGTATGAAACGCCACATGTAACTATTTCGATGCGGTGTTTTTTAATTTGTTGGTCAGTGTTTGAACGGTGAGCAACGATTTCAAGGTTCTAATTGACTGTGGCCAATTAATTCTCGTTAAAGTTTTTAACACATTATGGATACAAAACTCTCATTTTCTGTGTAGCCACGAAGTAGATTTTTTTTTTTTGGGGGGGGGGGGAATTTGACATTTCGTATATTGTTCATTCAATATTTCATAGACGTCGTTTTGCTTTATTCTGACAAATGCCCTGAAATTATCGTGTTATTTATTAATGGTACATTTTCATCACTACTACCGGGCACAGTAAACTGCATCCCAAGTCCTCTACTTATTGTACATCCCTTCTCACAAATTGGCCTCCGGGTACGATTATGAAACGGATCTAATATTGTCTAATTTTCGTCTAGGATAATGTTATTTTTTACGAATATCAAATGTCTTGGTACATAGAATGTGTGATCGAGTTTTCAATTTGTCCTGTTAAAGTCACAGGTATCATTTCACAAAGGATGTAGATGACATAATTTGATTACATTCTCGTGATCGAGTTTTCAGAAGATGAAAAAGAAAAAAAAATTCTTAACATGAAAGTGAAAATAATTTTAAGATGAGGTAAAAAAAACCCTGGTGGATGGTCCAGAGCTCGGCGCTGGCAACGGTGGATGAAGTTATAAAGGAAACCCCGAGGCCAAGCAATACGAGGCACACGACCGCAGCTGTTCCTTCGCAGCTGACGTCTTCGCGATGCTTCCCTTCTTCTTGCGTCCTCAGTCCTGAGCCTGTCTCTTATACACATCTANCCGAGCCGCGACGGCACGAGCCAGTGGGTGAGGAAGGCGCGAGGTTAACGCCTGACTGATTACGTATGAGAGAGGGAGGAAATATCACTTGACACCTTGTCCTGCCAAACGAGATACTTTGATTTACGGTGTGTTGGAGAATCTTTTTCCGTGAAATACATGTGTTGTTTTCACGCCATAATTGTAGAATAGGTGAGATGTGGTGGTACGGACATTTTTTTAGATCTTTAATATTCACACCTACAATTTCTGATAATACTGATTAAATGAATAATTTTTATTAATTGTGTCAAAATTCCTTGGAAGTAATTCTCGTACAAATAGCTTTATTTTTTCTCTTATTTCATTGACATATATACTGATAATTCGACAAGGGGTTGTTGGTATATTAAAATGTAGGGTGAGATTTTCAAGATCTTTCTTAATTTAAAAGTGTACTTACATCAAAAGATAAACCTTAAATGAAGATTGTAAATAATCATATACCATATTAGACCATATAGGTATTGTAAAGACGAGTCTTAAAAAAAAGTCATTGAATTAAGAATAATCTAGGACTGTTAAAGTTTATATAATAAAAACGATTACACCAGAAAAAATATATCTCGTTATTTTTTTACGAACTATGATAGTATAGTCTTTGAGGAAATCAACAAAATATGACTAATTTATTAACTAAACTTGTCAAATTAACTTAACTTTCCGCTCTCTGCCGACTACTGTGACCCATACTAAGAAACACGCAAGTAAAATTAATTTCCCGTGACGGTAAGGAATTACTGGAAACGATGAGAATATTAAGAAGTAACATGTGTTCTCAATAGTGTTAAGTGCCTGCCGCCTACATCGAGCGAAACGTTGGGAATTGGAGATTTAAACGCTGGAATAAGCACACCTGGTCGGGGCTCTTCGTCGGTAGAAGATGCGACAGTTGACAGCTGCGGCCTTGGAAGTGAAAGTGCGAGGATTGGGGAAGAGTTCGGTGTTGATTTTCTTATGTGGGTGATTTTGAAGGCGCAGTTTTTACTTGTAATCTCCAGTTAGATATTTATTTCTTGTTCTTTTAACTTAATTTTTCTTCTCGGATTGAACACCCAAACACAACCTGAAATGCATTGCTCTGGACCACTGTTGCTGGAATAACTACTGTACTATCTTTATTCCATCTTGTAATGTAAACATACGTATAATTTGCTGGACAACAAATGAGTACTACTTTTACTTTGGAAATTTAATTTCATGTTATTGTTCTAAAAATTTGTTGTGTTAGAAATGAAATAGATAAGTAGACGAAAGTGTTGTAAGTTATGATTTATTTTTTTAAATTTTGTTTATTGAATTGATGTAAATAGTAGAATGAGGATACGTAGGAATGTTTGTGGATTACGAACACGCCTTAGGGACCAGTAACTAGATGAAAATTATGAAAAAAAAATTTTTTTTAACGTAACCTGCGATTCTCTTTTGTCTGGTAGTCATTAAAACGCCGTTACTCTTCGCTAAGTAAACTCCAAAGCAAATATTGAGGTATACTTCGTTTTATTATTTAAAGGGGAAACACGATATCGTATACCGCCCTAACCACAATTCTGAGGTTGAGTTAAATATCATATGACGTCAGGTTTCTCGCCTTCTCGTATGACTGCGGTAAGAGAGGAATAACGTCTTTTATTGTACTTTTCAACGTTCATCTATAAACAGCAGGGAATACGACACTCATGGATTCGTTGGTTTACTCATATTTGTTCGAATATAAGGTAGTTAATTGAAATATTTGTAAGGTTTTCGCGTTACTTGTGATTTCTGTGAATGACTAATTCTTTGAAGTCGATATGATACTCACCATTTCTCGTAAATATTGTGAATTAATATATCAAAAATTCAGTTATAAGATTCACTGTAATATTTGTATTTCGAAATATGTCGAAAATTTATTTGAAATTGATAGATACGTTAGACTTTTTTTAAATTATTCCGTATAGTAAGCAAATTATTGCAAAGTATGGAAAATGGGAAGGAATAAATACTTTATTCTCCTTATCGTTTTATAAAGATATGTACTCTACTGTGGGGAAAACATTATTATATATGTATATCATTTTCCAATTATATATAATATAATGACGCGTTTTATCAACACCATTACAGACAGAATAATATGTAATTTTTTAAAATTTGATTCACGAACGTGCTTAAATGGCATTGTCCACCTGCTATAATGAAATAAATTGCTTTTCTTTTGAGTTCATTATTTTATATTCAATCGACCAAAACAGCGCCTGCACTTGACCTACATGCACCTTCTTTTCACGCAGCCCACCCTTAGTTACAAGTGGGCTATGTGCATAGCATACGCCCTCCTATCCACCATCATTAAAGCGTGGACTGGAGACGCCGTAACAGGAGGCGGGGTTGCTGAAGTGGCCAACGCAACATATACAGTCGCAACCTCGTCTATCGCATTCAGAGCTATACAGGCGTTAACAGTCCCTAACCACTACAATGATGTACATCAAACGAGATGTGAATGGCCTGTCACGGAGCGAATGTTACACCCAGTATTGTATCCGTCGCCTCACTTCCCTACCACCCCTCGCACGTTTTATGTCCGCCCTTGCACCTGATAAGGTGTCATACAGAACGGTGGACCGCGTCGTGGAGAGGGTGGTAGATGAGCGAGTTAAAGTATCCGAAAGGGAGTAAACGCGTTCGAGTGGATTACGCGTCACAATTTACTCACATGAATCTCATGGGGTGGACGATGACACTCAAGGAAAACTATGTGGTGGGCATTCTGATGGATGAAAGAATAGCTTGTATTCATTTCAACGATGAATCGTTTGATCGTTTTTATTTCTATTTTCTGCGGAATATATTTTCTGGAATCAGGCGTACATTGATGTCACAACACTGAAACCTGAGAAATACTGTACTTGTACATCATGTCATATGTGTTCCCGCGACTTTTCTCGTGTGTATATTGACAGTGCAAATATTCTTACTTACAATTCCGTAAAATCAACAAAATTTATTAGTGTTGGTATTTTGTTGGTTGTGGTGTGTGATGTTCATTGGTACTCTTAGTCCTGTCTTTTTTTTACACCACTTATTGGCAGATACGAAATTTATAATCGAGGGATTTAGCGTATTTGAGGGACACATTAGGTACTGCGTGATAATGATAAAACATTATGGATTTGTATGTGAGTGCCCTAGGATTGGATGTGAGACCTAGATTCAGAGGAAAGAAAAGATTTCTCCAAACCTTTGAGTATATGGCATTCAAACCTTATAGTTCAGATTCTATACGTTTAGGATGTTACATTCCAAGGTTTGGAGATAACCTTTCTCTCCACTGAATATGGATCTCACATCCAAACCTATTCTCTCAGGGGATGCTGTTGAAATTTTTAGTAATAATATAAGAGATGATGTAAAAATTAAGTAATTTCGGTTTGGAACTTCTTCATGCCTTATAAGAGACTCGTTAAGAAGCGTATGTTCCGATGACAGTACATTGTCCGCAGAGCCAATAGATACTTAACTCCCACTATAACAAAATCAATACATTAGTGTAGAAACTGACTAACGTAGTTTATATAACGCAGAATTCTTCAAACATTTTGTAGACGGATAAAGATGCCTTCCTCTACGATCACTGAGCTAAATGAATTATTTATGCTATGGCAACTTATTAATCAACAAGATTAATATGGGATATTAATTATAATATTTCATTGTATGTATACACTGCATTGACCTTACCATTTTCGCTTCTTCTTTTGTGACTCTATAAAATTATAGGGGTTCACGCTTGAATTTACAACAAATTGAAACAATATAGTAAAATGCTTGTCTTGGCTATTAAGGACAACTGATATTAGCTCCTTAAGCAAGGTAATAAGTTAAATATATTAATTAATTACAAATAATCATTTAAAATAATTTTTTCTATGTACACTAATTATAAATTAATTTGACTTTAATTGTCTTCTCATTATTGCATATTTATATCTTTATTTTATATATACACATTTACATAAAATATAAAGTACATTTATATCTTTATTTTATATATACGCACAAGTTGTATAGATGTAAGTTTTTTTAGACTACTAATTAATGTAATTCTTAGTTATTCCTAAATAAATAAATATGTCTTGTAGTTACTCTTTATCGGCGTATTATTCATGAAATTATGGTTTTGATAATTAGCATAATAGATTGAAGTAAATTTCAATGCAGACGCCACAGGTAGCAGCATGTTGACTGCAAAGATATTTACTGCTGAAACGGACTCATTATTTTTTTGTTTGTCATACAATTATATTTTATTCGTGTAACTGACTTACAACTGGATATTGGTCAGTATTCCTAGAAGTTTAAACGGCTTTTGAATATGTGATGCTGGAAATATTATTATTATTTACGTTCGGGATTAACGTGTAAAAAGTTGAATGAATGTGTAGGTTTTTTAAACTGTTTCACACAATTTCATCAAATTTTAAAATTATCCACGACGGGTTTAGATTTGTGTGAAAGAAACAGTCCTCTCAAGTAGGTCTATAAATTATAAAAGTCGTCGGATTAAGAAGTTGTGTGAGGCTATCCAGATCAAATTTCCCTTACCTAACATCCGAATCAATTTCCAGTTCTTAAAATCAAAAATCCCCTTACGTAAGTCAAAACATACGAACTTCACTACAAAATACAATCTCAAATAAGAAACGCAAACAACTTAAAATAACTTGTAGCAAAGCAGAAAGCGAATTAAAACATCGCGTTGCTGGGGCGAACTGGCTCGGCTGAGGGCAATAAGGGTCGCACTGGGTCTCGGGTATTCAACCCCCTATTCCGAGGGACACTCCTTCCCCCCTCCCCTTCTTCCATCGTGTCACCCCCTTCCCCAAGCCACTAGCAGCTGCAGTCGCAGTGCAGGCTGTCCAGGTAACATACGGGGGTTTCTGCAGCTGCGGCTACGCTCCAGCGGAAAGATTTCCATTCCCAGAAAAAGCATGCATAGACATGAAACCATGCACTAAAATAATCTATAATAATGTGGTATTAACGAGAAAGGAGAGTGATTCGAAATTTTTTTGCGTGGATGAAATGCAATCATGATAATTCTCTTAATAGTGAGCACTAGACATTTTAATAAAAGATATCATGAAAATTCGGTACTTGCAACAATTTTGATTATTATATTAAAACTATTTTCTTGTTAAATGTCTTTCATTATTTCTCAAAACAAAAATTTCCTTGTAGTATTCAGCAGTTTTGATGTAATTCAACATTGTTTAAGGTTTACTATTTAAAAATACCCCCTGATGACAGTTAAATGTACTACTGACTAATGAGCAAGTTTAGAAGAATGAGAAATCAGTATAACCTCTCAATATATTTCATATAATGTTTCGCTTTTCAAAAATATTTTTATTTTTAATATTCTTTAATTATATTTGTACATTTATTATTTTCATTTAATTATTCGTTTTATAGCCATTACCAGTGTAAGTTGCGAGAGTTTGTGAAACGGGGACTTTCGCTGCAGGCTGTACGGGATCGGGCGCAACGGCTTCGTAAACCAGATTGCTGGACACTTTTAAATTTGAGAGATAATTTTAGGCCGAGTGCGAGGAGAAAACGGGTTATTATCAGGGCGACAGACGCAGCAAATTTTGCATGAGTTATTGATCATTTTCTAAGTTGAATACATAGTTCCATCTGTTGTCGTAGGTTTTAGGTTATGGAACAAAAATACAGAGCTTCAATAAGGAAAAGGTATAATCTGTAAAATCAATGAAAAAGAGACATTCTTATAAAATTTATTTTGTGCAGCTTTGCAAATAAAATTAATACTTGGTATTTTTTTACATTAAGAAGTACAGCTTACCCAAATTTATTTTATTCAAAAACGAAAACGTGAATTATAATTACGTTAATTTTCTAGCGTTCATTGTTTACTTTATCAGAATGGGGAAATATTTGGATATCATTCATTTAAAAAAAAGAAACATATGTATTATCATATGAAAAATCACTTCTTTAAGAATTACATCTTAATCTTCTTTGGATAATTTGTGGAAAGGTTCCCAGTGTTTCTTCTGTTTAAGTTCATGGAAGCTATAAATATTTCTGTCTTCCGGACATTTTATGCCACAAAACAGTTCTAACTTCTGGTAACAGTTTAGTAAAATTTGTGGCACCTAAAATTCGACTGAATAATTACGAGTTTCCCAGGCGGCAGTCCTCCTCGACATGGAAGCACTCCACTTATTTCTATATTTTTCGCACATATCGTCGATTTTCTTCAAAATAAAAGTTCTTGTGAAAGATCGTCGGTGCATTAACATCATTATGATTATTTCGGAAATAGATTCAGATTTTGAATGTCTACGGCTTGTAGAAAATTCTTCCGAAAATTGAAGATTTAACCACAAAGTTTGTTTTCACATTCTCGCTGAACCTCTTGTTCGTTCGTAGAGAGTTCACCGTGGCACAATGAAAGCGTGATGTTCACTTCTGTAGTCGAGTGCAACCGTTTGTAAGGTGTGCTTAGAACGAAAGCACGTCGTACCTCTTTGAGTGGGAGGGTCGTCTCTCGCGTCGGATGGAGAGATGGAGCTCCTGGCTGTTGTTGAAGCATCCCTGTATCAAGATTGGCTAAGTTCCCTCGAGTCTCCGTTCAACCCAGAGCTTCGAAGAGGTCAGCTTCTTTGTCCAGCTCCTCTGCTGCTTTTTGTACTTCGTCCAGCTCTTCTAGACGCTCCTCCACCAGAGCCTGTCGACACGCAAGATTCATAATAATTAATTAGTATTTATATTTAATTAATTAATCATTTATGTATTTATTAAAGAACAGTATTAGATAATAAATGTAATTTATTATATTTCGAAATCTCCAGTAACTATAGGGTTAAAACCATAGAAATTTCCATCCTTTCAAATGACTAGATGAAATTCATTGACTTGGGTCGTTGTGTGCATGGCCTCTTATGAATTACATCTTGATTAGTGTCCTCAGAACAGAGGATGGAAACGTTGATGGTTTTAACCCTATGGCGACTTGTAATTTCGAAATCTAAAAAAATAACATTAACTTTCATACCAGTGTATGATTCATATGTAACACTGTTAAATGTTTATCATAAAATTTTATTGTACTTCTACAGCTTACGTGCACATTGAATTTTAATGGTCCGTAACTTTAATAAACAACCTATGTGATTTGTGTGAAAATTTTACAAATTTTCTCTATTTGCTTTACAACAACTCTAATTCACTGTCCAACAGTACCTGCAAATAACTTTATTTCTTCAATATCACATTTGTTCCTCTTATCCGAATTATAATTTTCTCTGGTATTTTTTATCGGTCTTCATTTAACACATTTTCATTTCAAAACATCTTTTTGAGGAATTAAGTTAATTTGACAACTTAAGTTAATAAATTAGTCATATTTTGTTGATTTCCTCAAAGACTATACTATCATAGTTCGCAAACATAGAAATCTCTTAGATTGCGGTGAACCTCACCGCCAGGTAACAGATTAATCATGTTACGTCGAATGAAAATGGGAGACGGGACCGGGGATCGAACCCGGGACCTTGAGCTTTGCGCGCTCATGCGCCTACCGACTGCGCCATCCCGTTCGCCACCCGTGCCCGTCTACCATTCTCATTCGATCCCCGGTCCCGTCTCCCATTTTCATTCGACGTAACATGATTAATATCATAGTTCGTAAAAAAATAACGAGATATATTTTTTCTCGCGTAATCGTTTTTATTATATAAACTTTAACAGTCCTAGATTATTCTTAATTCAATGACTTTTTTAACACTAGTCTTTACAATATCTATATGGTCTAATGGTCTTTACAATTTTCATTTAAGGGTTATCTTTTGATGTAAGTAAACTTTTAAATAAAGGAAGAAATCTTGAAAATCTCACCCTACATTTTAATATATCAACAACCCCTTGTCGAATTATTAGTATATATGTCACTGAAATAAGAGAAAAATAAAGCTATTTGTACGAGAATTACTTCCAAGGAATGTTGACATAATTAATAAAAATTATTCATTTAATCAGTATTATCAGAAATTATAGGTGTGAATATTAAAGATCTAAAAAAATGTCCGTACCAACACATATCACCTATTCTACAATTATGGCATGAAAAATTGAGTACCTTTTAACCATCACGTTGGCGATGCTGTCTCTACTATCTGGGAGGTATATAGGTTTAGAGATTTTAAAATATGCTTTGGAATTTCTAAAACAGTGTTATGCACGTTTCCTGCACGATATTGATGTTGACTTCTAGTACTCTCACATTTGACGCGAATACTAAAGCAATGTAGATGGTATAGTGCTCGTTCGGATAAAGAAAGTATAAAAAAATGAATTGTGCCCTTATTGTCTGATAGAATGTTATATGTTGAGCTCAATATTTGCTGTAGTTGTATTCCCAAATCCAATCTAGAAAATTATCCTTTTTCATGGATCCTAATTAATTAAAACACATTTATTCATACATGACTTCCCATAAGAAACACTCATGCGCATCAAACTTTTTGCGTTCATTGAATTATAGTGGTTGAATAAGAAACAAATTTTTTTCTCTATACTTCTTATGAAATAACGATTTTACACCGTATAGAAATAAATCGCCCTATTTTTTCCTCAAGTATAAAAACATGATACATTTGTTGTGGGAAAATTTTTTTTTCACAAATCAAACTTGCTCTTGTGAATATTGAGTTTAAATGGAATACTAAACAGATCTATTTCTCTTTTCTGTTGATAGGCGTTTCTTTCAAGTCTCTCTGTATCTCCTGCCAGACCCTTTCCTTTCGAAGTTTTGAGTTATTCACTAGCTAAATTGTGAAATCTTAAAATTTATCGGGGGAGAAAGCCACTCTGGCGAGGGAATTGGAGAAATAAATCCATCAACGCCTCCATAAAAATGTTAAGCGAGGACCAATATAAAATTGCAAAAAATGTGGACAGGTTGGAATGAAACTTTATCCTCCTAAAATTTTATGGTAGTCCATGAATTACAAAAATTTTAATATCATCTTGTTAAAATATAACTAGACAAATGGTTAACAATTTTGTGAGTGCACGTAGAAGTTGTTTATATTCAAGTTATTTTATTATAGACTTGTAGATCCGAGGACATTTTGTGATGCATAATGTTTCAGAATGTTGTGGGATAAGTGGTCGTGATGAGGTTCAATTCTATGGCTGTGAGCCCTGAAAATGGCTTAATAAAAGTCGAAACGCTGGCGATCTGAAGAAGGGTGTATTTATTGTTACCTAGACTCAAGATATCATATACTTAATTTTTTTTTTAATTTATTTTGATGTATTAATCAACTATTGTCTGTCCTTTCCCATCGTCTAAGTTTTAATATGTCAGCGCTATAATGATCCAGTTCTTGGCGAACCTTAATAATAATAATAATAATAGTACATAGTCGACTCATTGAAAATGTGAACTCTTTCACCTATCTTGGAAGCAAAATAAACAAACAAGGGGGAACATTGGAAGATGTAACATCTAGAATTGGAAAAGCAAATGCAGTGTTTGCCCAATTGTATGCAGTGTGGAGAAATAGATACATCTCAAGGAAACCTAAACTAAAACTTTTTAAAACTCTAGTTATTCCGGTTCTTTTGTATGGAGCAGAAATCTGGGCCATAAACAATGACACCAGAATGAATCTACAAACTTTTGTTAATAGAGATTTCATAAAGATTTTCAACATATATTGGCCCCAGACAATAAGAAACGGGGCTCTTTGGGAACTTGCTGGCGAGGACCCAATTGATAAACAAATCAAAAGAAGGAAATGGAGATTGATCGGGCATACTCTCAGGAAACAGGATAATTCCATAGAAAAAGAAGCTCTGGAACGGAATCCATAGGGGGAGCGTAGGAGAGGAAGACCACGGGGAACGTGGAGAAGGAATATGATGAAGGAAGCAGGAGACATTGGAAAAACATGGAAGGAAGTGAAGAGGTTGGCAGCAAATCGTGTCCGTTGGAAGACTTTCACTGATGCCCTACGCTCTTGAAAAGAGCAACAGGAATGAATAATAATAATAATTATTATTATTATCTATAGTGATTCAAGAAGAATTATTTACTTAAAAATTTCAAATCTTGACATGAGTGAAGTCGCGGGAACTCGGCTAGCGTATAATAAAATGTTGCAATCACTCTGTAGTGACTAAACTGGCTTGGATGTGAGATCCAAATTCTGAAGGTTTCTCTAATCTTTGAATGTGACATCCCAACTTTGAGGTATCGTAATCATAAGATTGGGTTTACATATTTTAAGGTTTCGAGAATTATTTTCCTTCCTGTGTGTTTAGCTACTTTTCACACATATAATATCTAAAATAGCGGTTAACATATTTTATGATGTAATATTGACTCAAATAGGGAGGCGTGATCGGGAATCGCACCCGGTGAGGTCTATGGGTTAACGCAAGTTGAATGAATGTTTATGGTAGACGGGGTATGAACAGGATAGTGAATAATGCTTAAAACTGGAGGTTCTGGGTTCGATATTCGGTCCCGTCTCCCATTTTCATTCAATATAACATCAATAATCACACTATCTTAACTGGTATTGTTCTGAGTTCATTGTCCTCACCTGCACGTCGATGTTTGCGAGTGCCGAGCGCACTCCGTCCGCCACCTTGCGCTGCAACAGAGTGCGAATGTGTGAGCGCAGCAAGTTTGGCAACACGTTGGCGAGCGCCTCCGCCGCGTAGTCCAGCGTCCCGGCGCCACCCACACGCACCGCGAAGTCTCCCAGCTCCAGATCGAAGCGATCGAGGCGCGGGCGGTAGCGCGTGTCCAGCGGCTGACTCACCACCACCAACGCCTGTTCAACAATGAGGAGATTGATTGAGAAAATTCAAATTTTTGTTCATTTATTGGCAGGGGTGTAGTGTTAAATTTAACTGACTAGTGGAACGTGACTGAGGAGGATCAGCATTATAGACGAGATAAATAAATTATAATTTATTTTTGGACGATCACAATACATTTTTAGAGTGTTTTACCACTGCACATCGTTTCGACTCGAGATTGGAGTTGTCGCTAGGTTCTATGCTTCCTCAACTCCTTTTCCCTTATCTTGAAGGAGTCAGAAATGGAGGTTGATATGATGTCTCTTTTGATATGGCAAGGAAATTACAATTGTATCAAGAAAAATTACAATTGCTGATTTATTTGTTTGTCTTCATTATTTAATGGAGTTACAAAGTAATGATAGTAGTAAGTTAACATCTCCCAGTGATTAGGACGTCATACAAACAAGCATCAAACACAAGATAATTATTTGATTACAAATAGAAAGGGGGTAGCGGGATAAGGTAGGTTTGAGGGACCCCATGGGTGCCGAGTAAACCAATGTTATGGCTGTACTCTGTGTAAAAGAAACATGTTTGGCCTGGTTTTTGGGTCGCCAATTCGCCAAGCTGAGACACAGTCTCTAAAATGATGTTTTTTTTGGATATGATTTTTATTAAAAATAAAGAATTTTTGTGCAGAAAACCAAACTGTATCTCAACTTTAAGTTACAAACGCTATTTGTAAACAACATAGGAATAACTTCCAAATCGTTTCAGATTTTTTTTAAAGCTACTACGGCAGTTAAAATCACCTTAAAATTAAAAAAACTGAAAAAAGACATTTTTTAGAAAACAGTGATTGTTTTATACGGTTTGATCTGTCTTGTTTCGTTCAGCAGACAATCAATTTTTAGTAAAACATTGCACATGTAATAATTGGATATTTGGAGTTCAAAACTAATAATAATAATAATAATAATAATATTTTTTATGTTTTTACGTACTTGTATGTATTTCCTTAAAAACAGTTTCAAATTTGGCAGTGATGAGGCACTTATGTTGGACCAGTTAGTATGGAATAGACAACCTTTACTATCAGTAGCAGGGGTCTTGGAATCTTCCCTTATTTTAAATGGAAAAGGTAAATGTTGAGGCTGTATTAGTTTTAGTTAAATATACGACCTTAATTGGACGGTTTAACGGACTTAATTGACGAAATTTATTGTAATATTTTCCTTCACACAATGTTTCAACCCTCGGTTGCGACCTTTGTGAGGTATAACAAATAGTTACTACAAAAAGTAACAGAACAATGTAACATTACTTCTAATTTAGGTTAATTCAATAATTTTGGTGGAAACAATATTCCTTGTTTTTAACAACGGTAATGTTTATTTTTTGCTCTTTCCAACTTAGTACTAACTACAAAAGCGTGATAAGATACACGTTGAGTACGTTGATGGAGCGTCCTGTTCAACCAAAAGCGCCGCTCCAATACACCTGTTGTTGGGTATGATACATAATGTATTCAAGTACACTTTCCATTTCTTCTCCTTTTAATTTATTTCTTTTAGATATTACATTCTAGTTGTAAACATATGTCACATTATGTGTGGAACTGGTAAATATCTTCCCTCTTTAATGAAATATTGACTGAAAACTAACGAGTGCAATCATATTTTCGTAAACACTGTTCTGATGACGTATGCGTTTCTGTGATATTTTCCTCGCTGTAATGCTTAGAAGGAATATTTGATAGTCATGTTTGTTTTATGGGAATTGCGTCGATAATTCATAAGATTTTTTTGTTTATCCCTTACATTTATTTAAAAGCCAACACTTTGAACATTCGGAGGGTTGAATGAGATCAATCTTTTCTTAATTAGTGGGTATAAATATTCGAATAGGAAATAGTGACTTACAATCCCATTGCTACCAGAACCTGAACGTAAATATATTCTCATAAACTGTCAATGCCACATTAAGATGTATGGTATATTAAATATCAAGCATTCGATCCCGGGTCATATTATTAGATTGCCGTCTTTCCAACTATGTTTTTTTTTATTGTAGTGTTTGTAAATGGGAATTGTAGCGTGCTATTGAAGCTTATCTACATGGAGCGATAGTTGTGTGGTAGGCTNCTATTGAAGCTTATCTACATGGAGCGATAGTTGTGTGGTAGGCTATTGTTAGTAGGTGGACCGCTTAGCTGGATATACCAACAACTTGGCCCACGTGGAGGGGTTAGGAGTTGTTAGCAATAGAAAGAGTTATTGATACTAGAAGGAGGAGTAGGAGGGTTTGCTTTTCATTAGTCACAGCTATATATGAACTGGGACATTCATGTGAAAAACTTTTCTGACCCCACCGGGAATTGAACCCGGGATGACTTGGTGATTAGTTAGGACGCTAACACCTGAGCCAATGAGGGTCTCCAAATATGCTGGAAGCATAGTAGAAACAATTGCCGGTGATGGGGGGGGCCGGATTCTATTCATGTTAAATCGCACAGGCCTGCGACATTATCTTTTGTGTAGCTACCTTGGTTTCATTTCAAAGCTAAATTGATTTTATGATCCGTGTGCCGTGTTATGAGGGTGTAAAATTGGAGTGAATATTCAGTCATTATGTCTCTTCAAAAAGGTTGAGTATGCAGAAGACAGTTGTGAGGCGATAAAAGCATTTCACGAAATTTGCATTTGGTCTCATCCGCATTGACTTTTGTATTAGTACCGTTTTGGTCTATTTTGTTCTGTAGAAGATTTGAGTTGAGACAAACGTGATAATGACACGTTTACTGAATAGTCACTTAGGAACTACTATCTCCTTCCTTTCAGTATTCGACGTTAGCTTTCCACTTCATAGCATTCCGCAAACCGCATTCCGCCTCGTAGTCGTGAGTTATTTTTGTGCCCGAAATAAATGGACGGTGACCTGTTATCCATTTACTTTCACTGAAGATAAAAGGAAACCATTTCTACGTTTTTAGAAGAGTTTTGATGGCCAGGAAACACAAAACCAGCAACGCGTAACAAGTTCAAACGAATCTGTCAGATGAGGAGTGGATTATTGATTCGAAAGAGAAAGGGGACACGCATTGTGGAATAGCGGGAGAAGAAAGAACTGCTTTTCTGAGGTCATATCCACATTCGAAATGCCAGCACAACCTTTTCACGACGGACGCCGCGGACGAGAATGAGACTTGCGGAGTCAAGCGTGAAGGTCAGTCCACGCGTCGATAGCGAAAATTGTGTAGAAGGTCAGGCAGTTTTTTGTTTTATTGTTCGATGAATGAACGCAACTTATCAATACGTTGCATTCACTGAGTGGACAACTGATCTGATGTTGCGAAAAGCCATTGCTTTGGCATGTCACCTTTCGTTATTCACTCGAGCAAGGTAAAGAGATTAAAACAGTCATATGAAAAATCTTACGGGTTCGAGTTAATTACTTGATTAAAGTGACGTATAACTTCATTCACTCGTTCAGATTCACGCATTGTGTATAATTGCTTTGACTAACCCCTTTTTCGTCATTCTTAACATTGACCATTCTGTTGCAGACCACTAAAAATATGTGATATAATATTAGAATTATTAAGCGAAACAGTCTGCTACATAATGTCCAATAATTTTTTAAAGGATCTTTATTTTCGCAATATTATTGTAAGTAAATTCGTTAACCTAATGTATAATGTAAAAACCGTGTATGTATTTCGCGTACGAAGATGTCGTTTATGGCGTGTGTATGTAACGTACAACGCAATGTTATTTTGTTTTCGGAATTTTGAATCTTCCTCACTGGGTCAAGTTTGATGATGTGTTGTAATATCGACGTTCCTTCACGATAATAAATGACGTTTTAATCCATCGTAAGCGATAGACATTAGTACTCACATTGTAGTTCCGGCGTAAAGATAAAAATAAGACGCAAGTTGTATCCTTGAGATAATTTATTTCACTATTCAGTTATCTATTTTACTTTTCATTGCGTATGTATAGCATCAGAGCTGGTTTGCAGAGTTTGGCTTTATATCTAGTAACTGATATTCTGTATTAACTTAAAACTATACTTAACTAAAATATTGATATTCAGTTATTTAACAATATTGAGGATGCATTTCGCGTTTAGTCATTAAATAAGAAGTCCTATTTACTACACAGTATAAAAATTTCTCATTTAAGCTCATTTAAAATATTACAATATTAATGTGATAGTAGAAGAGAATGTAGTCAATATATGTTGTAACTTTATTGGACGGTTTTGTAAGGGGTCGAGATGAATTATTCTAATAATTCTCACACTTCAATCGTAACGTATTTCTTTAAAAATTCATTGTCGCTGACTTTGTTTTCTTTTGTTTTCATCGTTATTTTGTAGTCAATTAGAGTTTTTGTTACGTTCTATCATTTATCGTGTTGGGCCTTCAGTGCATATGCTCTTACCTCGAGATACTCCACCGAGAAGTGAGCATGTCCGGCGCGTGTCAATAATCCCGCCAAGTCGACGCTCCAATGAAACTGACCCGCGAGACGCGTCGTCGCTACGCGTAACGCAGCGCGGAACACGTGCTTCTCGAAGCCCACGCGCGCTGCACCAGCGCGATGGAAAGAGCTGAGCCCCGACAGCCACACGTTGCTCAGAGCGAACGTCGTCAGCCCCGTGCTGCGAAAACACCACAGTTCACTCACCATTGTGCACTTGACTGTGATAACATAAACATATTTTATAGCTAAAGAAGTTATTGAACAAATAAAATGTTGAAATGTTAAATATCAATTAAAATCAACTATAAACATCACAACACGTGGCACGATGCATAGCAGATTTTTACGTTCTTAGATGCCGTAATTTGTTTGGAAAATAACCTACACGTTATTTCGTCAGAACTGCCGAGTTTTTTTTATCTCACGCAATTTAACGTGACGCATGTAAACATAAGAACAAAACATTGTCTGGAGGTAAGAGTAGGTCCTAGAATACCTCCCTACCCCACTCATAAACGTTTCCTGGCACAGATCGTCACGTTCAACGGAGAACATTTTTTTAACATTTTGTGCGAGCCCAGTGAATTGACAGGATTTTTCTGAAGGGGATACTTTTTATTTGATATGATTTTATACAAAATAACTTCATATTTCGTAAACACCTGTATAACGTTTTGTTTCATATACACGAATAACAAACAATCATTAGAATGTTTGTGTAAATATTATGACATTTTCACTTATCCTCATAAATCTACCTAAAGCTTTTATTTTAATCACATTCCTTTGAAAACATGAATTTTGCAAAATAACATTATTCAATAAATGTATCCATACGTAAATGCCCTGCACTTCCAAAAAAGCATATTCATCTCTTATCACTGAAAATATATGCTATATTTCTCCACCTTACCTGTAATTCTGTCCTGGCACCGGAAAAGGGTCGAAGCCCATGTGGGAGACCAACTTCCGTGCGTCCCATATGAGAAGATCGAGCGGTGACAGAGAGTTCGGGAAGCGTTGAGGTAGCTTCGCGCACCTTGCATCCAACTCTCCATGTACGTTCTTTTGCGCCTGTAGACACGGATCAATTACGTATTCAATTGGTTTAAAACGTCCCTTTTAGTCTGCGAGGAAAGCTTTTTAATTTCTTAATAGTTTACTTCTGTGCAGTGGTGGATCTAGACCGTAATAAAGGGGGGGGGCGCTAAAACGGAACATTTTTGTTTAAAAGTTATGGTTTTACAACACAAATTTTTATAAATATTACCTTTAAATAAAATACACCAAAAAATTTAAAATCTGGTATTATTAATAACAATATTTATCTGGTAACTTTTCAAAGTATGCCATTTATCAACTTCAATTTTATCTGTTAAGAGTTCAGGTCCAATAGCCCCTTAGCCCCCTTCATCCCCCCCTCTTCCTCATAGATCCGCCACTGATTCCGTGTTAATGGCTCTGTTGACGGCGACGATCTATTACTTGTAAAAATGTGTTAAAACGGGGTGTTAATTATGTGGCGACACTACATCGATGGCCTGATGCTTAGCGATTTCAATATACCCAGCTCCACGATGCTGGGTATATTTTACAAGTTTTTAAAATATTTATCTACCACGTAATATAACATATGAAAGAATCATTTCTCTTACATGAAATGATAATGATTCACGTATCACTTCACGCTGAGTGATTTTTATGATTAGTGTCTCAGGACCTTAAAACAATATCGTGCGTGGAATGGCTCTAGACGTGGAATGTAGATAAGTACAAAAAGTAAGGCCATTTCAGGTGACGCAGAAATTCGCTACCCAAGTTGCCGTGTAATTCCTAAAGCGATAAAGAAACAGCAAGCAAGAGTGAAGATGATGATCAGCATAAGGTATAGTTTAACCGTTCCATAAAGTCTGGGATCGCTAGCAAATGCCATCAATAGAATATAATACTGATTCCTAATTTTTATCATCCTCATCTCAAGGACATAACTATTTAATTTACATCTTACCTCTCATTTACTATTGAACATAAATTTTACTCATAAAAAGCATCGTTTCTCATGGTGGGTAAAACATAATGAAATTACGACGCTTACACTCCAGTGCGTTGTAAATGTTCTAACCTCTGTAAGGTCATAAAGTCTACCGGATACAGACGTACTTTTAAAACAAAGGAACTTAATCGGAAGACTCGTCTCTATTCTCTAAATAAATACAACGAAATCATTGATAAACCGTTTAAATCGTTTAAGATAGAATTTTAGAAATGTAATAATAATAGCGTATGAGTATCGGCTCCTGTTAATTGTGGCCCATGAACCATGTTCGCAATTTAGACGTTCCGTCTTCCATTTGGTAGTGGAAGCCGGAACTCTGCGTGGGTGCATTTTTCGCCGAGAATTAATTTTGCCGAGAGCATCAAATGATACTCAAGGGGTCTTTTACATGCAGTATATTCATACTACATGCCGTGTGTGGATTTTTCGCATCCTATAAATCCGATGGGTTTGAACCCGCCCACTCGGGTATGAGGGGCCACTACGGTAACCACTCACCCATCGGCGCCGATAGAACTGTAGTAAAAACTCTGTAATCCGGCGTTCTTTAATCCGTCACTTCCGGTCATGACTGGTAATTTAAAAAATGCTAAAATTTAATTGTCATGCTACGTCCTTGACGTGTGCCGTAAATTTGTGACGTTCCCTCGACTGTTTTATAAAACAATGGTACAGACTATTTTTTAATTTAAAACGTACTATTATAAACATATTGTACACTGTGCAAATAATGATTTATTTGTACACAACTCGTTCATTCATTGTAGAACCCCGTTTTCCGAACAAACCTCTATAGTCCGAAAAAAATACTTCTGGTTTCGAGATTGTCGAATTAAGGAGGTTCTCCTGTACAACGTTGATGAATCGTAAAACCCACGTTCCCACCAACAGTGAGTACCGCATTCTCTTCCGTGCGCTGTCTTTCTTTCTTGCTCGGGGGATGTCTACACATTCGCTTGCACTGTAAACACGCTCTTTCACGAGCACGCCCCCTCCTTAACACGCGTGTCCGCGGAATGGTCACGTACTTCGTTCACAATTAGCTCTCATGCGGCGTGGGCGCACTCCCTCGCCCTCGTCCTCCGCACTTCTCGTTCCTCATAAACATGCGCGCTGGCTCTCAATGCACTCTTCGCCTGAGTCACACGAAATGATCGCACTCCGGTTAAGGAGCATTTACGGTCCGAAGCCTGTGGACAATCGGCTGAATGGACTTCCAAAAATAACGTGTTTTTTGTGGGGCTTTACAGCTCGCCGTCATCGAGGTCATTAGAGCCCTAAAATTTTGTACAGGTAGGGAAAATGCAGTTACGCACTAAGGAGAGCCAACATGACTCTCCCCGCGTGTGGGGCTCGCCGAATGACTCGACCATACCCACTAAAATACAGATAATACCCACTAAACTACAAATACAGATGCTGTGTTATAATTATGATAATACAATATCTGCGTGCAGACCCATGGAATGAAATTGAATTATTTTAAGGGGAAGGAGATTTCTCACCAAGTACTGATTTATTAAGGAAATTTCCATTATTGATGTTATTTGTCCTTAAAATATTTTTACTTCGTTCTGTTTAATTAAAAAGTTACGTTACAAATTGTAAATAAGGTTAACCATCTTTTTTAGGTATAATAACTTCACTACAACTTCTAAACAATGTCGGAAGAAGGGGGGGTGTCTGGCCAGTCCGCTTGTGTGAACATTTTATTGAATAGGAAAGCTAATTAGAGAAGTATGGTATCACTGCTGTCCTTGGACTAAGTTTTAATATAAATAAATTCATGAATGTAATTGCCATTAAGAGAAACATATGTATGGTGTTTGTTTTTGACTGGAATTTCCTTTTTTAACCAAATTAAATGTTTCCGTCAGTCCATCTCGGATTGTGTTTTAGTTTCTTTTCGACGCATTGTTTACAAGAATATTTTTATATTTCCCACGGTTATATAAGACAGCATTATCACTCGAGTTTGTATTCTGTATTGAGATCGTACGAGTGGTAAATCTCAACGAACTTAAGATTCTACAGCTCCTTATAAGATTCTTTATTTCTCATAATTAATAATAAACTAAACCCTCTTAAAATCCTTTACAAATTTACAAGAGAGTTTAATGACATAAATAAATCCATATTTATAAATTATTTGCGTGAAGAAACATGGAAAGAT
>NNCF01126795.1:660687-684543 GCA_002313205.1 Laupala kohalensis
GGGACGAGTCATGGGTCCATCATTACGACCCAGAAGAGAAAAGACTGATCGCTGAATATCGACATCTGTCTTCTTCTGAGACGAAAAAGTTCAAAACACAACAATCCACAGAAAACTTCTTTTGACTGTGTTTTTGCTCACTGGGTTTATGTGACCTATTTTCTGGAACGAGGGACATGGGTAAATTCTTCTCTAAAACACCTCCGACGTCGAGTTTGTCCTGTTAGAGGCAGCCTGGCTCCAATAATCTTGCAACATGACGACGCTCGTCCACACACCTCGCGCGCAATAAGAGGCTCTGCGAAACCTAAAGTTTGAACCGATCCACATCCTCCTTATTTACCCGATCTTTCGCCTTGCGGCTTTTATTTTTTTTCCTCTCCTGAAGAGAGACATCAAGGGTAAACTTTATACCTCGGACGATGAGGCGAAGCCAGCTGTCAAGTCCTAGATTCGAG
The DNA here is from genome assembly GCA_002313205.1 of Laupala kohalensis. Lineage (NCBI taxonomy): Eukaryota > Metazoa > Arthropoda > Insecta > Orthoptera > Trigonidiidae > Laupala > Laupala kohalensis. The sequence goes on from NNCF01126795.1 coordinate 661,146, forward strand.
AGAAGTCGGAAGAATTTTTCAGTGACGGAATGAAAAAACTTGTTACACGTTGGGAGAAATGTGTTAACCTTAACGGTGACTGTTGAAAAATAAATATTTTATTTTGATACTTAAGAATTGTACTTTAATGTACTTCTAGCCCGATCTCGCTATCTGTTTTTGTTCACGCTCTACAAGCATGTGTGCATTACTTTTCAGCCTACCCTCGTAAATTAGAAAATTAATTTTTAACCGGAAAAAAATCGGTACCGAAATGGCAAAATCTTGAAAAGATGGGAATATAAAATGAGTTAAATAAAATTTCTTATTCTGGAATTAATTACCTTTTTACTTAGAGGCGTGATTGTAATATCACAATCGGAAAGTTCCATTTTTATCTTTTTTGTTGCATTAAAATACCAAGAAAAAAATGTGCGAAGTAACTTTATCTTTGTCATATTCCTCCGATCATTCCTATTACAAGTACAGGACGTGAAGTTGTTGGTGAATGTCAACAACAAAGTTCCGGGAGGTCAACTACAGAACTTTGAATGAGTTGGGAACTGAAGACAGTTCAGACAGTTTGTGATCAACAGCTTCCAAGCACTTACCCTTGTCACGAGGTATTAGTACGTGTTGCATGAATTATAGTTAAATGATGAAATTTATGTAAAGGTCAAAGAGCATTGCGCGTTAATGCGGGAAAGGAAAATGGGAAATATCCTATAAGGGAAATTATCCTTGATTGCATGTTATTTTCTTTCTTATTCTTGAATTAATTTTTTCGTGATTTTTATTTCTCAAACTTGTTCTAAAAACATTCGTGCGTTTTACCACAGACACCATACTCTGTCGTATACATTTTGTCTTTGTGTTTTGGATAAATTCCCGTAAGATTGTGGAACCTCATTTTTCGTTATCGTTTTTTGCACTCTCAATTATTGATGTAATGTGTAAGGAAAAAACATTATGATTTTCTATATAAATAGTTGTATCTGCTGTTGCGTGTGTGTATCTGAACGACTTTGTTTCTTCACCAACAAAAAAGAAAAAGAATCTGAACAGAATTTAAGAACTGTTTTTTGATGCCGGTTGGAATAGAATTCATGTCTGAAGCCAAATTATTTATTTGAGGTACGATGCTTTCGGATTCTAAAGTAATATTTTATGAAAATATTAATACGAGTTAAATATGTAATTTAATTTTCGTACAGGTTCTAAACTTAAATTTGCTTGATTTGAACTTAAACTTGAACTGTTTTTAAATGTATCGCGAATTTGTAAAATACATAAAAAGTTAGTTGACAATGATCGATCTGCGTTGGAAAGTTGTTTACGTTTATACTATTTTTTTAGCTATTCTTTAGCAATACTATTTTTTAGCAATTCGATGAAATTGAAATACTTTGTAATATATCTATACTACTAAACATTCTCAAAAGAAAAACCGTGACAGTCAGTGGGCATATGATTTGTACTATTGTTCCCATCTAGTATCCTATACCCCAGGAGATTCTAGATAATCAGCGGGGAGAGGTCTTGGCAAACTCGAATCTGCGTTTCTCAGAGCTCGGTAATGGATTTTAATGTTATGAATGGTATTGGTTCCATTTCCTAGTAAAAATGGACTAAAGAGTTAATAATAGTAGAACATCCACCAGTCCGTTGTTAGGGTGGCACAGAGGCTCATATAAAGGTTTTTAAGAAGGAGGGATTGATCGGATAGAAAAAGATAATGAAAGAGGTAAAGCATAGCTGTTAATGACATAAATGAGGATGTTTAACAATGAAAACACGACATAAATAAATAAAAAACTAATAAAGAAATGCAACAATATTTCGTTTGATTGTACTACTAGTGTCTCTTTCACATTTTACATGTACGATGAAAAACCTTACCTCCTTGAGCACAAAGGGTTTAATAGAGTCGTAGACGAGGGGCGCCATGCTCTCCAAGATCGTGCGCGTGAATGCTGACAGCGCTTCGTTCTGGATGCGAACGCGCATGTTCTTGAATTTCACGTCGAGCGATACGTCATCCGCACGCACTCTACCATCGCCAGCGATGGCCAACGCGGCGTGCGCCGATACAATCAACTCCTCCAGAGTGATGTTGATACGTCCTTTGCTGTTGGTGAGGAAGTAGCGGATGGAATAGGAGCCTTCCAAGTCCACCCGCTCCAACCGGATGTCGATCGCCGCCTAGATCGCGAAAAAAAAACCTGTTACCGTCCTTTTGTCCAATATTCATTCACTATTTAGACAATTTTTTTCTTCAATTATGACCAACACGGAAATGGAGTTCTAATTATTAATTTATGAAGATACCTTTATTGACGTCACCAAAAAAGTATTGCTACGCCTATTGGTAGGCATTAATTATTTATAATAGTCCGATATAAATATTACTACGATTATTCGTAATACAATATTTAATAACCTACTTCAGCTAGTGTTAATTTAGTTTCAGTAACTTCACTTGCAAGATACAAACATTTTTAATTCAAATATTTTAAAAAGGCGGAAAGAAATCTATTGAACCTCTATGAAATTTGTCGGTATTACATTGACTAAATACTAATTATTTTCTAATAACATTTAAATATTTCATTTTGCATCATTTATAAGTACCTGGAGGACCCCTAAAGATTCCAGATGCCCCTTATTCTTACACAAATCCTGAATACGTCACAGCCCCACGACTTGCATAGAAAAAAATTATTTCTATTGTCGTTTCATTCATAAAGTATTTTTCACTCAATAATTCATGTCAGTCACCGGGTGTCGTACATATTCAACTAATCAGTGACTCGATAACTCCCATGTTTACTATTTAGTTCATATTTTCTCCTCTTTCGTAAGAACTATGAATTGTGCTCTCCGAAAGAATAGGAAGAGAAAGTTTGTTAGCAAGGGAAGATTCCAATTATAGTAATTCGCTTACTCTCAGCATGCATATCCTAAGCACTATTGTGTTTTGATATCCTTTAGTATGTATTTTCTTTCCTGAGGAGTTAAAAAGGGAATGAGAATAATTTCAGTTAAAATCGTATAGTTATTTTGAACTTCTGTCCTCAGAACCTCGTATTTTAGGGTAGGATAGCTCACGTCGTAGTAAGATCTAATTTCTATATTGTGATCTTATTTCACCGTCAGAGATTGTCGTTTTTCGGATGCGGAGATGATTAACTTCTAATGAGGAGACAACACCTCCCATGCACCTACTACAGGTACTCGAGATGTAGAAAAATGTTAATAAACTATTTATTTGATGTCTGCAGTTTTCTAGCCGGGAGATAATTTTCCTAATTTTGTTGTTATTTCATTGAAACCCAAGGCAAATCTTATCAATGACGAGAACTGACGAAATTTTGAAGAAATATATGAAGAAATGTTTGAAGGATTTTGAAGAATACATATCGAAAAAGATGAATATACGGAAAGAAAGAATTTACTCGCTCGATCAGTAGATTGTTCCATACCTCCTTGTGGTGGGGGCGGTAACGCTACTACATGTGTAATGACGGCCAAATAGAACTGCCAAACGAACAAGGAAAATGAGACAGACAGAATGACATACATCATACGAACAACATAACAGGTCGACAGACATAAAGATAAATGAAGAAAACTAAAGAGGAGAAATATAAGATTAAGAGTATTAAAAGAAAATAAGTATAGAGAAGAGAAACTGAGGTATGAAACTATGAGAATATGGAACTCAGGAAGTGGCCAGATGATCGAGGAACTGGGTATGTGTTTCTAAGAAAATGAAAGAAAGATAACAATGAATGTACTAATATCTTCGACCCTCACGTACTCGCATCGCTTCTCGTATTTACATCTACCTCTGTGCAACTCACCGACAGATTGGCGAGGTCGAGCATAGCGCGGTCGACCCGAAAGCGTGACAGGCCGTGCACGAGCGCGTTGTACACGCTGACGGTGGCCATCGGTAAGTTGCGCGTGTTGTCCGGCACGGGAAGCGGGTCGGGCACCGGCGCGCCGGGCAACCCCACCGGATCTTCCTGCTGGTAATGCGCCAACAAAGCGCGTATTTGCGCGGAGAGGCGCCGCTCCGACGCCGCCACTTGGCGCATGTCCACCGGCGTGTCGGGCGGCGGTCCCGGTGGTACGTCCTCTGGGTCGCGGCTTCTACCTGGCGCTGTGGGCAAGCGGACAGAGGTCGTATTAGTATTCTGCGGCTCACCAGGACACTGCACTGCGGTTTATTGGCATACATTTAAATTCAATGGGAGTAGAAAAACATTGGAATCTGATGCTCCAGAAGAAATAGAACAAGAATAAGATTTTAGATATTGGAACTAAGTTGAGATAAAAACATTAAATAAGCTTATGGAGCATTAGATATTGCACTTCAGGATATAGTATAAAGGTACCTTTGTTGCTTAGAATTTGTTACGTTGTTATGAACCTACTAATTGCAACTTGTCAATCGGAATATGTGTAGTACTTTATTGTATTCATTCGAGTGGTGGAAAGTACATTCGATTTATAGATCTTAAAAAAATAAGATAAAAGAAACTTTTGAAATGGTAAATTTAATGGTACTTTAAGTAAACTATATGACATGCACATCGATATTTTCGTCTCTAGGAATAATCTGCTCGGACATTTTTACATAGAAAGATGTAATAATAAAAAAAACGATTTTCAAACGGTGTATAATTGTACGTGCAATCGGAACCCCTGATTGAAGTTTTTCCTTTTTGAAGTATAAGAACCTTCAGTGTTCGCCGTATTGATGATCACTGTTGTAAATGACCCGTCGATTATACCCTTCCTCATACAGCTCGTATGTTTCGAGCACAAGAATGTGCCATGTGATCAAAAGCGACGCTTATATTATTGCAAAACGATCTGTGATTAATACGAACTTCCGTTATTTGAAGTAGAGTAAAGGATTATGTCAAACTTCTTGTAAACTCGCACTAATGGGGCAATGAATAGTTGCCATGTTNTGAATAGTTGTCATGTTTCCGAACGTAACTCTTTAATGAATTTGATACGTTATCATGTTTTCGTATTACGTGGTAATCTTGCAAACAGTTTTTGATTTCATTCTTTTTTACATGTGTCAGTCCAGCTGCAAAAGTTTCTAATTTGTAATCTTCGATAGTAGTTTGTTTATTTAAAATTATATTTTGCACTTATGCACTAGGTTCTGATATCTATTGTTTTACTTGATTTTGTGGTTACTTCGTAATGACGCAATTCATTGTTTAAAATGATCATGTAAAAATTAAAACCAATTTATCTTATTTCATAAATTTTGGATTAATGTTTGAATTGAAAATAATAATAATAATAATAAAGTTATTTCATATATTAAATTCCATGCCATACTGTAATGGCAGAAATTTCTTCGTAATTGAAAACAAACCACTAAAGTTTGATTATTTTGTTGAAATATCAGTTGAATTTGTGATAACACGTCAAATTTCTTTTCGCAACTCCACCTTCATCTAACGAGACCCGGGTCGGAAGCCTTTTGGAGGCCTCTCATCTTGGAGTCACTCCCACACAAACGTGTTTTGCTTGACAAATCATGCATGTCGATGTCATATCGATAGCGTACAACTTATGCATGTCGATGTCATATCGATGGAGTATTTTAAAGAAAACTGAAATGGAAACTTGAGGTTCATTTTATAAAGAACGATTTCGAATTTTGTTCAAATTTATGTGTTTATATGATTTGTAGAGATCAAATTCGAGGTCCTTCTAGGGTGGAGGTAGACCACCCCCTCCGCCCTCGCCTGAGTACGCTACTGTCACCACCTGTACCGTTCCTTGATATGGGTTCGGAAGTCATTCATAACTATTTCAATGAAGGCAGTGACATGAGACGTGGTAGACCGCGTGCGCCGTTCTTGGCCCCTGTGGTCGCCTAGAGTGTATGGCGTCACAAGTGATAAGTCGACCAAGGGTCGACAGTGTCCGCTTTTATTCTTGGCTCCTTCCAATCCTCACGACGCCATTCATTTCATCCCAGAATTCGCCTTTCTCAGACTCATCTCTTTACCTGGTGTAGATTTATCCACCTATTGTGACATGTTATCTAAAGGATCTGGACCGTACCACGAAGAAAATATACTCTTTAACGTTAACTGAATGTAAATAAAAAATAACATTAAAAATATAAATAAATTATATAACAAAAAAGTGAAGCATTTTTCCGATGTGCGATTAGACAGGCAACAATCTATGGTGATAGTACCAGTATGTTAGTTGTACTCATAAAATGAGCGTTTTTTTTATAAATATATCGATCTTTTACGTATCGGATATTCACTCTATGTCGACATCTTAAATAGTACATCTCTCGTTCAATTCTCTGAAATTTTTGGGCTTAAAATAAGTATGACTTATCTATATTACTTTTGATAAATGTAGTAATACATTGTTTATAGAAACTTCTTATAATTATTCACAAATTATTTCCATTACTGGATTTTCCCCAAGTTTCAAATTTTCAGTGAAAATGTGCAAACAGTAAAAAGGAATATATTAATATGTAAAAAGAAAAAAGGAAAAGATGATGATAATAAATCCGTCTTACCAATTATTTAAAGTTTCAGTGAAAGAATATCACATGGTTTCTTGTACGTCTTAAAGAATTGTCATGTTGGTCGTGTAAGAGCTTAGGAATTTGACAGCTCCGGTGTGTTGTGGGAATACGCGGATAGGCCAGTTGCCAAATAGACTCACTCCGACAGTGCTCTCTCGAACGTCATCAGGAATTCTGCCAACGATTCGGATTCACCGTACAACACAACGAGTCATTAGTGGAATTCCACTGAATGTGATTAAACCGAACCTCCCACATCTCTCAAGTTGGCAGCACATTCGTTGCTGAACCAGCGTGAAGGGTTTAGAGTTAAACGTCACTCTCATGAATCCGAAATGTGATGTCACGGAATGGATGAATGGAGTGAAGTTTAAGGAATGTGACTCAAGAGATTTTGTGTGTGTGTGTTTTATTTCGGATGAAGATCATGAGTATGTCACTGCTCTTAACTTCTATTTATTACATCTTTGGGGAGAGTCAAGTTGTATTTTTTTAAATAAATATGAAAGTGTATGGTGTCATACGAGAGTAAACTATATGCAGATTCTCACAAGTATGCAATATTTAACCCTCGTGTACTTCCACTCACTAAAAATGCTGGAGTTGAGAAAATGAAAGATGTCTGTGGTATAATTGGTACGGTGTAAGGGTAAGTGTTACAATTTATATTAACAGTTTTCCACTAGTAATTTAGAGCGAGAACGATTTCGTCAGGACACCATACATCTTCAATAAATTCATAGTTTTAGAAACAGCGTATTAACAAAAGGGGGATTAACAAACAAACAAAGAAGTAAGGTGTAATTCAAGTTGTTTTGTGAACTGACTCAACTAACAATGCCGAACCTGTTTGTATAATGTTTGTGTATATGTATTATTATACCCTGGGGTATAGTAATCATAGTTGTTTTCCATTTTTGTTGAAATAAAATATTTAATTACAATAAGAACAAAATATTGAACAAATAAAAATTGTAAATGACTTAAAGATGCCGATTCTATTATTATCAAAACTGCTCCTTGAAACCACATGGATGACAACTATTTTCCTCTCACGAACCCATGAATGTACCAACCAATCAATTTCATGAAAGAAACTCCGAGTTTGGATGCAGCTCCAAAAATAAAGTACACAACCGTGAGGAAATATTATAATTAGTAATAACGTATGATCACCATGCATCAAAAATATTTGCAGTTAATCAATTATAAAAATTTAATACGTTTCATGTGTTTGTAAGTTTGATAAACAGTGTTGACATAATGTATGAACAAAAATATTTATGATGATTCTGAAACATTTTAAAGCGCTGTAATTTTTTCATATACAAGGGGAAAGTGAATGTCTTTTAACGCTGAAATATATAATATGTTAATTGAACTTTATATTTAAACTTATTATATTGTGTGGTTGCATGTGTACGAGGCACGTATTAAAGAAAACAATTTCTAGTATTTTTTTTCTAGTTGTTACTTAACTGTGCGCCCAGAAATTGTAATCAGGAAGTCTAGAAGAACAGATATAATTCTGACTAATCATTTCTGCTCGCTTGTAACCCAAGAGGCAAGGGGTTATGAAAAAATAAAAAAAATGTATAACCCTAGATTATGGACATTACAAATATTGTTCGTTATGTGAATCTGTGGAACATTGGTTAAGCCATTGACTTATTTCCTCTGAGATATTAATATTTTCTATTTCGATTTTCATAAAATATTGTGTCTCAATTCGTTTGGTATACCATCAAATAAATTGTGTCAAGGACAGAATTATAAGGATGGTCTTGAAATTTTACGACTGCCAGTTAACGATTCGCTTCAAAATAAGTGGAAGTAATTGCGTAGTTTGTCCACAACTTTTAGCCAATTATGTGGATCATAATTTTTAAATATTAATACTTTGTATTTATTATGCATTAATTATTATACCGTTTGTTACTCGTTAAGCGTGATAGTTATATCAACTGATCCATTTTCATTTCTGTACTGCCACCGGCAAAAAATTTAAGAAATCCAATTTGAAAATCCCCATCCTGACCCGGTTTTTTCTCTATTCTTCCGGGTAGTGGCGGATTCTCCTTGGGTGGGAATGTCATTATACCTTTGTTTTATTAATCTCGAATTTTACTGCACAAATATCTACATTTTGGAATAATAAATGGATAACAGTACGTATTTATTAAATAATTTCTTTTATAAATATAAAATCCACCACTGCCCATGGGACCTTGATTGGAATTGACGGGATGGTTTCCGGTGAGTAACTAATTTTATAGCCCCCCACCTGGTCACACGAAGTTGCAACTGCTTTTTTGACAATAAAGTTTATTCATTTATTCAAATCTCCGAAGCAACTAGCAACATTACGTTGTTGTTATATTTACTTAAATTTTTCATTGTTTAAACATAAAACGAAAAGTTATCAATTTGATGAAATTATCCGCTTCTACATCACTTTCCTGTCAGCGAATTTACTGAAATTGTTGGAAATTTTTTGTATCATTAAACATCGCATCACTGGCACTCCACATTTTTCAATGGGCATGTGTTTGCCTATGAATTCATAAACAATTGAACTCCAGGATACATTCAAGAGTACAAATATGTCGTCTTAGTGTCTGACAAAATTGCAATTGCACGACTTAGGGCCCTTGCGAAAAGATAGAGTGAGGGGTGAGTGAGAAATCACCACCTCACTTCCCCCAAAGTATTGAGAAATCCATAGAAGTTATGGAAGTCACATTTTTACTTGATCAAGACAGATTTTTCTCAATATAACTAACATCAATGAGGTACAATATTAATGAAACGGATTGATTTTTTTGACGTCATTTAAAGTGCAGTTAATACATTCAGAGTTAAAAAGTAAGGATTATTGAGACAATGTATATGAGTTTTTTCTCTAGTCAAAGTTGGCGACCCCCCAGGGTCCTTGGTCACCTCTTGTTCTTTTCGATCCCGACGCTATTAGGGCTAGGGTATCTTTCATTTTCCTCTTTCCTCTTCTTCTTTTTTTTAAATGTTTGTAGGAAAGTTTTGCGATATGTTGGAATTTGTGTTTTGAGTTGTAATGCAGGAGGGTTTTTAGTGGGTATGGCTGAGTCTTTCGGCGAGTCCCACACGCGGGGAGAGTCATGTTGGCTCTCCCTAGTGCGTAACTGCATTTTCCCTACCTGTACAAGTTTTAAGGTCTCTAATGACCTCGATGTTGATGAGCCCTAAAGCCCCACAAAAAAAAAAAAAAAAAGTTGGCGAATTCATAATAGTTTCTTTGCACGATAATAATAGTTCATAATAATTCGTAATAATAAATTTGTGTGCACGAAGGCCCTTACGACATTTCGTGATATTTTCTTTTCAAATTTTTGTGTATTTATTCGTGTTAATATTCAGCATCGTTTGTTGATTTTTACATTTTCATGATCTTGTGTGGGCACTGACGCCCCCTCCGACAATTAAACCGGAAACCAAATAGATTGCTATCAACGTGAATCACTCGTGACAGCTAAATATTTATTCAGGTTTCACTGTCAAAGTAGTGATTTAGTTTAGAACTTATTTTAATCAGAAAATACGATTTGTGAAGTATTACCTCGTTTCGCATTCTTTAACTCACCCGCGTGTGCTGCGGAGGACAGCATCGCCGCTCCCAGCGCTGTGGCCAGCAACAACCGGAGCGGACGAGCCTCCGCGAGTGGGCTCCGCGTTGCGCTGCCCATGGCGTTCGATGCAGCACTGACACTCTGGGACTCCGCGCGCTGTAGCTCAGCTGATAACACCCCGAGAGATAGCGTTTCCTCACTCTTTACCCCATCTTTACGTTGTTTATCACAGCACTTTCGTCTATTTGACTGTATTTGTCGAACATGTGATGAATTGCACTGAAATGATATATTAATTCGATTTTTTTCTTGGTTGATGATCAAATTGATGGGATCAAATGGGTGTGATTGATACTTGGGTATCGGTTGAACAATATAATATATTACTATTAAATTTCTTCTTACTGAATGGAACAGAAATTCTTCGTTTAACCTTCTGGAATCCCTCTATTGCTGATTAATATTCGTTAGTTGACCACTTTTTAAAAATTCGAAAACGGACATCTAATTGCGTATTAGAGAAACCTCTCGATTCCGAACAGTATCTATAAACCATGTTCTTCGCTCGTTGGACGTTACACATATTGTTAAGAAAAAATCCGTAATTTCCTCAATTAAGGCAAAATTCTCGTATTGGAAGGGCGTAAACAGATTTTTTGTTCCCTAATAATGTAGAAGTGTATTAGCAAGTGGTAGTACTTCAGACTAAAGTTATGTTTTCGTTAGGAAAACTCGTGTGCCCTTACTGTCGCCAACATTGTACATCACATTAATGCTATTGAGGTGCCATTACCCTCACATTTACTCCTGACGTGGAATTCGAACCCGTGAATTTCGGCACCGCATATCGCGATCTGGACGCCACCACTTGGGTTGTATCGTATTGATGTATTACTGTTGCTAATTACAAACTGTTCGAGCGATAATTACTGTTCGTCCTGAGCGCGGTGAGCGCTGTATACTACTGTGGCGATGGTTCCATGGGGAGATGGCTATTAACCTCCACATAACGCTGTTGGTCGAAGTCCACGGCTCCGCCACCGGGTCAAAGCTGATAAGAGCGAAGCGGCTTCTGTGGGTGGAATGATAAACGCACGCGAGGGAGAAGCCAGAACTGGCGACAGCTTCATCGTGCGTAGGAGGCGCTCACTGCGCGGGGGGTAATTTTCCCGCACTATTTCACGTCTCTCGAAAGAATTTCTTAAATTTACTACCACCTTCTTTACCGGTCTATATTTAAACTAACCATAATTCATATAGTACTTCAGTAATGCATATAAATTTAAAAGAACTATTAACGATTTGTTCACACCCTTCCAAAACAATATTTAAATAAATGATGTATCGCAAATTTAAATATGAGATTTTTTTATAGTAGTTCTATTTTATTTCTAGAGATTTTACTACAAAATATCAAATTGTTATCATACATATTAATATCATTTAAAATAAGATAATAAGATAGTCTGTTCGAGAAATGGGAAGTGTATTAAGTATAAAATATTCGGGGTGTGATATCTCAGGTACTGATTTTACCTAGAAAGTATAAATATATTGCTTTCTCGGAGAAGGTCATAATAATGTTATTCATAGAATTTACTCTAAGTAGGCAGAACTGTACTTCAACGAAAGTGCTTTCGCGTATGTGATAAACGTTTGTCAAACATTAGATGATATGAAACTCAGTGTACTGAGACAGGTCGCTAAAATCGCGATTAGACGATGCAAGTTGCTAGGAAAGTAACCTGCAGCAGTGAATATGAGGCAGGCTAGTGTTTTTGTGTGGCCACCTACCGTATTAAATGACCAATACCTTGCCTCATTTTTGTGGCAGGTTGTGTCCCCGAAAAGCTAGGCTAGCACGTTATTACCTGCAGCAGGTAACCTTCCTAGCAAGTTGCGCCGCGCAACGCGACTGAAATTGATGTTTTTGAAGGTGTAGTTATAATGTTAAACATTTTCATACAATAATATGTTTTATAAATGTAGTAAATGTTATTCAAATGTACCATGTATGACATAGTAGCCATTGAATAATCCTTTACAATAATCCTAACATTGCAGGGTATGCTAGGAATTCCTTGTAGCGAGGAATTGCCATAATGTAATTAATATCGACAGTAAAGGAATTTTCAACATTCATAATGGTAATACATTCAATTGTAGTTAATGAATTTAACGAGTACAAATTTGAAAAATTTCTATTAACTTTCATGTATTAGTGTTTCATTTTGTAAAATATATGCAACTCAACTCAAATTCTCATAATTGAACTATAATATTAAGTCTATCAATTATTGTACTTTAGATCTGCCTCATGTTAGGAAAAGTAGATCCTTTGACATTCGTCGAGAATGGAACGGGTAAAACTAAAACTACATCCGTCCTGCAAAACCGACTGGTCGGAACTCTGAGAACTGGGGTCATTTGATATCCCAAAGAAGGAATATGAGGTGCTGTATTTTAACATTTCGAGTGATTATATTTGTCATAGCGGATAATTTCCTAAATAATTAAGTTAATGTTATTTTCCTTGATAGCGAAGCACAAAGATAAGTAGTGGGAAATGTCTAAATACATGTCCCTCGTTTTCATCTATGCACCGCTTCACCGACGTTTATGGGTTTGAATGCCTGGTAGGGTTCGAAAGTATGTGACGTATGTGAACATTAATCTCATACGTTGTTTATTTCTTCACAATTTCTTGTCGTTCCCTTCAACTCCAAGGTGGTGATGAACTGTGAAACTTCTCTTTAACGGACACCCATGGGATCTTATAGTTTGTTCGCTATTGAGAAGTGTCCCCTTTAGGGAAGTCCATGTAGAAGAAGGTCAACAAGAATAAAATGTTAGGAAAAATGTGAAAAACTGTCCGTTATAGACAAATGATATCTAAAGAGAAATGTCCCCTATGAAAAATGTATGTTAACAGAATTTTCACTGTATTCATTTAATTATCATGTTTTGCTGTGCTTTCGTCATTTTGATTTCGGTCTTAACAGCAAACGGTGCCTACTCTTTACGAAGCCGCTCAATCAACTCATTTACACAATTTTATTATCCACCCAAAAACCTATCCTTCATCAAGAGTTCAGCGTATCACGACACAACTTTTGTACTCCACTTTTCCGTTTATGGATGATGGAGCGAAGTTCCAGGATCGGGTCGACTGTTGGGGCTACAACGACGTCGCATAAAACTGCAATGGCCCTCACTCCGGGTCCTCAGGTTTAGGCCACGTGCAGCCACGTGTCTGCCCTTGTAAGAGACCCTCGTTTCCCCGCCCTTTCCAGACATTCCCCGCCCTTGTCCTGGACGTGGCGCGTTGTCGTCGGGGGTCGTGAGGGAGGTGAAGAACGGACGGGAGTCGATGATGTGTGAAATGAAACAACATGAAGTTGACGTCTATATTTTACGAAGTATCAACGCGACACGCTTTTGATGTCAGAGTACGCTGTTGTGACTAATAAAGTTCCGTTAGTCGCCCTTCATCACGATTTTTCTTGACGTACGTGGTCGGGTAATGATTTTGTTTGACGAAGTGTAAATGGGGTGATGGACATACGAGATTGTAGCGGAGACTTCGTTGACCAACCACATTATGACACATTCACAAACAACCACCTGTGTGTTGTTTATGAGTTGGCTGAGTGAAATGGAAATAGCGAACCTGAAAGTAAACCTCATTATCTTCCATCACACAGTGCAAAAATGTTCACAACACGTTTGGGTAATATTACTTTTTTTGTTTTGTTTTATAACATAAATTGTAAAACAATTTCTTTATAGGAATACTGTCTAAGAGAGATATTTCTGTTCACCGATAACGTTAGTTGATGCGTGAGTTCGTTTTTATGGCGTTACTTATTGTTGTCCGGAATAAATCACTGCCTCTGGCTTTAGTAACAATGTTCTCCTTGAACTACACTTCTGGTCGTACAAATGGAATATGCATAGAGATGTCAAAGTTTCATATGCATTGAAAGCTAAGAATATTGTATTTAAAACATTTTATGATCTATCGAGTTTCCTATATCTGTTATCTATGTATAGGCAAAATCTACGTACGGTAATATGGTAAAAGTTATTGGATCTGTATTTTCCTGGTGTTACTTAATTGCGTTTCATGCTTCCTGAATCCATGCATGACTTACTCCCACCATTCCAAATGGTGTTCATATGAGGAACATCAGGATGAATTTAATACCCCGAAAGTTAATTGGTCAAGAACTTCGTTGTTTAGCATGTGCTATGTATTGAGACTGAAAAGACACGTCAATAATTTGTGCAATAATTAGAATTTTCTCATTAACACGAAATTGATGTAGCGGTACTAATCAATTTTTATTAAAATTAAATCTTATAGAACGTAAAAACTAACAATTTCATGTCTGTTTGTTGCAGATTCGTTCGTCAACAGTCAAGAATGGACTCTGTCGCGATCTGTCCCCGACCTGCGCTTGGGGATCGTGGGTTCGCTGGCGTCGGGCAAGTCGGCGCTGGTGCACCGGTACCTCACGGGCTCCTACATGCAAGAAGAATCGCCAGAGGGCGGCCGATTCAAGAAGGAGATTCTCGTCGACGGCCAAAGTTACCTGCTTCTAATCCGCGATGAGGGAGGTCCTCCTGAACTGCAGGTGAGTGCTGTCGGTTCATCTTTGTGAGATTCAACAAAAAGAAAGCTACTTCTGGTAACGTGTTAACGGAGGAATTATTAAAACTTTTAATCGACATCTTGTTTTTTATATTTCTTTCTGTGGCGAGAGCTCTGTCGACCAAATATCGATTTTCTAGCCGTATCGATACCGTAGTATGGTGTTGGTGGCAAAGTTTTCAGAAAGGTGCAAATTCGCCACGGAAGAATATGAAAACGAAACGACATGACGTACAAATAAGTTCGCTGCATTACCTTCTCCACGTAAATACACATTCTTTAATTAAAAAAACTTGAAACTTATAGTTTCGTATCTCAATTTGGCATTTCTGAATTCGGTAATGTAACACGCACAATTAACGAATAACATTGTTGACCATAGTATTTTCTCCATTGATCCATATTAAACGAGAACAATACCAGCGGAATACTTATCCTCAGGTTAAGTTTCCATCAACCTCGCGCTTCAACGTAGGTTTTTTTTAGTTCCATATCTTTTTCAGTTAGGAATGTACGATCGTAGAAATTTTAATTAGTTTGAATTTGAAATTATAATAACAATTTTATTATGATGTACAACTTTTCGAAAATAGTGTTTTACGGTGTTGAAAAGTGCGGCTATATCAATGTATTTTGAAATGTTTTAGGGAAGTAGGTTATAGTCTTGAGCAAGATCAAAATTCGGTTGGCGTTTTCTTTTTCTTTTTTGTAGAAAGAAGTTGATATAATGAGGCGTTTCGTGTAAAATACCATCGCATATGTATGTAATCAGCGACTGTGGTTTTTTTTCTTTTATATTGACTTATTTGTCTATCCTTTTTCTCTAGACTATTTTTTTAATTTCTCTAGACTATTACGATCGTTTCGTAAGAGAGCCTTTATCCAATATAGCGTATATAGAACAAGTGAATTGGACAATATAGCATCTATAGGTAGTGAAGTAAGTTATTTGTTTGAATACTTTATAACTTTGAAATCATTTTGATGTGCGATGATTAGTAGATACGTTGTAAAGCTTACTCGATTCTTTAACTGTTGCTAAATAATGGACATGCTTCGTAGCACTTCCCAATATATACTTTTGCTTGTGAGGGAAAAATAATCATTTATATTTGCCAATCCTTATGACGTATGACATCCTACTGCGTATTTTAGGGACATCATTATTCAAAAAATAATTTCAATTTCAAGTAAACAAAATGTTACTCAAACCTACTTATTTCAATCGCCAACAAAATTTGCTACGGACTCAAATCCGGGACTTCCTTCCATGGCCGCAGGTGTGCTGTCCACTGTACCACCCGCCTCAAGTCCCAAGTCCGTACGCAACATCCACCCGACCTGTTCCTACTTATTTCAATTTGACAGCATGCCTCGGGAATCGCTTGGATTTCTCCACGATTCCAAAACGAGATCTCCTAAATTCCGTCAAGATGGGGATTCTGAGTGAATGGAGCAATGAGTGGCTGGCTGTTGAAAGGAGTAAGTTCCGACTTATCAAATACTCTGTTAAGTCGTGGAGCAGTTCCTGTAGGCCAGCCCGGCGCGACGAGGTCTTGCTGACCCGCCTGCGCATAGGACATTGTCCTCTCACTCATAGGTATCTCTTGCTACCGGATGACGAACCCGTTTGCGAGGAGTGTAGCTGTTCTTTGACAGTGCATCACCTACTAACTGATTGCGGAAGATACTCGAGTTTACGGAGACAAATTGGTTTGGCTGCAGATTTACCAACAATTCTCGGAAATGAAACGGTTAATGTTGATAAACTGTTGAGTTTTATGAGTGTATCGGGGTTCCTCCCACAAGTTCTCGGGAGGGTTTGAAATTTGCATTCCTTTGTCATCTTTCCTGTCTTCTTTCCTTTCATCCTTTGTTTCTGTAATTAGAAAATATAATATTTAGAAATTGTTTTCCTTTTTTGTGATATAATGTATTGGTATACTGTTTTCTTTTCTTTCATCTTTGTATTTAGATGTTTGTTGAATTCAGGAGGGTTTTTTAGTGGGTATGGTCGAAATATTCGGCGAGTCCCGCACACGGGGAGGAGTCACTGCGGCTCTTCTCTATGGTGCGAAACTGCATTTTTCCCCACCTGCATGGGCTCTAATGACCTCGATGTTGAGGAGCCCTAAAACCCCACAAAAAAAATCAATTTGACACTATGCTTTAGAGGAACCTATTGTGAAGCAATGATAATTCTTTTCGCTCCATTTCTAACTTCTTTATTCCTGACTAGTTGTGTAATCGTAATTTGGTGATAATGCTAGACAATAGTATATTTTTAAAAAGTTTATTAATGTTGTGAAAATTTATTATTTACCATAAATCCATTCACACTTTTCGTTTCACATAGGAAACCATAGACTTATATACACCCAACAGCCTTGCGTGCCGGTTATCCGGAGGTTAGAAGATGAGATATTTCTGTCTCTCTCGCACATCGCCGTAGGTGGGGGAACTCGATTCCCCTTACTGACTGCTGCTCACAAGTCGTTGTACAGTAACATCTTACCCCCTCGAAACGGATGTGCGAGCGAGAGGGCGAAATTTCACAGTATCTTCTGTCTCATGTTATCTAGGACAATCTGTAGCAGAGACGGTTGCTTGTATTTTTATTTAAGTCTATGTAGGAAACTTCTTTTCCACGAGAAGTTCGGATGTTAACCAACAGAGCGCTGCCGCGTCTCGATTAAATGAGAACGTCAATATGTCCGCTAGATGGCTCTGAGTATTGTTTTGTATTCTCTTTCGAGAATGTAAGCCTTAAATTTCGAATTTTTCGCATTTGATCTCACCATGACATAATGATGTTTGTTTGAAATGAATAATAAATTAATTTATTATGTTTTATGATAATATTAATAAACAGAAATAAATCATATTTTCTTTATTCACACCAACGTTTCGACACTGATTGGTTTCTTCTTTAGAGTATCTACAATTTGATTAAGATCAGCAATAATATTACACATTGACCTTTTTTCAAGTTTAAAAAGAAGATTCCAAATACCTAATAAAACACATTACATTATCTAATATCTTGCAATTTAATATAACATACCTTACTTCAGTTAGACAATAGATTATATTCTTCAAGCCATTATTCACATATATACATAAAACATCTCGGTAATATTACTTCACCTTGTCAATCTTTTCTTCTCTAACGACAGAGGTCAACTGGCATCACCAAGATCATTACATTACAACTGATTACATTTTTGCCAACCTCAAAATTTTAAAATTAAAAATATTTTTTTTTAATTTTGAGGTTGGCAAAAATGTAATCAGTTGTAATGTAATGATCTTGGTGATGCCAGTTGCCTTCTGTAGTTAGAGAAGAAAAGATTGACATGGTGAAGTAATATTACCGAGATGTTTTATGTATATATGTGAATAATGGCTTGAAGAATATAATCTATTGTCTAACTGAAGTAAGGTATGTTATATTAAATTGCAAGATATTAGATAATGTAATGTGTTTTATTAGGTATTTGGAATCTTCTTTTTAAACTTGAAAAAAGTCAATGTGTAATATTATTGCTGATCTTAATCAAATTGTAGATACCCTGAAGAAAACACCAATCAGTGTTGAAATGTTGGCGTGAATAAAGAAAATATATGAATATTGGTTGTCTATAATATTTAAAACCACATACCCTATTTGTATAATATATAGTTAACATCAAGACAATCAGAAAATAGAAAAATATTTCCTAATAACTGTACCATTCTGTGTGGAATATGGAAATAGTTGCAGACAAAATAGTTCAAGGAAAGAAGAGTTTTTATTCATCTTTACCTAACTTTATTACCCAGTATCTGAAAAGATGATCAAATATTAGTGAGAAGCTTGTTAAAATGGACTTGAGAATCAAGTTTTTAATTTTATGCAAGTACAACAAGGTAATAGCGAATTTTTTGAAATCAAAGAATAATGATTCTATTAATCTGTTTAGTCATAGGCTTTATAAAAATCAAATGAGATTAGATTTTAATTATAAAATGAGGAACTTAAAATTAATTATAAAAGATAGTTATGTACAAAGGAGATTTATGGTAGAAGAGAAGATGGGATTAGAGGCCAATATCAAGTTGTTCTTAAAAAACGACCATGACTTTTTTGATACTCAGAACAAAAGATTATGTAAACTGGCCAATGAAATAAGTGCTAGACATGAGAAAAAATTAGATTACCTCTTAATTAATTCATGTAATAATGTTAAAAACAATGAAATAGATAAAAGGTATAACAATGATGAATTTGTAATCAACCTAACTAACAAGAGTATTCCAGAAGTAGTTGTTAATGCTCTTAAAGAAGGTAGTAACTTTAACTATGTTACTAATGATGAGTTATCCATGAAAAAGTTAATTGTAGAAAACATTAAAGACTTTGAGTATTGGGCAGATAAGTGTAGTACAAATAATAAATCTGACCTTAAAATGGCCTTCTCGAATATATTATATAAATTTGTTTCAACGAAGCATGAATTAACTAATAAAGAAAAAAACAGAAATCAGGAACTTAAATAAACAAAAACTTTTTTGAAAGATAATAATGATATAATATGTGTAAAATGTGATAAAGGTAATAAATCAGTTTTAATAAATAAAGATGATTATGTTGAGAAGGTTGAGGAAAACTTATACAATGAAATGTATAGCAGGTTGCATAAGGATGACACAAGGTAAAAAGAACTGCAAGTTATATTGAAAGAATGGCTTAGTCATGATTTAATAACTAGGTTTCAATATAATCAACTTTATCAAAGTGGGGCACAGATTTATTTAGCATATGGTTTAATTAAAGTTCACAAAGAAGGTCATCCTATAAGCTTAGTGATTTCAGCAGTGAATGGACCCACATATAATATCTCTAAATTTGTAAACAACTTACTAAAGCCACTTAAGGACATTGGAATTAATCATTCAATAAATAATAGTATAGAATTAATAAATAAGGTAAAGAATATTCAAATTCCTGAGAATTATGAAATGGTATCTATGTACATTGTCAATATGTATCCCTCCATACCACATGCATTAGTTAGGAATGTTCTCTTTTGTTATCTGAATAACCTTGATAATCAAAAAAGTATAAAAATTCCTAAAGATCAAATTATTAGAATCCTAGACTTTATTATTAATGCAACTACATTTAAATTTAATAATTTAATTTACAAACAATATAAAGGTGTTACAATTGGTGGCGTACTCTATAATTTACTAAGTGAATTGGTTATGAGACAGCTTGAGAATACTTGCTTGAAGAATTTTAACTGCTTGCTATATGTGAGATATGTGGATGACACTTTTATCATTATAGATAAAAATGAAATTTTAAATTTGTATAGAACATTTAACGATTATCATGAAGATATAAATTTTACAATTGAACACCAAAAAGATAATAAGTTAAACTTTCTTGACATAACTTTGATTAATGTTGAAGGATGGATAATGACGAACTGGTACAGTAAACCTACATCTTCTGGGAGATTGTTAAACTACAATTCTGCTCATCCTTATTATATTAAGACGAATATTATGAATCATTTAATTAATAAAGTATTTAAGATTTCCCATCCAAACTGCTATAATAATAATATAATTAAGATTAAAAATATTCTTTTAAACAATGACTACCCTTTAAACTTAATTAATAAACAGATTAGAATCCACAAATATGGATGAAAGGAATGGAAAATTGAAGGATAAGGAAGATCTATCTAGTATTGATAACAATGGTGAGAAAAATAAAATTTTTGTAATCCCATTTAATAGAATGTTAGCTCATGAAATTAAGAGAACGTTCAAAGATGATTTTAAGGTGGTATATGAATTTATAAATAAAGCTAATATAGAGGTAAATTTTAAGGACAAAATAGAGAAATGTAATAGGAATGATGTAGTTTATTCTATTCCTTGTAATACCTGTGAATGTGAATATATTGGTCAGACTAAAAGAAAATTAGGAACTAGATTGAAAGAACACATTAGAAAGGTGAACAGTATGAACGATATGAATAGTGGCATGATAAAACATTGTAAGATCAATGGACATCCAATGAATTTTGACAAGGCAAAGATACTGGACTATGAGTGTAATATTTATAAAAGATTAATTTCAGAATCTATTTTTATTAAAACAACAAGGAATGTTAACTCACAAATTGAAACAAATGTATTCACTAAATATTGACTATTATTATAAAAATATTCCATATCATCAAAAAGTAATCATTAATGTAATGATTATGTAATACTGTATAAAATTGCTTTGAATAGTATTGATGGAAGATTTTCGTAAGTTGGTAATACTCTTCAATTTCTTTTCTTTTTTTTTTTTTTTTTAATTAAAATTTTGAGGTCGGCAAAAATGTAATCTGTTGTAATATAATATCTTGGTGATGCCAGTTGCCTTCTGTCGTTAGAGAAGAAAAGATTGACAAGGTGAAGTACTGTCACCGTGATGTTTTATGTATATATGTGAATAATGGCTTGAAGAATATAATCTATTGTCTAACTGTATTAAGGTACGTTATATTAAATTGCAAGATATGTAATGTGTTTTATTCGGTATTTTGGACTCTGAGCCTTTTTTTCAAGTTTAAAAATTAATGTGTAATATTATTGCTGATCTTAATCAAATTGTAGATACCCTGAAGAAAACACCAATCAGTGTCGAAATGTTGGCGTGAATAAAGAAAATATATGAATATTGGCTGTCTATAATATTTAAAACCACATACCCTATTTGTATAATATATAGTTAACATCAAGACAATCAGAAAATAGGAAAATATTACCTAAATAATAAAATAATATGAAATATTATTTGCTATTAGTGAGTATCGTATTTATGAATATCCCTTGTTAGTCCGTAGTTAAATGCTATGAAGTTTTTCACCTCCTTAAAAACGGAAGCATTTTTAAGATGAAAAATTGACCGAAAATATTAAAAATTCTGCGTTACTTTTCTTGAATAACTTCTTTTTGATCTTTTATGAGGAATGACCACTTCCAGCTAAAGTATTTTATCGCGAGCGTTCATTCTTTCCTTCTCATTTTTCTTTTCAAATAGAGTTATTCGGCTTTTGGGTCGTACATCATTCATATGACATTTATTGCCTTCGTAATCCTTGAAAGGGTAAAATTAACTCAAGAAATGGCGCAGGATGGAGAAATACTTTTGACGGGGATGCGAATGAGTTTGCATGTATAGTTTGCGTGTTTAATTCGCGGTCGCTTTATTACGATACTCACAAATTCGTGTCAGAATTTTTCCTGTTCAGAGATTGAGTAGGTCGTTAACGAAATTGATTCCTTCAGCAATGCGAAAATCTTTTTCAAACAGAATTTGTGATCATCATAATCTAAAGTGGTTTGGTGGAAGCGCAATCATATCGTATCCCTAGCATTACACTCATCAACTTTGTGACAATGACTTCACGCTATATCAAATATTACATGCTATTATCAAGAAATATAGTTATTCTTGTGCCCAAAGAGAAACAATTGTATGAGGACTCGTAATTTATCCCGATGATAGGATATTTTGATTTAAAACTTCAGAAAGAAACCTTTACTTATAAAAGATGTTGGACGGTTCGAGCTTAGACCCACTCTTCACAAGCTTTCTCTATATAGGTACAGTTTGCTGATTTAAAAGTACTGTTTCAACGTCAATAAAACCATTCAGTGCAATAGGTCGAGATTTTTGAAACAAAGTCACATATTTTTGAACTCATTGACTTAATTTGCTTCTCAAGCATGTAGATAAAATTTATTTAGTTGTTCGTGTTATAATCCACTTTTGAGTGAGAAGCTGTTATGAACGTTGAACTCTTCTTTAGCTGCTTACATACATAACTTGTGATACAACTCGTCCATGTCGAAGTATTCTTTAAAATATATTTATTTTTTCTAATTTTTTAAACTTTACAATATTTTGCAAATTGGTCGTATTATATAAGAGTTGGTTTTGATTTTACGACCAGATTGTATGTATTGTTTAAATTTGAAGAAAAGGGAGTAACAGTACTAGTAAATAAGAAGTGAACTGAACTTAAAAGATTGTTAACGATTATTTGAATCACCTGTAACAACCATTATGAATAGCTAGGAGAAACACGGTATATAAACATATTTTTGAAAATTGTTTGTCATTAGTACATTGGCATTGGTATATCCTTTGTAAGCCAAACATGTGTGTTTATGTGATTGTACTTAAGTTTTTGGCAAGGATTTAATTGGTTTGTGACTTGGGTATCTCTAAAGATGTTAGTTGGTCAGGAGAACCAGATTTTATCTGCGGTCATGAATAGTACCCTAGGCTCTGTGGCCGGGAATCCCGATAGCCACTTGTCCAGCGGCCATTGGCATAATTCCCTTGGCTCCCATTCTGACGTTGTATTCACCCAAAGGGTTTTGCGTGGAATGCAGACCTACATCCATATGTCGTATGTTGTAACGTACTTATATAATATATTTATTTCATTATACTAGGGTTTCAATTAAATTGTGATTTGTAATCATTGGATTCAGACTACTTTATATATATAT
>NNCF01126795.1:686438-699181 GCA_002313205.1 Laupala kohalensis
GCCAGACTCAGCTCGGGGCCCCGTGTTTGCCAAACACGTACTTACTACATGTAAGTCCCCTGGGGGGTCCGCCACTGGTGATATGATAAAAAAGAAAAACGGTGCATCGATTACAATGCAAAAAATTCAATGGTAAGGAAGAGAAATGCTCTTTTTTTGCCGCTATGAACGAGATATTTAAAGAATTAAGACGATGCTAGTGCTGGGATATATGGCAAATATTTACTTTTTCGCAAATACGCGTATAAGTCAGCATAGAATATTAAAATTTGGATGTTTTTAATAGTACTCCCGCTTGTTGCTAAGAACTTTGTCACGATTGGTCAGCTTTGTCTTGAAAATGTATGAATTACAAAAGCTACTCTGCATGAACTTCCTGAATTATTCTGCGGTAATATTAAGTAAAAACCAGCATTTTAAAACAACAAAAAATTTCAATTTTTATCTTAAAAATTGTCTAGTTTTTATTTCATCTACCATATAATCGGGTGTCTTAGGTATTCTGGAATTTTGTTGTCTCTTCGAATGCTAATGCATGAAGTTTTGATTGACTCAATTATCCGAATAGCTTCTTCTGGAGGTTAAGCGTGTGTATCGATTTGATCAAACACTGTCATTTTTTACAACTCATACAATTTTTTACATTAATTTATTGTATTTTCGATTCAAGTATTCATGCACAACTTCTGTAATCCTTGGCGATTTCTGTATTCTTTCAACCCGTAAAACCCATTATACCCAGTAAAATTCAATATCTAAAATTATTTCAATTAATTGATTCAGAAATGTTCTTCGTATAATAACGGAATTTCGTTTCCAACTCATTTCATGAACATTTGCTTTTGTTGGGAAGTTCTTAGTCTCCTCCACTGGTAGCGCAGACGTATTAAATCAATGTAAGTTATGATATTTGATTGCTTTCGCTCCTGTCTCTTGACTGCGAAAGTTTGACTGTTTTTAACTCCCCCTTGTGATTTGCTTTCCACAATAATTGTTTTTATTGCGCTCGGAGCTTTGTTTCATTTGTGATATTTCCTCACTGTTTTCAGTTCGTAATTGAAACGAGACAGAGTTACTTCTAAAACTTTGGCGGAGCACGTAGCAGTCCCCCATTCCCTGCTCGTCCCGTTTGAGCTGCTTGCTGTATGACCTAGTTAAGAAACCCGCGTATAACGGAATTCAATACCGGAGTGCAATCGACAAATCCTCTGCGTTTAAGTCTTCATAAGTCGGCACTGTTCTCATTTCTCGAAACTTTTTACTTCGTTAACATGGGAATTTAACTTTTTAAACGCTTTCAAGCAGCTTACACACAGATCAAAGTAATGAACGGTTGAACAAAATACAGCTTACGGATATCTTCCAGTCCTTTTTTTAGTAATTTTATATTTTGTAAAAGTGTATAATCGATGCATTAAACATTGTTTTAGAAAATAATATTTTTACTTTGTCCACATTTCTACTTTTCGATTTTATTTATATAGTATAATGGGTAATGAGAATTACTCCAAAATTTAATTAGATGGGATAAATCATGATAATTCTGTTACGCAATGATGTCGTGTGGCGATTTAGGTATTTTAGCAAAGTATAGTCGGAGACAGCGTGGCTCAGTGGGTAGAGCGCTGAGTTGCTTACCAGGGTTCGTTCCCAGGTAAGGTGGGGATCTTTCATCATACCTCAACATCCAGACTGACTCTCAAACCTAATCAGCCTGCTGTAAAATGAGTACCGGGTCTATTCTGGGGTCAAACCGGCCGGAGCGAGATGCTGGCGACATCTCCTCCTCGTAGTGCCAAAGCTAAGAAGTTGTGGATTTCTACCCTCCGCGAACCTTTTGGGCACCATCGGGGACAGTTTGACTTTTGAGTAAAGTATGGTTAATCGAGAAGTCGAGTGAGGCATAATTTTACATTTTTAAAATAATTGTTTGTTTTCATTTAACATATGTATGGACATCATGAGGCAATTTCTTTGTAATAGGAAGAATAGGATGCTTGTTTTATGTTCTAACGTACCTTGTCTCTAGAGGTTTATTAATAACCTCTCCTCTAACAAAACTGCCAAGTATACAATGTTTCAGTTCTAACGTCCAGACCAGGTTATTCGAGATGTTCCAAGGACCTCCAGCGCAGGAGACGATCCCAATCTGCCTTTACAACTCACGTTTAAAGCCTCATAACGCACCAAATGGTGATATGGGGATGCTTCTCCGGACGCCTCCGACCAGCTGTGGGAGGCATGATGAAAATTTTATGTCTCTTTTATTTTCTTTCCGACGAGAGGCCACGCTACCGGACAGACGTCAGACCGTAAAGATGCTGAAGAATGGAGGAATCGCGTGTGCGTGTCTCGAGAGAGCTTACGTGCGTACGACAGGAGCTAGGAACAAAAGTCGGCGCGTCGGAACGCGATTTCGTCATGTTGTAGGGAGATCTTTGAGTCGTAACTGAAGAGTCGAAATGGGGTGG
This sequence comes from Laupala kohalensis, assembly GCA_002313205.1. NCBI lineage: Eukaryota > Metazoa > Arthropoda > Insecta > Orthoptera > Trigonidiidae > Laupala > Laupala kohalensis. The sequence goes on from NNCF01126795.1 coordinate 688,910, forward strand.
AAAGTAGTCGGGAAGAGGTTGGTGAATGCTTGTACATGATAGGTTTTATGAATGCTTTGGTACAAAAAAATGATGCGAATTCCTGGTCTCGAATATATTCACTTTGACTATCGCGTAAAATACTTTGTGCTGCTATGTTGTACGATTTAATATTCTTGTAACGTAGTGAAGGATTGAATAACGAGAGACAGACGATAACCGACATGTTTAATGCGTGCGAAGTTATGATATAGACCCAGCGTTCTCTAATGTGGGTCGTCCGTATTAACATTCATTTTTATTTTATTTTTCCCAGTTTTTCGGCCGTAAGACCATTACCTGGGGTTTGTTTTCTCTTTACAAAATTAATCTTTACATAACTCTCACTTACATGAGAGAGAAGACGCAGTGTGGTATGAGCCTCTCTCGCACATTCGCTTGCAGGGGGTGAGGTATTTGTGCACAATGACCTGTGCGCAACTGTCAACAGTCCGAGAGGGGAATCGAATTCCCCCACCCAAGACGATGTGCGACAAAGACAGAGATCCCAAACTTCGTTTCCCCTTCAGACAACCTGTTCATGAGATTGTGATACATATCATATATGCCTGGAATATATTGGTAGCAGAAATATGTGACGTGAGGGATGGTTGTCAAGGAAGGAAGGTATCTAGGGTTGATTGGAGGAGGAGGAGATTATGACGCGAAAATACGCCGGGGAATGAACGTGCAGTCCGTGAATTCAAGAATAAACAGCGGAGCCGTGGTAATAGTAGTAATATAATAGATAATTATTGGACAACTGTTAGTTTCAGGTAAATATTTTTTTATATACTCTGAGTAGGCTACCTTTCGTTAAAAGTAGCCAGGAGAAGTGGAACTTGAAATCGTAGTGTATGTCATTTACGAGTGTAGAACCACGACGCCCGAATTTGTCGTAACAATTATTTTGTATTAATAATACTAACTATGAATAAATAAGTCAGGTAAAATATATTATTTAATACGTAAATTTGATTCCCTTTAAATTCGTCTTGTTTTCAGAATAGCATATGAGTAAAACATTCGGTGTTGGAATGATTCGCTTTATAAGTTCTCTATGGACGGTTACAATATAATCACGCAATGGTAACTAATCTTTTCCGTCTCATTCGTTCTTTGCTGCTTATTCTTGTTTGATTACCTTTCCCGTTTATTGTGGTGCTTCATATAACTCGGCAATGAAGTGTGAATGTTCACTGATTCCTGTCAGGATATTGCTTCTCATGCGAGTCATTTCGGCCAACTCGTTATCAAGTTGAGATATGAGCTGTTTACGACCTGCATTAATAAGGTTAGATTATTGCGGTGACTTTTAATGCTTATGAATTCTTCGATATTACACGGCTGAACTGAAACTGACGATGTTATCTTATTTTCTTTGTTTTATTGTTCTGACACTTATTCTGTTTTATTTTGGTACTAGGGAATAATCAGAAAATTAGGTATGCATTATTTTTTTGTGGCTAATGGTTTTGATGTATTCATGGTGTAGTGAATGAAAATATGCTTAGTCCTGCCAAACTGATTTTATTAAATTACTTCTTAAAGTTTATGCTTTTTGGATCGTGTATTACATTTTGGAACACACCTATCAAGAAAACTTTTGTTTGTTTGTTTATTGACTAGAATTGGGGAATGAACGTAGTAAAAAAGAGTAATTAATCTCAGTCATATTAAAAGGTTTTCCACTGTTATTGTCCGGGTTCTGATGTTTACACCCTTTGAAATAAAAAGATGCACTGGTGATCGCTGCATTTTAATGGCATTGAAACCAAATTTCTGTCCATGCGATACAAGGGTGGGTTCAGAGAGGGTCACAACACTTACTCGAACCCCCGAAATACTTTTTGATTTAACCAAAATATTATAATTATCTAACACTATTACAAAATATCAATGTGAAAATTGCTTGTAATATTTACTAATGATAAGGTCAATTAATGGAAATATTTTTTCATTAAAATTAAGTGTGAATTAATTTTTGTTCGTTTGATTCTATCCTTCTATTTCAGTAACCTTAACAAAGTAGAGTACTAGCTAAATGTTTGGCCAAAGGTTTTAAATTATTTAAGTTTTTTAAAGGTATTTAATTCGCCTGATCTTGTCTTAAATAGAGAGCTCGGAAAAACAATGTATCATTGTTACGATTATGTGCCGTATCCCGCTGGTTTCTTACGATGGATTCGAATTTCATTGGCACCATTTCGGTCGTGCTATCCTTCACCCTGACTATTAACCTCGTTTCCACCGCACGAGTTGCCTTTACTGCGTTGCAAACTAAGAAAAAGTCTTCAAGTTGATAAAAATTCATCAAGTGTGAAAGAGAAGCTTCGTGAACTGAGTGATGAACTCGGAGGAGGGACACGAAAACGACTCGAAGCAGGAAGCATCGGAGGATACATAATGGACGCACAGTATGTGAAGCGGAATACTCGACAATCAGCCATATCGATTCTTTACCATGAACCAGTTCGACCCAAAAGCCCTGCTTCACCCCGTACCTTCCCTCATTCGATGGCTCTTCCGGGCGTTTCGTATCGACTGCCCCTATCCTCCTCCTCCTTCCCAAACCACTCGCTTAGCAAACGCCCTCATGACGACCTGCTGCTACAGGCGGACGTAACTTCCTGTCCGAAACTGCTAACTTCCAACCACTCCCTCCCTCCACGATGTCGCCGTGGGTTCTCTATCAGCGACAGTCACCAATATTGCGTTAAAACCAGAACTCAATTCCCTCCGAGTTATTTGGATATCCCATGTAAAATTATTTGAATTTCAGGCCTTATAAAATAAGAGGGTTTTGTGGGTACATTTTACTTTTTCCTCTGTTTCATTTTATAAATTAATATTCCACCCTATACCCCTGTTATTCGTTTCGATTTAAATTTCATTCAAAACAAATGGTTTGATAAAATCCTTTTTTAAATAATACTTTTATTACTTGTATGTCAAACTACTGCTTTTCTAAATACCTAATTACATTCTTAAAAGTGCGTATGAAATATGACATTGCGGATTTTTTTGTGAGTTTCTTAAATGCCCTTTGCGTCCTTACTTAACATTTATGTGCAATCGCGCTTAAAGCCAATTTATTGGGTGGAGTCATCTCAGTCCATTCTATATTTATTTAAAATTATCCAATTAAATATAATCCGTACATAAATATCTTCATTGTTTTATTTCTAGTTGGCGTTTCTATGACGATAGTGGATTAAAATTCCCGTTATTTCGCGTATTATTTTTAGTTTTTGTTTTCAGGTTTTTAATTATTTGCATGCCACGATGGACACTGTCTTTGATACCGTGTTCCAAGTTTTACACAATTTGGCATTACTTTAATATTTGTTCATTTCTTATTCCTAGTGACGTTTAAAATATTGATTTTCGTTCGTAATTTCACTCAAAGCTAACTCAGGTACATTAACTCAACTTAGATACTATGCAGCTGTGTTGTCGTCTTTAACTAATTCTTCTTCTTGCTCTTCTGTCAAGTTTGTATTTCCTTTCACTTGCTTTTCTGCCAGCTTTTGTTCCAGAATCCATTATGTCTCTTGTCAGGTCCCACTTGGAACTCTCGACTTTTGAAGTTGTAGCATTGCCATGCTTTCAGTCACGGTGTTACTCGCCTATGGTAAACCCATTACTTCTGTCACTCCAAGTGTCTGAGTGTATTTCGACTTGTTTTGATATATCTTCGAAGTCTGGATTTCATATTGGATTCTCTTAAGTTAGAAAGGTTTTAGATGGTACCACTTTACGTATTGTGAAATTGAACCGTCCAGAGATAATTAAATTTAAAAAATGTTACACAAAAATTTTCACTTAGTGACTAGGTTTGACCATAATGCATACAAATTCTCTGCTCTGGCCTTGCAGCTGGCGATCCATCTGCCGACGAGTATTACTCACTTCAATGCGTGATCAGCATAATGATATTCATTCACGACCACGATTACATATAGTGATACTTGCTCACCACTTGGAGGCGCCACTGCGCTGAGCTGAAGTTTTTGCCTTTATTGTCGCGACTGAATAATATTAGACTGTTGTTTAACTCAGCAATACGATATCATTTAATAATGTGATCTGAAAAAAGAAAAATTATCTAGGAACTACATTAAAATACAGTGAAGTAATTATACTAATGTGTCAAACTAAATTCCGTACATTTTTTGATGTGTACATTTTGTTATTTTTTGATGTGTGAAACGAATATTTCACCCAATTATTCTGGAATCTGTGTCCTCGTAATGTTCTTTTGTTTTTCTGCGTAATGTTATTGTTGCTCTCTTTGATCTTCCTGTCCATTACCGTATTGCATCTTCTCGTCTCAGCAATGGCAATATCTTCTTCGCAAACTCATCTGCATCATCGTTGTTGCCGAGTTCCTTCCGTCTCATTTTCTGTGACCCTATCCAGTGAAAGTCCGCTCGCTGCTCCTTTTGATCCATGTCTCTGCCTCATCCCACATCCTCTTTGATTCGGCCCGCACACCGCGTCGCTCGCTCTCCTCCGCCTCGCCGGCGCCGCGTGGCCGAGTGCGTGTGGCGCCAGCGCCGAAGTCGCTCCCTCGCGAGTCATCGACCCAAGGGGCGAAGGGAAGGACGGACGCGAACTCTCAGGGCGGTTGGCAACGCTACGCCGACCGACGAAATGGACGATGTGGCCGAGACACGTTGCCTGAGAAATTGGTGGTTGGGAAAGCTTCAGGTTTAGTAGCATTGTTGGAGATGCAGATGACAGTGGTAGACCATTTCTCTTGGATACGAACGAGATAATGGATGCTGGTGTCGGTCGTTGGCATGGCCAAGGGGTTGATCTCTATTTAATACTTGGACCTCTGTTATGGATCTAGCTACTTGATACTGAATTCTATCTTCCTCCGTTAAATCTCGGTGTTCACCAGCCATTCCGTATAGAACCCCCTCCCGTTCTCTCTCTTCGATTGATTGACCGGTCGTCCTCACTGCGTTGATCCCATCCCCTAGTCGTTACTGGTTAATCTGTGCTGGTAGCAGTGCCACTTTTAGGATTCAGATCCCCCGTGGCACATCGAGGGCAGATGCCCATCTCTCTCCCATGTTGTCTTCTACCCAATCTTCTCCGAAGTCCTCTCTTCACCCGCCAATTATTATATATAATCGTAAATATTATCTCTGTAATCCTTAAATAACGATGGAAATAACAATGAACTAAAATATATAGTTTTGGTATAGCTAAAATATATAGTTAGGTTTGAAGTACATAACACCGACAACGGTTTTCTTGAGGTAGGTCTTCGCTTCCACAATCCCGCTGACCGTAAATAAATAAATAAAATAATAAATGTGTAAAATAATTATTACTTTCTACACGAAACATTTGCGTCTGGTTTTGATCGTAATTTTTTTAACGTTTTACATGCTCTTTAAATTTTCATAGTTTATTATAATTTTTAAGCTTGGAAGAATTTTTCCCTCTTAAAATTTTGCGCTCCTGGCACATGTCTGGCGTGTCTTATAGTAAATGCGATCCCGTCTGGTAGATTACATTTTTGAGGAACCATAGGCATAAACTTTGAAAATACTTCATCAAGAACTGGGATACAGTTGCGTATTCAAGTATGCTACTTGGAGAACTGTGAAGGAAGAATGAGGGTGACTGCATAAGTTTCTTCACCATCTCAGCAAGCGCAGTGGAGGCTGTAGCGTTGCTGAAGCAAGTGTAGAGCTGTGAGGTAGATGGAGACGGCTGGGGTGCGAAGTGTGCGAGGGTGCAGAGTGGTAAAAACGCGAGGGGCTGATGCTGACTCCGCCAGAAGTATCTGAGAGGGAAAAAAGTATAGAGGTGGACGCGAAGGATATTGATGGTGAGGAAAGAAGGGGAAAAACGTTTCGAAAAAATGTCTTCGTATAGCTCTGTTAATTGCAGAACATTGTTTATCTTTATTCATTTGCGAACAAGAATACCGAGTATTAAAAATAATTTTTTTGTTGACAAAACAGAAAAATGTATTTAACTTTCAAATAAAAAGTATTTCATTTCGACGACTGATATTTCCCCCCCACCTTTCTTATTTTCGGTGTATTTTTGACGGTAAATATGACCCTCAGGTTTTGTTCTCGACTTATTACACTTGATTGTATCAAATGTACTGAATTGTGATTATTAACATCTCAGTAATGTGAATCTTGGACTGAAGAACGTTTGGGTTGGAAGTTGAAATACTTGTTTTCGACTCCTAAGAGGCGGGTGTAAGTCGGTGTTGAGACATCCCAAGACACTGTGGATGAGGGTGAATATTTTAGTGATTTCTTCTGACAAATACGAAAAGGGGATCTGATATCGTTACCCATGTTGGGAAATAGTGGAGGATGGTAATAGGAAACGGTACATTAGAGTTAAGGGTGGGATGAGATCAAACAATAACTCCGTTGGAACGAATTAATGAAAGTATTGTGACTGCAAAAATTCCGAGGACCTAGGGATCACTATGTGCTCCTGTAAAGAACCAGGCCTTTTCGATCAAGAAAAGGGGGAGCATGTGGACATCTGTGATGACGCTATTTCAACTCGAACTTCGGTAACAAAGGTTGAGACGCACGACGAAATATAAAAGCGAAGAAGATCGGACGTGAGGGAGCGGGAGAAGATGGAAGGGCTGCTTTCGGTGGCGATAGAGGCTGAAGAGCTTTAGAATGAAGGGCTTATGGAGAGGAAGGGCTACGTTCGGAAGCAATACATGGCCAAAGGTGAAAGAATTTCCGAAGGTGCAGCGAGAGGGCGCGCCAGTGGGAAGCCCAAAATGCTGGAAACCCCCTTGAGGACGGCGAGCAAGGCATCAACAGCTGAAGAGTGACTCGTGGGGAAGATGCTTGGAAACGAGATGAGACAGCGGAGGACAAAACAAACTCGTGGCGCCAATAGGAGCCGTGGTTTTCGATGTTAGAAGAAGAGAGTTTGCGAGAATATGGACGAGATTGAGGCTTGAAATTGTGGAGAAAGGAAATTGATGGCACTGAGACGAAATACGTTTTAGGAGCAGGGGTGGCGGGATTCATGTTGTTTGCTACGCGTCGTGGTAGAAGGTTGGACCTTTCTTTCCAGGGATTGTTTCATTTCAACGAAATGGAGATTTTATCATATTATCGTTACTTTTTACGAACAATTTTCCATTTTCTCTGTTTGTTTCCAGAAAGTTTTCATTTTCTCTTGTATTAGAATTTATCTGTCTTGAGAATACTAAAATAAGGAAACGTCTATTTTTCATGATTACTTGTAACTTGCTGAAAGGCTCTTCTAAAATTGTAATCAACTTCAGAGCTGACCATGCGTCACGAAATTCCATATTACGTCTTTGTTTGATACGACCTAGATAGACGAGATTATTTTGTCTTTTATTTCTGAACTTCGAGACAGTCACAATTTACTGCTACAAAAACATGTGGTTATTATTTCTTTTGTCAAAGGAATGTCTTCGTTTCTGGAATAATATAAACATTTCCTTCAGGGACTGATTTAGACCTGATCAAAGGGATCAGGTACATGAGATTGTATACAAATTGGAAATAACTTAAATTGTTTGAATGAATTATGAAGGCGCACAAATAATGGCCACGTAGTTAGCCATTTTTGGATAAACAACGAATATCGCCTCGCGTTACTATCATTTCCAATTTACCTGTTATGTGCGAATTTAGATGTTATGTTACGTTACTTAGTTGATTCATTGACTACTACTTTGAGTACATTTGATTGCTTTTGTCTAAGCGGCAAACTTGTTTGCCCATGTGTTTGGTAACTATAACGTTAGTGTGTACCGAACCGAGGCGTTTGATAAGCGATGTAACTTTGATTATTTTTTTTCTCGTTGGGAACGTTCGTGCTCCTTAATTCTATGATACTTGCGTATCACGAAGTCCGATATAACTAGTGGTGTTTGCTGATGTTGTACATGGTGTGAATCTTCACTATGTAAGTGTTCCATTTTTTATTCTTTTGATTGAGATTTAAAAAATTGTTATTAAATTTATTTCATTTCACATCCACGTGTTAATCCATCCTTACACCCAAAATACTATTTTTGGTATTTTTGTGTGTACTTTTTTTGGCAGTAGTGCGTCTTAACTGTATATGATTATTCGACACGTATTCATGAATTAAATCATGTCTGTGAGTTTTCTATATACTTTTTGTATCCTTCAGTCAAGCGACGAATATTTTAACCGGAAATCGTTTGTAACATTTTGAAAAGGTCGTTATAGTAGTTTGGAAAATATAGTTAGTGTAAGTTATTACTGAACATAACTTCTAAAAATTAGCTATACTTGTCAATCGAAATTAAAATCTGGAATAGATGAAGTGTATCGCTATACAATATTTCTAAAAGATAACTTTTTTAACATCCCCGCCATGTCAGGCAGAAATATAAATTTTATCTATACTTATTTTCTTTTTTAAAATTAATTTAAAATACAAGTTGAATTGTAATTAGCTCAAAAAACAATACTCCCGCCGGCGCGTTACTCTCAACTCGGAGAATTTCTATGGAGTTCACCTCTCTTAAGTTTATTATGATTATTTACCTCAAAAGCGGAATATTGAATAACTATTTTTAAACTATATACACAACCTTTATTACATAAATGAACGCAATACACATTACATACTGTACAAAGTTTTCATATAGCACTTATTAACAAAAAAACATGGTGTATGGATAACGCTTGTTGTTTATTTTGTCCTTAGTGTCCTCTTGGCCACGTTTTAGAGGAAACGTTCTCCCCACACACACTCACACACACACGGAAAGGTGGACGCACATCCTCTTCTTCTATCCTATCACTCCTTCCCATGTAGTATATTCCTGTATAACTGTATTAAGTGGAGTGTACTGATTTCACGGTACAGAGAAACCCACTGTAGCTACTCACATATTAGTATGTTGTGTAGTGTGGAGATCTAGTTGGGTTTGCAACAAAACCTCCGCTTCCACAAAATAAATAAAACGTTTGGTTTCCAAATTTGGTCTTGTAATAATTTATTGATACAGAGACCTGTCTTGGTAGAACAAATAAAGAACGATTGAAATAAAGACACCGTATGACATACGGGAACCTGGAATGTCGTCTAGACTTGTGGTTTCGACGTCTGTGGCGACAATCCGTGTAGTTAGACCCTCTGGGACTTTTGGCGTCGGTGATGACGATCTGCTGGGCTCACGTTCGTACGAAGAGGAGCGCTTCTCGTGAGGAGTCTAGCCGTGGTGCCTGGTGGTTTTCAAGTTCGGTAGTCGCGCCGTTCCGGGGGTGAAGATCCTCGGTAGCTGGCGTCGAAGTTTGGAGATCTTCGCGTCGGCGAAGTCTTGATTCATTCAGCTTGTCGTATTATTCTGGTATACGCGTTCCAAGTCGTGGAAATGCGTATTGTAGCAAAGCTTGACGCTTGAATAATCTCGGAACTGAGAATTGTCTATGTTCGTCGAGATGAGAAATTTGACATATGTGAGCACATCTGACACGACTGATTAGCGTCGGAAGGATAGCTGGAATAGCTGCGACTGGTAAGTGCAGGAGCGATAACTGGAATGGTTGTTATTCGTCGCCAAGGGTAGTTCATCAAAGTGAAGATATATGAGCATCTATCATATTAAATTTAATTCGCCCTGACGGGAGTAGTTTTGCGGGTGCCGTTATGGGGTAGTTATTTGTTTACTGGTGTTTACGTATTTCATGGATGGCGTCTTGCATAGAATTTACGTCGAACCATGCGTTCGTTTATTATTCTTTGTCTAGGCCTTGAAATGTGTTGGCCGTGACTTTGACGCCATGCCTTGGAACTCTTGTGTACAGAGGGGCCATGCCGTGAGAGTTCGATAAATAAACAAACATGGCGAGAGCTTCTGATATGTATTGAATAGCGACGTGCATTTGTGATGCGTAGGAAGCTATATTCGTAGGAAACTGTGTTCCTGAATCATCAACTACTTTAGTGCGTGCGAGCTGGTTGATGGGGCATGAGCATTTACTGGGGGAAGAAGTCGAGTGAAGAAGATGTGTATATTTGTTTCTACAAGTACGACTTCCAAATTTTGGCGCGAACCCATTTGTTTAGTTATTTATTAGAAATCTAACTGCGCGTGTGCAGAGCAGTGCAGTGAACGTCGATGTCACTAAAATTCGCTTGACTTATGTGTAGGGAACCGCACCGAGCAGTGGATGCGAGGAGGGAGCTGATGCACAAAAGCGATGGTTTTGCGGGAGTGGGGGGGGG
>NNCF01126795.1:699378-758619 GCA_002313205.1 Laupala kohalensis
ACCCCCCCTCCCCCACTCGCCTGACGAAAGACACGTTTCCGCCTGCTTATTTGACACTTGAGTTAATAAATGAAGAAACAATTACTGAGATTTTTTTTGTTACTGGATGAAGGATGAGGAAACCATTGAGGGTTGATTACCTTCTTTAGTCTACATGTTTGTGATATACATACGCTGTTGAGATATATGGTGATGGTGTTGAGGTATTCAAATCATACTTGATAAATGATCGGTGTATTAGTCCCATGAAATTAGTATATCTACATATTCAGACATCGTTCTTGACTTAGGTTCCATTTGATGAATTGAGTTGTATGGAATAATATTCTTTATTTATGCATTGCGTAATGTAATACGAAATTTTAAATTTCGTAAAAAAGTGAGTTTTAATTACGAATATATTAGCTCTTTTTTTATTTATTTTTGTATGTAATGTATATCTCTTCTCTCTAATTGGAATAGAATCTGTTTCAACATTCGCAACACTAATGTATGTGCGTATTCCACCGTCGAGTTCTTAACGTGCGTCGGCAGCGCCCTCTGAAATTAAACCTTTCCTCGAAACATACCACGGTTGCTTGCCACATCTATCTTAGGGAGATTTACCTTCTCCACCTCCCCTTGCTTCCATCTTCCTTGCTTTCCACTGCTAGGTAGAACTGCCTCCTTCCTCGTTTGCGGTCACGACGCAACCCAGTGCCCCTCGTAATTACATTTCTCACTTCTACGAATTTCCTCCTCGGTGGTTTTCATATGATTCGTTACTTCTGGTGGAAACTGCAGCGTCTTCGGAAGGTGGTGGTGAATAGGTGTACTTACCCGTGACGCGAATGCTACATACAGTTCACAATTGAGTGTTGTACGTGTACTTCGTAATCTCAATTATTATTATACGTCACTACGGCAAAGATTATTAAACAATATTTTTATTTTGTTTTGATTCGATCATTTGGGAATTATTAGATTATACAAATCTACACGTATATTATTTATTCGTTAGTATAAAATATTACGTTTTGCAATGAGTTTTTGTGTTTTGATTTATCCAAGAGGCAAAAACTACTCCAAACATCTTTAAAATGGGGATTCTTGCATGACTTGGTCCATTCCATGAAATCATGAATTGGTACTTCGTTACTTTTTTGTTGTGATGAAAATGTTTAGAAAAAAAATCTACTCACCTATTTTATCTTGGTGGAGTAACAAATTTCATGCACATCTTCTCTCTTGTACATTAGAATAGTGTTAATGCAGATTCAAACCATGTATTCATACTAGCATTCTTCAAATGGTACTCGAAGTAACTATTTTCTCCGTTGATTGATAAAGTCAAGAATTTTTTAATTTAAATGTCTTGTTTAATTTAAATGATTTTCCTGGTTGATGAAACTTGAAGCATTAACTTTTGACGTTAATGTATTTTTTCGCGTGTTTCTCGAGTTTAAATGGACAAAAATGAGTGTGCCGTACGAAGTTAGAAGCTGATGAAATCCATTTCCACTTTTCCCAGTTATGTCGCAAGTTGATATCAATAGATCTTCCTGAATCGAAAATGGAGAATTCCATTGACGTATAACATCCATCGAATCTTCGTCCTTTGTATCACTCGTCAATATCTTGAATCCTTCCAAGTTCTGATACTTCATATCTATAATGAAGTTTCATAGCGCGTCAATTCATCTCTGGTGCGCTTCTCGCTTAATGGAACTTAACTTCCATTACATCCTTCGAAAGCGATAACGTCACGCGAATACACGTATCGTATCGGAAGCCTGACATCGATGTCTGCGGCGTTTGTGTTCGTTGTCAGTGGCGGTGGTGGTAGTAGAGGTGGTGGCAGTGGCGTCGGTCGGTACGGCGACGCGTCTCTTCGGCGCCTCGACGGCGGCGGCGACGCCGCGGCGTGGGCGCTTCCGGAAGGGGACTGCGTCGTTTGGACAAAGGCTTTGCATAGGATGCGGTGGGGATGATGATGGTGGTGGGTAATAGTTGCGAGTATAGTGATGCAAATGATTAGATGGGAGAATTGTCATCCATGGGGAAGGAAAGAAATAGATGTTATGTGGTGTCAATAACGAGCTGTTTCTTTAGTTCCACTTTTTAAAAAAGAAATTAGAATAGTTATAGAAGCAATCTTAAATGTATTTATACATCTTCAAGTGAGTATTCTCGATTATTCAAGAAGCAGTTGAAGTTTTTTGTATGGTTTTTGATGACTATAGTGGTTTTGGAATAAATATAGGATTAATACATACCAGATGCTCAAAACAGTAGTTTCAAAGCGAACATACGTGTACACAAATAGGAAAGATATTGTGTAACATTCATTAAATTGGTTAAAAAACTACATACGATTTATTGAAAAGCTAGCGCTTCAAAGAAAAAAAGTAGTATTGTTTAAGATATTCGGTGATAAATTAAGTCTTTAGTAACTGTTTTGACGGGTAATACACTCTGTGTTAAGATTGGATTACAAATAAAGGTGGTTCACAAACAAGACTAATCACGATAAACGTCGTAAATTAGATAACATTACTTCAGAAACAAATGGCCAACTGTATGTCTTTCTTGGTAACTCCGTCCTCTGGCATTTTGAGGGGCGATAAGTGTTGCGTGCCTGTTGTCGTTTACACTAAAAGAGTGGAAAGTAATTTAAGATACCTACTATGGAAGAGGAAATGTTTGTCATTGCCATGGTCAGCGCCCTTTGAAAGATTTTGGGGTTGGAACGAGAGAACACACAGCTAAAGTACAGCCTAAAGTTGTGTGAGATCTTTCAGTGCGACTGGCAGATTTCGAACCTGTTACCTTTGCTATGCTACTAATCCTGATCCCTGATCCCTCAAGTGCTAAAACAAATAATTCATTTGCGAGGTCTCTAAAATTAAATGTAATAATCTTTTATCAAATAAATAGACGAAAATTATTTAGGAACATAGTAGAGGTTTGGTGAAATGCATCATCATACGACAAGGCTAAACACCAGATAATAGAGGAAGCTCTAATAGAGATCGTAGGGTAAAGCCAAGTACCCCATAATACGAGATAAGCGAGCACGAAGGAAACGCTATCCGAGACAACAGGGGTTGCTCCGAAGTGCTTCGGCGATGCCAGCACTATCACTGCTACTGGCACCAGGGTTGCCAACGTAGACGCGTCGTGCGCGCGAGAGTCGGTGAGAGGGGAGGCTGCGTGCGCGTGCGAACGAGGGGCAGAAGCAAAAGGGGTGGCAGTTGGGGCGGCGGAGGCGGTGAAGCTGCTGCGTAGGCGATCGATGCGATGAGAGCCCCGTGCTGGCGGCGGGGGCGGGGGAGGACGCAACGGCGCCGCTGGTCTCCACAGTGCGCGTTGCGCTGCCTGTACGCGCGTGTGCTGCCCCGAGACGGACGCTGCTCATGTCGCTTGGTGACTCGGGCACTGCTTTGCGGTCGGGGAATACGAGCACGCGAGACTTGGTTACGGACGACGGCACAGATTGCGCTCGGACGACGTTGAGGAATAGTTAGCTTTACAGCTTTGTGGAATTCATTCATAGGATTAATTTCAGTGAAGTTTTAAAATGAAACAGAACTTATGTTATGCTAGGAATGTCTTTGTGGTTTATTATTTGAAAAAAAATTAGGAAAATTTTATTGTTAGATTTTCTCGTTGTCATTGTTAGAATCCTAAAGTTTAAGAGATATAATTTTTTCTTCGGTGTTAGAGAAGAAAACTTTTCTGTATCAGAAGACAACAGGGTGAGTTACGTATTTTCCTTAATTTGCTACCAATTTCTCAGTTTCTAATTCTTATTTTTTAAGAAAATAACAATCAAAATTTTGTTTTTTTAAACATAACTTACTGGTATATGGTGGTTTCATTCAAGATGATTGTACAATTTCACTAAATTCGTATATATTATATATTAATTAATCTATTTTTATGTATTATATCCATACATCTATATTACCCATTGTTATAAGTATCTAGTAAGAAGCTATTTGTTGTTTCCTTATAATTTAGTTTTTAATTTTTGATTAGAGCGAGATCGTGTCAAGAACGGAATTTCTAATCTTGCCATTTGTTTGTGTGCGTTTATATTTTTATCAACTTTAAACCTAATCTCTTTAAGATGAGACTTTTTTTTCTTCAAATTCTTCCCTATTTTTAATAGAATACAAACCTTGTACTAGAACACATTTTTATCCGTGTTCCGTCAAACAACAGACTATAGTGCAGAAATAATTGGAGTTTCCAGCCGAGATATTGTTTGCTTTGGGTGGTGGCGCCTTGAAGACGCAACCCGCTCGTTGACTTGATGGTGCGGGTTGCGGCTCTGCAGGCGCGGGGGGCCGCAGCTGTGGTATTGCAATTGCTCTTTTCACCCAGGTTTGAAGTTGTATGGAGAAGCCAGTTCAGAAATTTAAAAAGTAACATATAATGCACTTAATTTCTAACATTGCGTCAGATGCATACTAGAATAGTGAACGAAGAAAAAAACAAGTATTTATGGTGCTACACAATATAATAAAAATGTATTTTCTCCCTTTTTGAATTCGTTTATTATTATTAATATTTATTTTATTGATGTAAATACATTATTTATTAATTCTTATTTGATGCAAAAAAACTAAGTATTACGGACGTAACTTTAGGATTTTTTGAGAATACTGTTTCCTTGTCTATGTTATCTTTAAAGTGCAATATAATTACGTAATTGAAATATTTTATTTTGTGAGGAAATATATCTTCACGTATCTATTATGTGGAAATAATGTTAATCTTACATCCGTCATTACGTCTTCGTCAGCTCGCAACCTGTGTAGGAAAGCGGGCCCCGCGGCAGCCGTGGATCGTCGCAGTGGCCGGGGCTCGTCGCCGCTGCAGGAGGTGGTGGTTGCGTTCGAAGAGAGGGGTTGTGCATCCGTCGAGGGCGGGTGTGGGGTACGAGGGGTATCGACCAGTGGATATGGGTCGCGGAGGCGCCCCTGACCTCCCGGGAGGGGCGGGCGGGCGGGCGGCGTTTGTTTTGGACGATCGGTTAATCCGCGTCTCTCACCCCTTAAGCCTATCAAAGAGTATTTACTTGAATGTTATTTTTGTTGCGCGGTGTCGCTTCTGTCAGAGATGAGTTAGTGCTGCATTGTTGATGAATTATGGTGTTTGTCGTGGCTACGATTTTTCAGCCAGTGTTTTGTCTCTTATTCCTCCTATCTTTTGTTTGTGGATTCGTTCAGTAGTTATTGTACCAAGTGAGTTTTAGATAACTCATTATTCATTTCATTATACGATAATGTAATTTTTTACTTCCATTTTTACGTACGTTTTCAAAAACATATTTCTCCTGGAACAATTAAATAAACGTATCTGACATGATGTTACGTTGAATAATTTATTCGTATATTTTTATAAAACGGATGTTTCCAGCTTAAACATGTAATTTCAGACAACGCAAACACTTATTATGTATCGTATGATGCATCTTCTTTTCACTTGTATTACCTTTAGATTTATAAGTTTTTCCCTGCTTATGCACAAAGTTTTGATTGTTTGCTTTGCAAAGTATTTTAATAAAACTTTTAACGGTATTCTCTCGTGAATTACTATCCCTTGCTTGATATTGGCTTATCGGAAGTTTTTCGACTTATAATTACCAATAAAAAAAGAATGAACAAGAACTTTTTCCGGAGAAGGGGATATAGAATTATCTTTAGTCATTCCTCTTCTTTACTGCAGTTCTTCGTTCTTCTACTAGTGCTCGAATTTAACATTTCAGTTCACATGGCGATATTTGGAAGCTTTTGATGTATTGAAGATTTTTGAAATATTGTATATGGAATAAAATGAAAAATGCAATTAATATTTTAAATTTTTCATTGAAAGAGATGTGAAGTAATATGTCTTAGAGAGAAGAAATATTTTAGTTTAAACTCGTTTTTTAGAAGAAGTTGTTATACTTTTTACTTTTATTTATGAAAGTCTTTGTTTGTTGCTGCATTATTGTGAATCTTTTCTGTTATTTGTACTTCCGTATTAGTATTCATAATTGCTTATCTTCGTTCTCAAAGTTATATTTGTACTTCTTCGTTTCGTAACCAAATTTCAAGATTTTAAAGAGTAAACAATAAATACGATCATAAATCTTCAAGCACCAATGTACCTACGAATTTTTTTTTTTTTTCAAAACGGTTAATTAGGATGATATTAAAATCTGTCTCTTATANTATTTGACGTTAATTATCCATTTTTGCACTTTGTATGTGCTTCCCGCAGAGTGAGAACGAAAGTCCAATCAAAATACATTGCAATTGTGTTAAGATTTTGAGTCATTATGATTTGGTATTCCTTTTTTAACTTATTTTGTGCAATTAATCAGTAATATGTAAATTGGGTTTTTAGTCATATTTACATAAGAAAATTATGGACAAGGAATATAGCAGATGGGCAAACTTTTGAATTAATATATTCCTTCTCCATAATATTCTGCATTGTCTTAAAATAATTTATTCTTGAATAAATATAAAATTAAATAAGCAATTCGCGTGGCGCGTGTTTTCTTGCAGTTCACTGCGTGGGTGGACGCAGTCATCTTCGTGTTCAGCTTGGAGAACGAAGCCAGCTTCAACGCCATCTACAACTACTACACCAAGATGGCCCACTTCAGAAGCGCGGCCGATATCCCTCTCATTCTGGTGGGCACGCAAGGTGAGTGCTTCTCTTAATATTTACCTTTTTCTTCTTCCTCCAAGAGTGCGATGTTTCTGTAACAACGGATTCCTACTGTTCGATTGTTCGTGTTTCTTCACTATCCCTACCATATTCTTTCCTTATTTTCTTTTCCTTTTTATTTATTTTTCCTTTGTTTCTCCTTCAAGAACACTTATTACTCTTAGATCACTTCTAAATATTGTCTACATGCCTTTTCATTTTAGTATTTATGTAAACCCTTCTTTATGGTAGTGGTTCAAGTACAGGTTATTATATAAATATCCCTTGTCTTGTTCTTTTACCGAATCACATTCTGTGCAGAAGGATGTTTAGGAAGGAGAGATGTTGGGTCGTCGGGAAATCTAAAGGAAGCATTATATTTGTCGGGGAAAACCTTAGCTGAAACTTTCGTCCAAGTGGGAAATGGATCCCGCGGTCTCCCGCTTAGCGGTATTGCAACTTAGGGAACACGCAACTGCTGTCGGTGAGCGCACTCTCTGTGTACGGAACTCCTGTAATCTATCTAATCCTGTTAGACATCTAACACACTGTATCCAACTCGTTCATTGCGACCACCTCCATAGTTCCAATAGCGAGTATGTCGGTCTATAATTATGACAAATTTCAGCTTTAGATGATATCTCTGTCTTCTATTCTTCAGTCACGCGCACCAATTTAAAAGGCCAAGGTCTTACTTTGCATATTACGAATTGGTTGGGACATGCGAGCAGGGAAAGTGACATTGAGATATTCTCTCGTAAATGTGGCTTAAAGAATACTTATTTGTGAATGGGAAAAGTATAAAAATGGAACGGAACTTTTAAATGGAGTGCAATCGAAATTAAGCCTCTCCAAGATACATTTGTTGGTTTAAGGGCTTTGTATTATTATTCTGAATATTAGAGTATTTCATATATACTTCTAAATATGAGCCCCATTCTTCTCTTATATACTGGTCATACATTAAAATGTTTGAAAACTTTGCCTTATTGTGATTTCGCATAAAGAGAATGCGTCTTGAATTATTTATCGTCGTTGCTTTGGGAAATCATTGTTCGTGGATAGTTCTTATTATAGAAGATTCAAGTTCTTTCTGAGTGTTATTTTTACTTACATCTTTGCCAGATTAATATGAGTGTATAGGTATGAAAATGAAAAAAAAAGTTGTCACGTGGAGAATTTTTTGGCATTGGGATGATCCAAGAATATAGTGACTTGATGGAACCTTCCGTGGTCGAGGACTCACCTTCATCTCCTAGCTTCATTCTCAAAAGATTCTTCTTTCTTCTTGAAGAATGCGTCTTCATGGGCAGTATCCTCATCTTCATCTGACGTGTGATGGGGAGTTTCTTCGCGTAACGCGTCCTCAGCCGCAGGATTATCCTCGTCCTCGGTGCTCGCCATGATCGGCACGTCCTCCTCTGCTTCTACCTGTCGCCTTGGGTATCATTCGTTGGTGAGGCATGGCACTCTAAAGAGGATGGCTTGCATGGGAAGGAGTCTAGGATCAAGACTGACTACGACTACAAAGTGGAATATTACATATGAGGATAAATAAAGCACCCCAAAGCATCAATAAATATGGATAGTCCTATAATTGTCTCAACGTCATGGAATGATAACTAATTTTCTGGGAAGGAATAAGCGGCATACATTCCTCACTCACACACATTTACCTAGACATTATTATGAATTATCATCGAACTTAGAATACAACAGTGTTCCATGGGGTAATACTGTGTACAATTTTATGCTGTAAAACTTTGATGTCGAGCAAATATAAACCTGTTTAATGCCGACTTGAGTTTAGTACGAATTGCAACTACGCCGAACATTCTTTGCTGGCTCTCTCCACATTACTCTGTGTTCCGACTCCGGTAAGCAAACAGCACCAATTGTTTATCTTTTATATTTTTTTATTGATGTTCTAACCTAATTGAAGCTATATGTGACACTAAATAGAGTCTACATCGAACCAGTTTGGCGTAATTGCAATAGTAGTAGCAATATTCGTTCATTTAATCGCATCTTACGCAATACTTATTAATTCTAGCGTTTGAATGAAAATACATCACATATTCGCTTTTCCGCGTCACAGTTTGTACGAGTTTAATGATATAAGCTCAAGCCATACCATTGTAACCATTGGACCGTAATTGTATTTAGTGAATTTCTCTTTGAAACATCGGAGTGGGGACATGGGGTGTAGAATTTTGGGAACCACTACCTACTGATCATCTCGTCGTACTCATCTACACACCCCATCCATGGCCACCGATATGCAAGGCCTTTGCGGTGGTGTGCTGAAACGCTGTGACGTCACGAACATGAGTGCTAATTTTGCTTTCACAGTGAGGACATAAAACAAATTGCTTTGCAGTTGAGTTCAACGATGTGGCTGTGCACGTGACGTCACATACCATTGCTCAGGCCTCTCTCTCGGTGGCCACGAAACTACTCTCTCTCCAACCTTTTTTCTTCGTTTCTTTTAATATGGAGCGATAACGACAAATAAACCGCGCAATGTTCGGAGAGTAGAGATTTGAAGGGAAGCAATTACAACCATCGGAGATGTAAAAGTATTGTGAGATGGTTTGTGGATGGTATTGTTTCAGAACTTTTGTTCCGGAATTAGTTACATTGTCAAATGGTGTGGATCAAATATTTCACATGATCGATATCCGGAGTTAACTATATGTAATACTCCAACGACCCGCGAGAGAAAATAAATATTACTTTCGTTTTTCGTTAGAGTAGCACCCACTCTGGAGCAGGGAATTTTCAGTAAGGGAGTAGGAAACTAATGTGGACTTGCAAAGGACTTTAAAGCATCCTAGAAAAATGGTCTTGAACTCACCAGTGTACAGATCTTGAAAATTAACTCATCAAACATCTTCAGTTTTTTATGTATGAAAAATACCTCAAGAATTTATGCATTGTATCTGCAATCTGGCAAATTATAGAACAATTTTCTTAGGCGATGAATATTAATATGCAAAAGCAAGACACAAAATAGGGTGTGATTTTGTAGTCGTTTTATTGTCTTTACTAGGAAGCCAGGTACCATTTTCATTAGTGCTTCTACAGGTGGATGTAGTGTTACACTATGCATCGCGCTGCAGTACCGGCGGCGACTAAACACCATTCTGCACTCACCTCCTGTGGCGGTGGGTGTTGTCATTGCTGTCACTGTCAGTGTCACTGACGCTGCTGGCAGGGCGACTGAAAAAAGAAATAAATTTTATTAAAACTCTGCTCTTTGTTTACGAAGTTCAAGTTATTTTAGAACGAAAGGTGCCCTCAGTACTTTCTTGGCTCAGGAAATGGGTCATCAGTTTCTATCAAACCTTGGAACAACCTAATGTTACACTTTCTTGAAAGATCTTATAAAAAAAATTTTTTTTTAAGTTTTCGATTTTATTATCAGAATATTCTAAGAAGCTGCGTATACAGAAACTAAGTCTTAGATCAACCTAATTATCCATTACTGATCTGCTGTCTTCATCGGCTTGAGGTGGAGGTCTTTCTGAATCCAAAGTTTCTAAGTTATAATATTTGGTAAGATATGAATATTTTTTAACCACCACGAGTCGCATTTAAGCATGACATTTACACTCACCCCCAAAATACCTATAATAAATATCTCACGTGCGTCAGATATGGTTCAGTGTCACTTCAAGATGATTCTATCCAGTCTTCGCACAGAAATCTCAGCAATATTTTTGTCAGAAAATTCTTGCGGTTTGGCCGAATTCTTTATTACTACTTTGCTGACGTTTCGGTAACGAACGTTACCTTCATCAGGGTTATACGACACAGAAACCACTTTAGGGCTATTTCAACATTTTATACAGTCACACACATTCTCTTGGTATTTTTATCTGTGTTGGTAGCTGAAGAGAATGTATGTGACTGAGAGAAACTTTTCTAAGGTTTGTAGTTTTCTTCACTAATGTTAATAAGTTTTGTTATATAATTTTTGGTAAAAGTGTATGGGGTTGTCTAATTTGGAGATAGTGGATAGTATTATCAATTATAGGTTTGATTATGAATGTTAAAATAGCTCTAAATTGGTTTCTGCTTTGTATAACCCTGATGAAGGTAACGTTCGTTACCGAAAAGTGATATTAAAGAATTTGGCGAAGCTGCTAGAATTTTGTCTGGTAATTTCCAATTGTTGATTACGTCATTACAGTGAATATGTTTTTTTTTATTTAACAGAAAAGATTGGATTGTAACTTGCTCTGAAACATCTTATCTTCACGGAGCGGGAAAAGGAGGGGCGTAAGATTATCTACTATCGTAAGGTCGATTTATGAAGCAAATACATTGGCTGTTCCATCCACGATGTAGTTGAGAACAGTTGTAGTATATCCAGTTCAAAGCAGATTCCGGTGTGCGTCATTACATTTTGCGAAATGCTTTTGACTCTGAGATAATATCATCAGAACGTGTCGATGTCTCAAACTTCGATCAATTTTCTTGAAAATGAAGCACTGGTATTTGTCACGTAGTTACTCGATAAAATATCATCTGTTTCTTAATTTCGTATATCTACTTTTCTTCGTGTTCATATTTCAAAGGAGAACAATACGTTGAATGAACCAACTTCTTAGAAGTTCTCCCCAGAAAACATGATACACATGTTTGTTTCACGGCGAGTCAAACTAATAAAATAGCGTTCATTATTTGCAAGAAAGTATTAACGATCAGGACTGCATTCTTTTGATTTGATTTTCACAATCCTGGCGCGTGAATCACTTGATCCCATGGTTTACACAAACACTACTGCAACTGTGGTCATTTTCTTGTTATAAGGCTGATTTATGCATGGGCAATTGCCTAGAGGCGCAAGATTTTGGGGCCGTCAAAAGAAAGTAACGGAAAAATTATAACGTTTGGAAAACAGTTTGTTTTCTCAATATGTGTTGCTCTTTTTTAATGTTCTCTAAAAAGTTATTTTCGGTGGATCAGCAAAGATTACCTACAAATTTAAAAAGTGAGTTATAAGTCTTTTTAGGTAGGTTTATTGTAAATTTTTAGATAGTTATATTGATAATACCACTTTGTACCTTATAATAATAAATAAACGATAACATATGTTTATATAATACATAAATATATTAATATTTAATATATATGTGAATAAAATGTGCTCTCCAAGGATGCTATATTTACTGCAATCTAGGGACGCCAAACTTTTAAATCCGCCACTCGGTATATCACAGTGTCACAAGAAACATTCTTCATTTACACATAGTTATAACAAGGATTCAGTTGTATACAAATGTTAACAACATATCTTATAGTTTTGTTGGTCTCTTTGTTGTTACTATTATCTTAAATTTGTCACTATTATTTTAAATTTGAACTGTTGCAGTATTTTGTCCTTAGATTTTCGAGCACATAAATGCATACTATATATTTTTTCTTAAGAAAGTGATTCAGCAAAAATATTTATTAACTTTAATTTTCTCTTAAAATGATTTGTAATGATAGTATTAATAATTTTACAGGCTCCTAGTCGATTTGGTCAGACAGGTCTTATGCTTGGTCGAGTAGTCCCTCGATGCACTGATCCTTCAATGGAAGTGCGTAGATTAGCAGTTGGTACAGTGAGGTTAATTTTGGGATTAGCTGCAAGATATGAGGGTCGATTGGGTGCTGACAATGATCTTGTTGGAATACTCTCTGGTGTGCAAAAAGATATCCAGACCAGTGAGCCTACTCAACTGTTTCAAGCTACCAATAACTTGGCTCATGCACTCTCAAACACTCTTCCTCCCCTACAACTAGTTCCTTTTGTGGACAGCCTACTTGATGGTTCAAAGGATGGGTACTGACAGTGGTGCTGCAGGAGCGACAGTGGTACTCACTTCAGTTCTTAAATCAAAGGGTGGGGAGCTCTATCATCAAGTGACTCCTATTTTAGGTTTGTTGTTGTTTCTTCAAATATTTGTTTTAACTTACAATTTTATAATTCTTTTCATGTATAGTATTTTTAAAGCTAAGTTAAGGGCTCTAATGACCTTGACAAGCCCTGAAGCCCCACAAAAAAAAAAAAAGCAAAGTTAGTTTCATATTTTATAAGAAATGACTTTTTGAGTTTCTATCAATTGGAAATATAATTTGAAATTACTAATGATGAACTTGAATAGTAGTAATGGCACAAGCCTTGCTTAAAAAGTGGCTTGCATTTATAGTTTTTGTGAGGCTTTTAGCACATCAAAATTCCACCAAGGTGAATTACATATTTAAATGCTCAATATCCAACTCCAAAACTAAAAGGTAAGACTGTGCTTCAAAAATTATAACATAATATTCTGGCAGAAGTGAATATCATAACGTTGTAGGTAATTTCTGTAGATCTGAGATCATAACATAAAAGTATGTATATTTCCCAGAGTCAGCTTGGCAGAAGAATTAGCGATCTTCAAAGTTCTATAAATCTAGCATTTAAGATTAGGATTTAGAGTTAGAGGCAAGAGCTCAATACTCAGCAATGTGCTCAATAGGAGAGCAAGTCAAATTCTGATTTTAGCAGTCAAAATCAATTCTTTACCTAGAATTTGCGAAGATAAACTAAGGCTTCTTTAGTCCATTATTCTATAATTGAAAAATTATATGTTTTAAGTTTATTTTCATTCCAAGTCTTAGAAGTTTGTTGTTCATGACTGTTACCTCTAGGATGAACAGAGCCTACACATTGCATCTCATCATCTCTTGACATGGTGTTTAAATACATCTGGCAATATTCTCAAAGATTAAAAATTATTTTGTATCTCCATACTCTTCAATTTTGGTATTCTGCTTGTGTTTAGAAATTACAATAATAATTGGGATTTTTTCCCCCAGTAGAATCTGTCATAGCATATGAAGTAGGTAAATTGTTAATATTCATTGCTACTGTATATGGAGAACATAGCGCGGGGAAATAATGAATACAAGTGTCAGACTACGTGCATATAAATTTGGCAATGTTGTTAAGACGCAATTTGGTTACTGGAAAGTGCTGGTTTTATCAGTGTTGATGGAGTATAATGAAAGATCTTCACTTTTCAGTTCTGAGTGTAATGAGGCAATTTGATAAGTGTGGTTCTACGCTCTTTGCCAGTATTCTCTTTGCTGTTTTTTTGGTAAAAACGTAAATTTATTTTCGAACGGTACATCGAAAAGCACAACCCAAATTTGAACTTTTTGAATAGTTTTTGTAACCCTTGTGATGTGCGACCGTTACCTGTATTCTTTGCTTTTTCTATTCAAGCACTTATTGTTAAAGTACTTTCTCGTGTTATTTTGGATTAATGCTCAACTCCATCACTACGTATCCTCCTTGTACGCATTTTCATGTGTAACTATACAATCACGGGTCTGGTTTTCTCCTCGTGTTTGTGTGATGGAGCACCCGTCAAAGCAATTTTCTATTAAGGAAAAGCAACGTCGTATGTTGAGAGCTCATCTTGAGAGTGTTATTAAGTTGGCCGCATTGTAGAAACCTAACCCGCTTGTCTGAGAGCTTGGCAAAGATCCAGGGTCATCACTTGGGGCATTCATTCGATTAGCATGGCGGGTGGAGATAATGCACATTGCTATCAATAATTTGTTTTTGGCGTTGGGCTCAAGTTCCTTGTGTGCATCCAGAATGTTCTGTCATGGTGGCTGTCCGCTCATTGTTCGATTACCCCTCGTGTCCTAGGATATTGAATTTCATTTTTTTTTTTTAATTTTGTGAGAGAGAATCGACACGACTGTCGTAAATATACATTGCGACATAAAATTGGGTGATTGAGAGAAAATAGAATTGTCACTTGTGACGTACTTTCTTATGAGTGATCCTATTGTCGAAGACTACTAAGCATAGTCTAGGATTCCAATTAGTGCGTGGCGATAAACAACTTGTTACCCTTCCTCGTTAAGTGCATGACGAAGAAGTGGAATATTCCATTGAACGGAATTGAATTAAAATGTTTATTCCATTAAATGAAAGTAAAATCTTTTGGTACGATAAAACACGAGTAACAAATCTACTCTCCTGTTCTGACCTGCGGAGTATTTGCTCTAGTTCAACGTTAAGTTTTCTAAGTCAGTATGATTTCTACTTCAATAACAAAATAACTGCCCGTGGTATGTTCACCAAGTACCACATATAACTTCCACTTACGAACAACTATATGAAATCTTGCATCGAAGGCTCCGTCATTTTCTTTTGTTTGGATGAAATAAGTGAAACTAATACTAACCGAAGGAATGAATTTTGGGTTTCATCGACGACACATGTCGCCTCGAATATGTTCATCTCGAATCTTCATGTGAAGTGATGACACCAGTGGGGATTGGGATATGTGACCCACACCGGGTGGGGTGGAGTGACATGTTTCAAATTTCCTTCTACTTTCCAATAGTATGATGTACGTTTGGGACATTTAACAAAGTTTTTTTTTTTTTTCGCTTCGCTTTCTGTGGGTTNATTTGGGACTGCGCCTCTGCTAGCTTGCGGGTAGGGGGTTAAACCCAGCTTGAAACTGACAGACTTTAAACGTCTATTATGAAAAAACACTCTGGGTAGAAATGAAATAGATAGTTTTAGCATTAACAACATTAGTACTTTTATTTCGAGTATTTTCCAACAACTCATCCATACTATCTTATGTGCAAAATTTTCTCTCAAAAACATACTGTTGAGTTTCTTTTACTGTTTGATTTTTTTTTCGTTTATTTCACTACTCTAGCTATGTAAATTTCAAGTCTGCGCGACTAGGAGAAGTGGTTTAGAATTTTGCTTCCCTCAGCAATTAAACATATCGGTTATTGCACCGTCTACGGACAAGTAAAATTTGCGACGGACAGGGGACTCGAACCCGGGACCTCCTGCTTTGGCAGCAGGTGTGCNACACCTGCAGCCAAAGCAGGAGGTCCCGGGTTCGAGTCCCCTGTCCGTCGCAAATTTTACTTGTCCGTAGACGGTGCAAACTTCCCTCCCCGAGTAGCTACTCGGAAGTTGTGAGTTATTATTATCAATTATTGTTCGCTTACTTACGCCTCTTGGAATAGGACGCTCCTGGCAGGTCGGGCAGCAGCTTCGTTGGCGGGGGCGTCAGCTTCGTTGGCGGGGGCGTCAGCATGACCGTGTGTATGACCGGTGTGGTCGTGGTCGGCGTGGTTGTGGCCGGTGTGGTGGTGCGGTTGGGTCTCGTGGTTGTGGGTGTGCGTATGACTGTGGTTGTGGGCGGCATGTCCCTCGTGGCTCTCGTGGCTGCTGCTATGGCTGTGGCTGTTGCTGTGGCTCGCATGGGTATTCGCCGGGCTGCGAGTCAATAGACAACATCTTATCAACATATCGTCCACATAGGGTGTGTGCGCATTTTAATTATCATTGAATAGTAATGACGTACACGGTCATTTCGTGCATACACTGAAGCACAGAAACTTATGTAACAACACTGCTCTAATTTTGTGACTTCTTTTTTTTCTTTTTTTTTTCAAATTTAAAGTTCTTTCTTTTTATAATTTTCATGAACTATTCTTTCTTTGGATAACTTGCTGTAACAACTCCATCTTACGCATCATTTCTATTCCGTTTATAAACACAAAGGAAAGCGTATTTACACCTCAAAGATTATTATTTTGAAAGTATCAATATCAAAAAAATCATAATAATAACTTTTTTAATACTTTGAGTATTACATGAGTGTACTTACGCTGCCTCAGCGCCCACTTCGCGACGCAGTCTCATCTCCTCGTCCAGCTCGTGTCTGTAAACATGGAATGCACTCTGTGGTCATCTATACGATAATGATAAATATGTTCAATAGAACCTCGATTAAAACCAAAATAACTACTTATGTTTCATCTATTATTAACTGTTTTGCTACATTAAGGTAGAGCGTGCCAGACGTCAGTCAAACTGAAGACTTGTGTAATTTGTAAAATAGATATTTCCAAAAATTATGTTAGTTCTTTTTATGAAAATAATTGAGTTATAAAAACAGATATAATCATTCAAATTAATTTTATTATTAAAATTTCAATAGTATATATGAAAAAGGTCTTTTGGATCTCGATACAATTTTTGTTTTATTGCACTACTGGTCATTTCCTATTTTAAGTTTTCTTGCAATGCCGGCATTATTTCTATGGTTAATTTCTACGTTTCTGTATTAAATGTTACAGTAATTTTGTTGGTGTATTTATTACTGAATTGCAAATTTAAACATATTTAGAGTTCTCTCAAAAAGTATTCATGCAACACGAAAACGTTATTTAAAATTGAGGTACCAAAATAGGTCGTTTTCATATATTCGAGATTTTTCAGGAACTAGACCTCTGTACTAGACCTGCCTGAACCTCATTCCATGTCAACTGATCAAAGATATATGTTTTAATACTCACGAAGCATCGTCGCTGAGTTCTTTGGCCAGGGTCCGCAAAGCCCGTGCCCGAGGGCCGTCGGCTGGGACGGCACTCGCCACGGCCGCCATCGCCAGCAGGGCCAACGCCCACATTGCCTTGGAGGACATCGTCTCAACAGATACGGTCAACTGACAGACTCAGAACGAACGGACTGGCACGAGGCCCGCGTCTTCGCTTTCGCTTATATGCACGCGCAAGGGTCGTTAGTACTGCTCCGCCGGCGATAAGTTTCCTGGGGAAGGGGGTTGAAAAGTCGGAGGTTGAATGGCCGCCATTCGTAGAATAACACGCGGAGTGCGTCATAATACTCGTGATTGTTCTCTGTGTGATAAGGATTACATTATTAACATTAAAAATTCGAAATAATATGCACATTTTTAACATCGTATTCGTTTAACTGATGGCGGGTGCTTTTTTGCTTGCAAATGTTTCTTTGTTATACATTTAATCCGCGACACTGTTCGTGTTGCCTGTTTACCTCGTACTTCAGCCTAATGCGAGTTATTCCCACTGTTTTCGGGGTATAATTCATCCGTAACATTTTTCGAAACGTGAGCTGAGAGTAAACAGAAAAAAATGCTGTTTTTTTTCGCTGACCCCATTTTGTGCTGCAACAGCCTATTATTGTTGTTGTGGGCATTCCTCTACTTCGAGGAAGCTGCACTCTGGAGGTCAATGTACTCTGAATGTGCATAAAGAAAAAAAAGAATCAAAAGAGAGTGACTGTGCTAATGCTAATCCTCCGGATTATTGTTCTTAATTGTGTCTGAGTATTCTGGAAACCAATGAATTTGCATACATGAGAAAGATATGAGTCCTTTCTTTGGAGGTCCCCACTTTTTGGTGTTCACCTCACTTCTGGAGATTATTTTACCTTAATTGTATCAAAAGTGCATGTATACAACTTTTCATGTAGGTTAACGCCATGGTGAAATAAACGTATCATTTCTCCGACCCTTTACAAAATACACCAAATTTTTAAGCATCTTTCTTTTCATTTTTTAAGTATCGAAAACTATGTCTTAAGCCCCATCAGAAAAAAAAGTAACGACAGGTGTAAAATTAGAGAAGTAGAAATATTGTGAAAAAAATATGTTTTGAAAATTTCGTTACGAAAATCCTGCAAATAATCATGTGAAGCAGGAGGACAAGAAATGGGGAATATTATTTTATAGAAGAACTTACGTTTGTAGTACTGCCTCATTCCGTGAAATATAATGGTTCTATTTTGATCGATGCTGGGGATTGCGTCTGCCGGCGCCTCCTTGTCGACCTCCAATGACCTCGCCTATCGATGACTTCTTGTCGATTGCGTAGCAAACCTTTCCGTCTGGGCACAGAGCGAGGCACAAATTACTGCCGAAACGATTAAAACACATGTTTTGGTACACATTTCGATAATTGTTTAAAACTTTTGTTATGACAATCGTATCGAAATGAATTAACCTTCTTAAGTACGTTTGTGGAAATAACCATCCTTTCCTTGAAACTCTACTATTTACGTCCATTTTAAATAGAATAGTTCACTATATCATGAGAACTTATTAGGACAATTCCTGATGTGTCGAGGAACAATCATAATAAACCATTTTTCGACACCTGATCGAGGCCTTCATCAAGTGAAACTAGAACAATTAATCATTCAAGTCTTCTGATAGACTTTTAAGTACCCTCGAAGCATATCGTTTCTTGAAATCGCGAAGCATGAAGTATTCAAGAACCCGAAGGATCAATTGATAAGTCCAGTGATTTTCGCGGCACTTGGAATTCTAAAGTTCTTATTAGGTCTTGTCATTTGTCGTGTGTTACAGACTATCTTCCTCTTCAGACATCCACGATGCTTAAATATATTTTTAATTCCCTAGGAAAGTATAATTTTTTATTACTTTCCCTGTGGAATTGATAATGAAACAAATAGTGTCATTTAGATAACACATCGATTTGTTCAAAATACATCAACTGTTTACTTAAAAAGCTCAAGTAGTCAACAACGTCTACTACAAATTTGACAAAAATACATTAAATCTTTCTCTACACGACATTTTGAGAAAAAAGTCTACAAAGCGTATAAAGCCGGCGAAAAACTCGGATCGTCATTGGTATACAGAATACTCTGAAACTTAACATTAGAGTATCCCACAGATATTACTATCATGAATAATAAGAAACCCTAATAAGCATTTTGCAAAAATAATTTACATTGCAATCATTCTCGTTTAAAAAATATTTGATTCAGAAATCGCTTTTAATTAATTTTTTTTTTTTTTTGTAGCNTTAGAATGCGACTTGATATAAAAATTCCCCCAACAACTGCGACTACATTTTAATTTTTTTCTAGCAATTCGTGTAGATTCCTGGAAACCCTTATCAGCGCATCATGGTATCAGATGTTTCCCATATGTAGCCGTAACCCTGAATCCGGTAATTGCGTCACATTGTTTACAATGACTCTGGCCGATTTTTTTTTATCACCAGGCGTCCAGTCGTCATTTGTCTTGTGACTTATTTGCGCATTTTTGTTTGTTTCTCCTTTTTCTCTTACTGATAGTGGAAATACAATGAGTCGGTCATATGATTTGAGATTATAACTATATGGTATAATGAACCCCATGAAACAGATATCAGCCTAATCCCATCAGTTCCTACATATCGAGAGTCTTAAGGAAAAGAGCGTAATCGCAACATCTTGCGATGTGCAGTTTTTTTGTGTTTCTGGTATCTCTATGATTCAAGACATAATCTCTAGCTTTTTGTTTTGAATTTTTGTTATTTTTGAGGTATAAGCATAAAACAGTAAGCAAAATAATTATGAGGCATTTGAGAAAATAACTCATTTAATCCAATTAAGAATATTTTTAAAAGTCAGAAATGTTTATATCGAATATAATAATAGTAACAATAATATTAAAAATAATAGTAAATGGCTAATTTAGTTCTTTCTTCTAATTATATTGATGGATTTTTAAGGTCCTAATAGTTTTTGTCTTACCCATAAAATTTGGTAAAGCGCTTTCACCTCTTTTTCTTTGAGACCCTTTTCCTCGATATGTTTGAGAGAACACTGTGATTATTTTTGTTATCATGATATTAGTAAAACTCGTGTATCTCGGTGAAATATTGTTATTTTTGAGGTTGGAACGATATGTGTAGCATTCTCCCGACGTTCGGTATGTTCAATAAAAAGAGGGATAGAAATCTGAAAGAACATCTGATTTCTCAATTACGGCACGGTTCTCTCAGATCTAAAGCGTCGTTTTAAGGTAGTTCCTGTGTTGATGTGAATATATTTCTATATTGAGATGAAATGAAATTTATATTTATTAAGCGTAATAGACAAATAACAATGATTTATTTGTGCAAACAATGAATATTTCAATTTAATTTCCCTGATTTAGTTGCAATTAAAATATTTATTATTCTTGAATAATATGTATTTTGAATTCATTGCAATACCTATAGTTTACTCTAGAGCTTAAAAATTGCTGCAGTTTTATTTCCCCATATAAATTAATGTACCTCATAAACTGGATGTATTTTAAGCTGCTCACATAATTGTCCCAATTGCGTTTGTTTCAGATGCTATCAGTGAGAACAACCCGCGTGTGATTGACGACGCCCGTGCGCGTAAGCTGGCGACGGATTTGAAGCGCTGCTCCTACTACGAAACCTGTGCAACCTACGGTCTCAACGTAGAACGCGTTTTCCAAGATGGTGAGTCGAATTTCTTTATCCCGCATGGCATCTTCATTTTAGATTGTATTTCTTTATTCTGTGAATTGATGTTAGTTAATATATTTTCCCCCGTTTTACGGCCATAAGATAAGAATAACATTTATTCGAGATTTCGAAAACGTACTTCCGGGATACCGAATTTACTATTACGCGCCTCATAATTTCGATATTTTATGTATATTCGTTCATCTTACGTACCAGAAAAATATAATTGACTGTATTCAATTGCCTGTTGTTGTTTTTTTTAATTTGAAGTTCTTGTGATAATCAAATAGTTAAGACATCTAGTCACTTTGGGTGGTCACGCTATAGTTTTAAATTAGAATCATTCATATTGTTCATTCCGAAAATTATTCACGTATATTGTATGATTTGAAAGAATAATCATTTTAACGTAGTTTGATACGTTTACAGGCGTTTGAATGGGCAATAATTCGTATATTAATTCACGAGCAATAAGGTGACGGAGGAAGGGAAGCTTGGGGGACCCGAAATATTTTATACGTTTTAATAAAAGTACTTTATATGCATAAAGTATTATTTTACCTTTTTTTTAATTAATTCGTTTTATGAATTATAAAATTGAACAATGTAATTACATTATTAAAATCAACATTTTTTGGCGAGAAGTCTGGGTCCCCTCCGAAATAAATTTCTGACTACGGTCCCGTTCACAGCGATTGTAAAATTCATAGATTTCTGTGTACTAATGATTCCCTGATAAAGCATGAATTGGTGTAATTTCCCTTGTCTCATCCACAAACTCTTGTATCCACAGCGTGCCAGAAGATCGTCCAGCAGCGCCTGTCATCTTCTGCGACCTGTCTCACCCCTGTCTCTTATACNCTCGTCCTTCCACCCCCAACAGTCACTTCGGAGGTGGCGGTGCTGGCACCGGGGGCGTGACGGGGGGTGGTCCCGGACGTCTGTTGCACGCGTCCCCCACCAGCAATGGCTTCCTCGGAGGGAGTGCTGGAGGAACTACCAGCTCCTCTGGAGGATCACCCGGCGCTGGCACTGGGATCGGTGGCGCTTCGCCCAGCCACGCGCAGATACTAGCGCTGGCGCACAAGGTGAGGAAACTTCCCCATAGTGAGAAAGTTACGTAGTAGTTTCATTTGGTTATGGAATAACGATTACTGTTCTCCAATGACAATGTCGGTGTGACTGCAATGCAAGGGATTGAGAATGTGACATGACTTCTTAAATCTACTTGAACCTATGACATGTTTCAAACTTTTCCACCTTTGACATAGATTATGAGGTATTAAAACGAATATAACAATGACTTTTAAAAAAGCTTAACAATCCAGTTATCTAAAGGTAGCGAACGTACAAACCTGGTGGTAGCGAAGACCTATGCTAAAAGTCGCGAGTTTGAGATAATTTGTATATATTTAATTCATATTAATATTTAATCAAAGCTTTATTCATTCAATCACCTTTCATCCTTAATGGGTATTTTCACATATACTATTTGGTTAGACAACGAAAGAGGGAATGCTGGTTTAAGTAGCTTCTTCTTTTATTATTATTCGGGTAAGTTCGTCCGTACGGTAAGTAAGACAACGCGAAATATTAATATTAGAATACTATTGGAATCTGAGTTTATTTTAAATTCCTTTATCAAGCTTCACTATCGATTTGGAGAATCATTAGTAGTTTTTTTTTAGGAAAAGAACTATAAAAGTGCATTGATGCTTATGTCAGATAATAAACTATTGAAAAGAAATGCGTTTTTAGAAGATAAGGATTTTTTCTTCTTCTGGGAGAGATATTTTAAAATATCGAAACATTGCCAGAATTGGAAAGACTTACAGAATGTTACTTTTTTGTCCTCAGTCCCTGTTTACCGAGATTTGAACGTTTATATGAATGGTCATACTTAATATTGACAATACATAATATTGACATTAATACTTAATACTGACATTAATACATAATATTGACATTAATACTTAATGTCCTCCACGTGCTCATACGCAGTTTGTACTGCTTTTTTTGACAATAAATTTATTATTATATTATTAAATTTATTATTAATAGCCAGTCCAGTTTCATTACTTTGAAACAGTACTTCCACCACGTTTATTATTCCATCCAGAGGTGTATTTTTTCTCCGAGTTATGGACACAGGAAATGTGACAATTACGACCGGAAATAAGTTCTCAAGGTGCGCACCCTGTCAAAGCAATCCCGACCGCTCCAGAGCTCAACGTCCCCAGAGAGCAGATGCGCTGTGCGCAATGAGCTTTAGCAGATGCTCCGAGCACCTGGTGGACCCTGTGCGGAAGCAGACGTTCTTAACTAGCGTACCATTTATGAAGAAACACCTATTAACCAGGTGATGAGGTTGCGTTTCGAGTTTGCCTTGGCTTATTTATTGTTTTACTACTCCCGTTTTATAATGATTTTGTCTTTCTAGCTGCTATTAAATTAGGCCGAGAAAACAATCACGGTTCCGAGGTTTTAATCTTGTTATAATTCAGCAAACAGGAACTAAGATTATTAGACCAAGGCGAGTTTCTTGGATGCTTGTTTTGATCCTCATTAATTATTTCGCATTTACACTGAATGCTTGTTTATTAACCTCATTAAATCTTGAGTAATCGTGTATTTTGGTATGAGCGAAACACAAATTAAACGAATATAATGGAATGGAACAATTGCGACGATAGCACCATTTCTTCCAACAAACTTTTTGGAAGACCCAATTCAGTGAGGGATCAGTTCTGTTGAACGTTTTGAGAAGATGAATTAAAATTTTGCGTTTAGATTTCTCATTGTCGAATAAATTTACATTTTCGTGGCACCTAATGTTTAACAATCACTACAGGAATCATTTTCCCTGTCTTTTGTTTTCCTGCTATTGTCATCCGTCTGTGGAACTGTATCAGCTTCTGATTTGTTTATGACTCGAAGAAATTGTATCTGTGGTATTTTGTTAATTTAATAGAGATTCTTTGTGTTTCTCCGTACATCTGTTGAAGAAATACTTCGCACCCTATATTTCGAGACGTTAATGTATCAACATTTATGGCGAAGGTAGTACAGATACCATCTTTTGGCATGTTGCTTGGGGTCGCTCTGGTTAGATGGGATGATACATTTTTTGCAATTTGACGTCCGCATTCCTTCATGCATATCAACCTGACCCTAGCCTGAATGGTAATGTATTATGGAGATAGTTGGGTGAATTGAAATGGATAAATCCGCTGTATCGAAATCAAACCCATTCTCTCCGGCATAGCAACTCTGCCACTTAGCTTACGTCGACGCTTGTAATTCATAATTAATAGTCTTTTGTATTGTTCATGTTATTTTAAACGAATGAAAGTCTCAGACTTCGTTATTCCTTGTGCTTATCAAAACAATCGAGCTATTTTGGCATAATAGTTATAAAACTAATTTGCCAATGTTTCTATTAAATTATTTCTTCATGACTTGTTAATGTATTGTATCCAGGTTGACTAAAGTTGTCAACTCTTCACGAAACTTGGAAATATTCATCAGAATGGTCCAAATTAATTAATAGTTCACATTACTGACTTTTAGTGTTGGACGAGATCAATTGTTTTGTGAATTTAAAACATAATTAATGTTGATTTTCGATTGATTCTTTCTTTGAGAATCATATTATATCACGTGATACGTCTGACGTTTCCGGTTAAACAGTATTTTAGTTGAAGTATTCTTTTAATAGCCGCATTAACGTCGTGGCGTTCCTAATCTCATTTGCTATTATTTAGTTGTTGTTTTTTATGTGAAGCCGATACTTGTCAGGATATCAAAGAAGCATCAGCCCGTGCGTCTCCATATTAGTCCATACTAATTAAAAGACAAATAATTCAAGGTTTTGTGGCTTGAGAGTGAAAAAATTCATCGGTACAGGATAGAGAATGGTTCAATCTATAATTTGAAACATTTTTTTCATATAGTCTAGTCGCTCTGACGAATAAAATATCTTATATGCTACTATACTTACATCTCACACGCATCTGCACCAAGCACCTTTCCACACACGAAGTACATAAAAACTGTCTGAGTCTAGAGAGTGTGTGGCCGATGCGTGTCCAGGTTTCCGCCATTTTTCCATCAGGAGTGTAATTAAATTGATTTATGCGAATACAATTAAATTGATTTGAATTTCAAAATATATTTCAATAAATTTGTGTCGAAATACTTTTGAATGTTTTTTTTAATCAAACTAGGCGTAACTAATGAATCTTTTTTTGAAAGAGAGTCTTCAGATGTGTATTTGAATAACGTGTCAAATTTGACGGAAAATGGCGGCATTCGGTGATCGGCCACGCACTTAATATACACACTCTGTGATGAACTGCCTACTGGATAGAGATATCAGGTTGTCGGTGTAAGCGCTTCCTTATATTCTCTACGAAGATCTGAAACGTAGTTTTCATGGGAGTGAGTGGAGATTTCCCTCAATAATAGGGATATAACCCGCTCTTTCCATGGACCCATAAAAAATATAGCGTTTGACATTGACACTCAATATCCCGAGTGTGGTCGAGAAATTACCTCTGCAATTGGAATATCCAGCCATCGACGAGCGTATAAATGCATTCGTATTACAAAACGGACCCTCCGATTAAATAGAGGCTTTAAATCTGTGTCTTTTCATACTTTATGGATCATAGTGCCTGCAACCTTACTTGTTGTGTATTTTGCAAGTGTTCTATCTTTTTGAATTATCACCGTGCATTTTGTTGTATTTTATAGTCAATCTTAATGTTTGTCACATAGTCACATTTCTTAATGTTTGTTTTGAAAATCAATAACAGATATTTACAGTCCTCTGTGTCAAACGAATGAACAGGGGAAAAAATATGTTTCTCCGGAAGATTTTTTGTTTTTTTGGTGGGGGGGGGGGGGTTTTATTTTTNTATCTGGCCGGGAGGAGGCTGCTACTAACCTGACCAAAGACATTTCCGTATCTTTTTTACCCACTTATTGGTCAACACAGGATAAAATTTTAATTTCGTACTACTAGCTTTCATGTGGACCACTTTCTATACAGCGCGAACTAAGATTGCGCTATACAAGTGCGTCCTAAGTGCTTTTATTCCGATTACTAAGTGTGTTTATTGAACAGTACTCCCGCTTCCTCTCGCGTCTAAAGGCTCCTATTCATGGATAACCCGTAGGCACTGTAGTGCATCCTTTCGTTACCTCACGTCCTTTGTTTTGCTTACAGGAAAGCTCCGTGGGTCGACCGTCTCTAGCGTTACCAGGTGCCCCACCGCCTTCTGCACTCCTCAGAGACGTCACTCAGCGTTCCCTTTCGGGCGGCGGTGATGGCCCAGTGCCCGACAACAACAACGGACCTGCAGCGCGCGACAAGTTCGGCTCTCAGCCTCCGGTGCCCTCATTCGACAACCTGCCTCCGCCTTCGCTACCGCCGCCTAGCGCCGTCGCACCACCCACTTCGTTGCAACCGCCCCCCACCGGCAAGGACGGCAAGGATTTACCTACACCCAGTTCAACACCCACCACCTCCAGGTAATAATTTCGTGTTTTTACCATACTCGCGGCGAAAGAATGAGAGAGGAGCTTCTGTACCACGTGGCAGTCGAGCAAATATCATCAGCATTGAGAGATTGCGAACCCTTCTTCTCGTTCTGGAAGTGAGCGATTTCCATGTGTCTGCAGAATCTTAGCGTGTTTACATTCCGATACTGCCGCCTGCATTAGCTGATTGGTAGAGACGGCAGTAATTTATGTGCTAACTGGGGCGAACTAAGAGCTTGATCTGTAATCTTTCTGGCAACACCCTGCAGCAGAACTGGCAACACCACGCTCTAACTCTTGATACTATTCTTTCGCCACGAGGACTAAGGAGCAGAGATTTAGTGGCGGGGAAGGGTGTGACAGTGACGCTTCCACGCTGCTTGGTCGTGGGAGCGACGCTCCTTTGCGAATACTAGACCATATCAATGTGTTCAATGCCCACTGTGTCATGATTGTGTAGTTAATACAAGTTCGTAGAGCTAAAAATAAACATAGTGTGAATCAATTACAGCCAAATGGTCCCAATCGACCTAAATTAGAGCCTTAACACGTACTATATTTTTTCCATTTAAAATGATGGGAAGACCCATGTATTACCGCTTCAGAGAGAGAGGGGGGTTAAAGGATTACTGTTTAGACATTCGACATTGCCAAATTTAGCTCTACACTCCTGAGTGGAAACACAAAGGAACGACCAATGAGGTTGGAATGGTCAGATCGGCCATATTACGTTAACAATTATGTGGCCAACTGAAAAATGTCGGATTGAAACCCACTTGAAACATAACCTTCGATGGAAGGAGGCAGGACATGACAGTGTGGTCTATGGATTAAAATAGAGGCCGAGGAATTGTATTTAATTGGGATCGATGTTTGAAGTGGAGGGGTTAGAAACCCCCGTCCACCTGTAACAATTTTCCGTTTTGGTGTGACATCGAGAAGAATAAAAGCGTTCCACTTTGATACGTCTAAATCTATCATACGTCTAATTCTACTAATTAAATAATATGTGTCCTATCTGCAACGAACCTCATTTGACCACAATTTTATTCGAAATTATTGTAACTAATTATCACACTAAATATTTCGGTGATCCTACGTTTCTCTTCAGTCTCCATGAATGTTTTGAGAATATATATCACTATGGGATACCTACCCGAAGAACCGATATGAACTCACATGAAATTTCAGTAGGGAACCTGCTGGACTATTGAAGGAAAAGTTAAAATTCAGTAATGACTGAAACACTTTTTAGTTACAGTTCAGGAGTCACAATATTCTCATTTCTCTTGTTATTATCTTAGTTTATCCATCTACCATAAGATTTATATGCTACATAAAAATTCCGTGTTATAAAAATTATTTGAGGAAGGGTCTTACACCCGTGAAGGAAATTAACACAAAAGGGGTACTTAAGAGGAGATAAGTTGCATACCAGTGCTCTCCATGATTTTTTTCTCCACTTGTTCGATGTGACCCTGAATCTCAAGTCGGATATTCCTGTAGTATTAACATCCGGCGTGTGTGTGTATTACAGGAAGAGCCGTCGGCGCTCCAACCTCTTCACGCCGTCCAAGAAAGGCGACGACAAGCTGCGGAACGGCGGCGGCTGTGAGCTGGGCAGCGGACGGGCCATCCCACTCAAGCAAGGTTACCTGTACAAGCGCAGTAGCAAGGTAAGTTCACCAATATCCACAGTAATTGTGTACCTACACCTGATGTGGCCTGGGGAAGAAATTTTTTTGGAGATCTCTATATTCCGGCTTCGCAGAAACGTTTTTTGATTACGTAAATAATTTAGAAAGAGTGAATTTTGAGTTTTTAATAATAGACTTAATCTTAATACTGTTATACGAGAATTTTATAATATATTGAAGTTATAATTTAAGTTGTTTTTAGTGTCCCATTTGCAAACTTCCTTCGGGATGGTGAACTAGTGACGTACCTACATCTCATGAGACCTGGGGCGAGAGTATTTTTGGAGGCCCCTGCACTTAAGATTTTTAGTACCCCATACATAAAAGTGTTTGCATGCCTATTTGTTCATATTCATCACTGATGTATTAAAAAGAATTGAAATTTGAGTTTTATTTATTTAAAAACTCAACTATTATTCAGCTTACGATTTAAAAATATTTCGGATTATATGTATGTTCAAATTTACGAGTTTAATATTTGTGGACCAATTTGGAGACCCCCCACATGTTGAGGCCCAGGGCGGACTACCCTCTCCGCTCCCGCCTAGGTACGCTACTGTGAGTGACCTCCCACCCCCATGTCACTCATCCACAGCCTACATTATTATCTCTTTTATTTAGTATCTTGTTATTTAACATCTGGGGACCTAAACGCTAAGTGTGCTTGAGTTATTGAAACGTTTTATATTTCTCGAAACACTTTTCCGATCCAGTTAACTATCAACAAAACAATTGTAAATCCCAATACCAAAATCGCACTAAAACTAAAAAATGTCTGATTCGACGGAGAATCCAAATTTCGTATTCGTCTCCCATTTTCCTCGTTTTCATTTCCCACTTATTTTCTTCCTTTACTGTGGACCTTCTTGCGGTGTTTGTTACATATCTCAGCAGATAAAATTTTCTCTTCATTCGTCCCAAATTCTGAAATCTTCTTCGCCCTGAATTGTTCTTGAAAAACAGACCAAGATTTCCTCGATTCTTTTAATTTATAGATTATAGTCACACTTCCATGTATTTTTATTATTAGATGATACAGAAATTATGTTAGTGAGCAAAGCAGTCACTATCTTTTTTTTAAAAATCGTTTCATCTGAAAAACGAGTGAAATAGTATCGCATATGTATGCTTCACATTGAATCTTTTGTGAAATTCGTCTTCTGAAGAACTGATGAGAGACCTCATGTTCTTTTGCTCAGGCGCTTAACAAGGAATGGAAAAAGAAGTACGTGACACTGTGTGACGACGGTCGCCTCACGTACCATCCCAGCCTTCACGACTACATGGATGACGTGCACGGCAAGGAGATTCCTTTGCAGTACGTGACGGTGAAGGTGCCGGGCCAGCGGCCGCGCGGTACCAAGCCCTCGGCGCAGCAACCTCCCGCGGGGAACGGACTGGCCGATGGACTCGGCAGCCTCACCATCTCCAGTAAGTTCTCTCCACCCGAAGCTGACCTTCAAAATTCAAATTTTACGATTTAAAAAATAAAATTATAAATACTTGTTTGTCATTATCAGATAAAATACCACGAATATATTCGGGCTTTGATCCAAGGGTGGTTCTGGATTACTTTTTTGGAGGGGGCTATACCAAAAATTTTCCATATGGTATGACTTATAGAAAATTTTGTAAGTTTTGAATAAAGAAAATGCATTTTTAGACCAAAAATATCTATCAAACTTGACAAAAAGAAAAGTAATGAAATATCTCCAAAAAAATAAACCATTTTTTGACCAACCATGCACATAAAAATGTATTTCACTCATAACAGCTACAGCCAGTTTAGCCTTGTGCTGAAACCATAGGGGTGATTGTTCATCTTTAAAAACTTTGTGTACCATAGTAATAAGTTTCGTAAAAAAAGAAAATCTTCTTGGAAACATGTTCTTAATTTCTGAAAAATAAAAATCTGTACTTACATTTTTGGGTTAAAAACTAAAAGTGATAATGATATTTTTGGAGTAAATTTTTCAGATTTGGTTTGCTTTTGATTTAATGTTATGTAATCATAGTGGAGACACTATTTGGATAACCTAGATTCATGTTGGCTTTCATTTGAGTAAAAGCTGTGTATGCATAGTAATCAAAAATTAAGACAAAAGATTTCATATTTACTTAGAATGTGAGACATGAAAACATTTTATACAACTTCAATAATAACATGAAATTATCAATCTAAGTAAAACCACTTATTTCTTTTGGGAAATTGTTCTTTCATTCTTTTGTAGTAAAATATCAAAGGTCTCATAAAAAAGAGACACAAATTACATTTGCAGGTGTGGGAGTAAACATTGAACCTTTATGAGACCATCAGGTTTGGTTTCATTCCTTAAGACTCCTTTAATCATATTTGACTTTGACATACCAATATTGTTGTATGACATTAGGTGAAGAACTATACAGAATGCCAATTTTTGTTATTATGACCATTGTTTTCTGTCTATATCTTCAAAAATTCAAAAACTAATATATTCCGTTTATTTATTGCATTATAAGTTATCCATAAACATAAATAAATTACTCAATTTCACAAACAATGGTACTTATGTCTCATTTCCTTGAGATCCTCGGTATGTTAGCCATTAGTTTTACTGATTATTGCTTACATGTATTCATTTCTTATGGGTAATGAGAAAAATTAGACAAAGATTTAGATGAATCTTATTTACTTATTCAGGATTTTTTTTGTAGTTAAAATCATAAACACAATTTCATTATATCAGAATTATCAAAAACAAAATGAATATTGAGATATTAAAATATTTACTACTCATTTATTTCAGGTTTCCAGAGCAAGGAGCAAAGGCGCGCTGCAGACAAAGTCCTGTTGACGGCCTTTGAGTTGCTTCGAGAACCTGGAGGTGGAGCAACGACTGCTGAGGATGCAGCTGTCTTGGCTTCGAGTGCTCTCGCAGCTCTAAATGGTTGTGGACTAGATGCCAAAGCAGAGACTCCTAATGTGAAGAAGCGTCACCGACGTATGAAGAGCAGTGGCCTTCGAGGGGGAGGGGAAGGTGACGATTCTGATGGGTGAGTAACATAGTCATTCTAGAAATTCTGGTTGATTCATAATTTGTTGTTGTTGTTTTTTCTTTTCTTTTTTTCTTTAGGGCTCGTCAAGGTCATTAGAGCCATAGAAGTATTTAGAGTAAGATTCTTTAAACCTACACATTTCGGAAGGTTTACTGTAAATGAAAAGAATATATGAGATTTTAAGGAATATTGCTTAAGAATAGGGCTCACTAAGAAAGCTATGACAAAATGGT
This sequence comes from Laupala kohalensis, assembly GCA_002313205.1. Lineage (NCBI taxonomy): Eukaryota > Metazoa > Arthropoda > Insecta > Orthoptera > Trigonidiidae > Laupala > Laupala kohalensis. Next base: position 730,703 of record NNCF01126795.1, read on the forward strand.
AGATGATGTCCACTGCTGTGCAGTAGTGTTGGCAAAGTGGCACTGTTACTTAATCATCCAAACTCTAGAGGATGAGAAGTGAGAAATAAATTATGATTTAAGATCAAATTAAAAGTTCCCTGGAATGACTCTGTTAGGAACTGTGATTTAAAAATACTGCAAATCAATCATAAACAATAATTTCACTTTGTTGAAATGATGCTTTTTTTTTTCATTATAATTAGTAAAAAATATTTCCTTGAGTAATTTGACTAATTTTTTTAAATGAAATGTATCTTTGCCACATTTAGATTATTAGTTGCTTTAATCGAGGTTTCATATGTTCAGGTTTTCTCTTTTGTGTAAATATGAAGTGCTTATGTTAGTGATCCAGTGTGTGTGTTGAAATGTTTATGTTGTACTATCTTATTTTCATCCTACATCAGTGTTCAAAAACTTATTGCTATGGAATAATAGTTCTATATATTTATACCAAGATCTAAAATATTGTCAAACTGTTAAAAGATAAAAATTAAGAAAATAAATCAAATTACAAATGTTTAATTTTTACAAATAATACTTCTCTTAATTTGATCTACGATTCCAAATGAATATTAATAAATGATATGAAAATTTTGGCTACAATTCTTGGTCTTTTGAAATAATTATTTATATATTTATTTATTATATAATGTACAGGGAGCAGTGATACATGCAGAAAATGCCTGAATCTTACAATTAACAATATTGATATTACTATATCTACAATGTATCCAACAGTTTGGCAAAATATAAAATTATAATATGTTGACAATGCATAGTTAGGTCATTTATGTAAGTAATATATAAAGTGAACAGTAATATACAGTGAATAATATATGGAAACATAAAATTTTATTTGGTGATCAAGTTCATTAGTGTGTTGACTGTCATTTGTGCCTCGAATGTCAGTGTAGATTCAGTCGATCCAGGAGAGTTTTGAAGTTCATTGGGTATGGGGCTGAGGCAAGTTGTTCAGACAGACAGTTCCACTAGTCAATGACTCGATTTTATAGGAAATTCTTTTTCTGGAGACATTTATGTCTGGTTTGGGTTAGTTTAAAGCTAAAATTAGAAGTAAAAATATTACAGATCTCCTCGTCCTCTTTCTTATGCATTTATTGTATTGAAATTTTACTTTTTATTATTGTATCATTGAAATACTCAAAAGCATTTTTAATAATTAAAATTTCTATTCTAGGTATGAATTCTTCATTGTGTCATTGGACAACAAGCAGTGGCATTTTGAAGCCGGAAATTCAGAAGAGAGAGATGAGTGGGTTGCTGCTATCGAGCAACAGATTCTGACTTCTCTTCAAGGAAATGAGAGTGGCAAGGCTAAATCGCGGTTGACTGGGTGTGTAGATGCTGCTGCTGTGCAGGCTGTGAGATCTAGAGTCCCCGGCAACACTCACTGTGCAGACTGTGATTCTCCTAGTAAGTTCCAATAATACTTCTTGTAATTACTTTTAATTCAATTTTACTTATTCTATTGCATTATTTGAATAAATATTGTAGCGTAGTAAATAATTTTATGTATATTTTAAAAGTATAACTAAGAGAATTGTATAAATTAAAAGGTTTTGGCGGTAAAAGATGTTGATCTACATGGTTAGCATATAGGTTACTGTGATGTTTTTAGAGAATGCCTTCTATGAAAGACATTTTTCACAATATCTTCTTTCATTAGTTTCAACAGTTGTCCAATGCTTTTTATATGGTAATCAAAATTTTTAAATAATTGTTAGTCAAACCCCTCAACTATTCTACTATATTTACAGATCCTGACTGGGCTAGTCTCAACCTGGGTGTGGTAGTATGCATAGAGTGTTCTGGCATTCACCGCAATTTGGGTTCGCACATCTCTCGTGTGCGATCACTAGACCTGGACGATTGGCCGTAAGTTTTTATCTTCTTCATAACAAAATTGATCTATTTTCAACAAACATTTATGCAACCATTAACAGCAAAATCTTTCTTACAGTTTATGAATCAATGATGAAGTATCTTCGTAATAAATCATTTGTATTTAAAATAATAAAATTCATTTAAAATTGATTCTAAATATACATGTGCGTTACAGTACTTACTTCCAAATATGATACAAAATTGATAATTTATTTCAGGCCAGGTCATCTAGCTGTGATGCTTTCTCTTGGCAATGCCCTTGCCAATAGTGTATGGGAAACCCATTCACGAGGGAGGGCAAAACCCACACCTAACTCGAGTCGAGAGGAGAAGGAGCGTTGGATTAGAAGTAAATATGAAGCCAAGGAATTTGTAGCCGCAGCTCCTGCTGGGGCTCCTCTTGCTCAGCAACTGTTGGATGCTGTGTGTAGGTGAGTTGCCTTACATGTGAGGCAAGGCAAGTAATTTCAAATTCTATCATTGTCGTGTTGTACACATTTTTAAAGGGTCTTCAATCAAATTTGGGGAAGCACCTTCATTTTTGAAAGTATTTGATTAATAACAGGATTTTTTTCTCTTTTTCATAGATCTGATATGAAGACCTTAGCATTGCTTCTGGCACATGCATCTACTGAGCAGGTGAACACAACAGTCAGTGCTCGAGATCTTCGCACGCCTCTACATTTTGCTTGTAGAACAGGCAATCTTGCTGCAGCACAACTGCTGCTTTGGGTGAGTTTGATAATCTTTTTCTTTTATATTTCTAACTTGTGCTTGTATATAATGGTTATAAACACATAAGGTAGAAATATTTATTGTTTAAGTAATACTTTTCAAATACACACTTGTTGCAATATATTATTGTTTATATGAGATCTATTTTTCTTCAAACTAACATTCCCTCCACTGGAGTAGAAACACATGGAGCAGTTAGGGTACTTTGGTCATGGGAGCATTTTCTAACCTAGTCTTTATCAGGGTATCCAAAGTAGACCCTATCATGTTTGTGCATTTATAATAATAGGAAGACTCCTGGATTGTCATTAGCTGCTACTGATAGCGAAGACCAGCTATTCTATACATGAGAGCTCCTATGGCACTACATCTCTTATACCCTCCAATATAATGAGTTTTTACAGTGTTGTCTATCCCTTTATCAGGGTATCCAAAGTAGACCCTATCATGTTTGTGCATTTATAATAATAGGAAGACTCCTGGATTGTCATTAGCTGCTACTGATAGCGAAGACCAGCTATTCTATACATGAGAGCTCCTATGGCACTACATCTCTTATACCCTCCAATATAATGAGTTTTTACAGTGTTGTCTATCCCTTGGTCAATGACTTATAAGTGAAAGATTTAAGGCAGAGGTTGCTTATCTTTTGGACTTTGCAAACCACTAAAATGGGTTATTAAAATTCTGCGGACCATTAAGTGTTTTGTTTTTTTTAATGAATACGAAATTTCATTTTATCAATATAAAATGTGCCTATTTATTATAACAAAAGTACAATTGCCTTTTAATTTCTGTAAATAATTAAAAACTTTTTTTAATAAAAACATTTATTCAATTGGCACTAAAATATCTTAAGAGGTTGTTATATGTACCTTGTCCAACACCTGATTGGACATCAAATAATATATTTTATTTTTACTGCTAGATGATTTCAAATATGATTTGAAGAAATCCAACAACATACTATTTATGTCAAAGCAAACTGGTTTCTTCAACAGAAATTCAAAATTTCCTCAGTTTTTCTGTGGGCCACTAGTAGACGATTGCTGGTCTAAGGGATGATTAATGATTGACCATGATTTCAAATGCATGTTTCTTCATTTTTGCAATACTTCATTTAATGGGATACATACATCAGTTTGATTAGGGGCAACCTGGTGTAGTGCCTAACGCACTCACCTTCTTCCTCTGGGGACGCCAGTTCAAACCAGGTCATGCTTTCAATAGTAAATCATTGAAAAACATTTTGAAATATTTCAATGTCAGTAAATCTCCCTTTTCAGTTTACGTAATCAAATCTTAGTTTGGCACATTGCGAGAGCAGGGGTGGGTGTCTCAGAGGGACCAGGTTTTTTATACATTATAATTATAGTATCTTTTGTTATTCATAAAAAATATTTTATCTGTACAAAATATTGTTAATTTACTATTTTGTAACATCAAAAACCTGAATTACACTATTGAACAAATTAAAATGGTAAGGACAAATAACTGTGTGCCGAGGTCTGTGTACCTCCAAAATAAATTTCTAGGTACGGGCGTGGGAGTTGCATGAAGAGCACCACATTCTAGATGCCTGAATGCTTTGTATCTTTCGTTCAAACTGATTATTGTTTTTTTTGTTTTGTTTTTTCAGCACAACGCTAATGCGAAGGCGGTGGATCACGAAGGGCGGTCTTGTTTGGCGTACGCGCGCGCCGCCGCCAACGTGGCTCTTAGCAAAGTAATTCCGGGATCCGGGACGTCACCGGGTGCGGGCAGTGAAGCGCTCGCGGCCGCTGCGGCATTGGCCGAGCTCTTGGTGGCGCACGGTTGCCCCGATCCGGTGACTGCGGCCGGTGGGACGCTGCCTCGACGACGCGGTAGCGTAGGACAGCGCGGGGGAGCTCCTGGAAGCGGTTCTGGCCCCGCAGATGTGTCTTTCGCCGACCGCCTGCCACCAGCGAACGCTATCTAGCGGGGTGCCGGGGCGGCGGGCGGCGCGCGCTTAGGCGGCAGCCGCACGTTGCCTCGTCCGCGCGCGCCCGCCCCTGCTGGCGAGTGATTAGTTTCTCTCCCGGTCATTCGAAGCTCCTCGCGAGAGTATAAAATGATGTGAAGGTGGACAACATGTGATGTTTCTTTTCAATACCTTCCCGCACTCGTGTATAGTGAAGCAGTGTGAGAGAACTGTATTCCTCTTCATTCTTTCAGATGAATCAAGTTGTCAGTTACTCTAGCGCACAACAGTCATCTAATGTATTTTAATAGTGAGAGACACCTTGTATATTTCACAGACTCTGGTTTAACCAAAAATTTCCTTCTTTTTTTAAGGTCTTTTCACTTCTGAAGTTAAACTAGTTTTTAGTGGTTCTAATGGGAAGGTTTGATCAAATTAAACTGGATCCACCTACAAAACTAGTTTTAAAGTTTTATTTACTCCTATTTGTCAATAGATTATGGCATTGACTTGAAATGTGTTTGCCAGTTGGTCTCAAAATAATAAAATGTAACAAAATATCTCTTAAAAATGTTGGCAATAGTAAGAATGAAATTGGATCAAGAGAATCGAGATTGCTGGTACAGAACTCATTGTCAATTTACATTTTAATTCTTGTTCACATTTCTTGGGATATTCTTCCATTCATGGGAAATAATGGTTTAAGGGAAGAAACTATGGATTAACTTCCCACTTTGAATCTATAATAAGAATGGTTGAATATTTAGCCATATTGCTCTATTATACATTTCCATGCAATTAAACACTTTTTGCTACAGTTTTCTTTTTTAGTAATTCAAGGGAGAAGGACTTGTACACGAAACCAGAAAGAATTCCTTGAACTTTCCAAGTCAGTCTTGAGCAGACAACTTATGTCGACTGTTCTTGAGTAATTTAAGTGTTTTGTTACTTCCAAAACTGGATATTACGACATATAACAAGATTTATTCTTGGTTTTGTATCAGATCTTGTTCACTGGTGGGTAGCAAGGGATTAGTTCAGAAAAATTAACTTGTTAATATTTTAAAAAATTGGTTGTTGTTTTGTGTTTTGTTTTTGTAACTTGATGCAGATAACAATGGAACATTGTTGAAAACATGGCTTTCATAGAGGGGAAAGTTGTTTCGTGAAACTGCATGAAATTGGAGTTCGGAAACATTATTCCTCCTCCCTCCCTGCACACCATCAGATAAATCAAAATACTATTCAGTGATACTGTTTAAACTAAGGCATTACTAATCAAATTACTTTTTTCAAGTATGTTAATTTCCATAATTTAGTAACTCACTTTTCTGTTTCATTTTATTTAAAATCCTATTGGTTTTAAAACTGGAAAGAAAATCTCAGTAGCAACCCTGTTTGTAAAGTTTACCAGAAGCATTTTTGTTTTCTAATTTCCGGTGGTTATCTAGTGCGTAATTTTGTTGAATCTGTAGTTATAACAAATCTAAGATAAATAGTTTTGATCTGTTTATGAAGTTCTCTGTTGCTCATACTCATAGCCCCAGTATCTAAAAGTACAGAAAGCTTTGTGACATTAATTTAAAGGATGTGTGTTACATATATTTATACGATTTTTTTTAAACGTTTACCAGTACAGACTCCCAATTATAGACTGCAAGCACAGTTTGTTAGGTATCGCCATGTAGGCTTAAGTAAATTGCAGAAAACTGAAAACATGTAGAATGTCGTAATATGTTACCCAATCTATCAACCAAAATTTAAATTCACCCAAAGTTAACCGGTACATGTACCAGAGCGTACCGCACAAAAAAAAGCACTGTGTAGTATTTTGAATACTTTTAAAGCAGCCTGTATCCTCACACCTTGATTCACGTTCCAACAAGTTGAGGTAAACACTTCTTGTAACACATTTTATTCATGATGTCAGTCTCTATTGCAACAAATATCTATTTCTCTATTCATGAGCCCTCTTACAATCTTTTTCTTGTTTTGTAGTTTATAGTTTTTCTTCTTATCACTTTCCATTTAGTTTCTTTCATTATGTTTTAAATAACCTCTTGATGTGAAGCCCCAATTTCTGGTAGTTTTCTTGTATTCCTATGGATTTTCTTCTATTAAACATTATGATGTGATATACCAAGCTTTTTGTGTCATTTGTACAGTTCTGTTAGAAGTAAGAACAAGTTGTATATTATTGTTCATCAGATCAATATGCAGCTCAGTCGTAAATGTGTTGAGACCAAGTGTAGAATACAAGTGGAGATCAGTAATTATTGATCATAGAGGACTAATTTTGTGTGTTGTCGCTGCAATACTTCTGTAAAATATTTGTACATACGAGTTCAATTTGTTACATGCTTATTTCTTCTAATGAGACCAAAAGGAATTTTGTATGCTAATTCTTTGTGAGTAGTTCAATAATTAAACCCTTGAAATATTTTATTTTATTAAAGTTGATTACAATAAATTAATAGAAGTGACTGCTAATTATTTGCTGTTCTGAAATTTTTATTTAAGTTGAGGTAGTATTAGCTGTTCAAGTCATCACTGAGAAGTATATTTGCTTTCTTTATTATATACTTATTGTTTTATAACAAAATTATGAATTATAATGGCACTCGACAACTTGCTTGATTGGTTTGAAATACAGACGAGCATTTAAATGCATGGTGGCAGAGTTTTGAGAATCATATCTGCTCTGGAAAAGTTAAATGTCTTCACGAAATGACCTGTGATATAGATAAAAATAGAACATAAAACTTCCTACAAAATAAACTAAATTTCTGACACATTTGTAATATAAAAAAGTCTAATTTTCAAAGTAAGTATTGTTTGCCATACGACGTATTGTATTCCAGCATCAATAGTAATTACAATTATTTCGTTTAAGTAGCCAGTGAAGGTTTATTTAATTGAAATTAAATATTCATGCTATTCTGGTTATTTATGCCAGTTTTAAACATTTTAGTGATTTAATTTTATATAAGCTAGTACTACCTTACATGTTTTTATCATTCCCAGTTGTTATAATTGTGTAGAATATTCCACAACAGTAGGATCATTTTTGTGTGAAAATTTATATTGCAAAGTGTGGAACCAGATTCAAAGAACTGGGAACAATAAAGATGAGTTGGTATTTCTCATGCTTCTGTTTCATTTTCCATTTTGTGTGCTGACACCTTATGTACAGTAATTGGAACTCTTTAGATGAATATTAGGAATGAGCTGGCTGTTCATTTGTTACTCAAATGTGGTGTTAAAACTGATAAATACTGGATTGGCTCAAATAACATGAAGGTTAATATGTACCTTTCTGTAGTTATTCTGGCTGGCTCTTTAAGTTACAATACTATATTAATCACAAGATGCTGATGCAATAAACATGTTAATTGATATCCACAAGTTGTTTGTTCTCCATTTTGAAAGAAAACTTAAATATATTCCCTTAAAATTTGTTTTGTTGGAGAAAGGTGTTGTTTTTAAATGGACATGATTCATTCCTGTAAATGCTGTAATTCCTGTAAATAAAATACGTGAGAATGCAGTCTAATTTTTCTCTAATAATAATTTGTTCTAATCTGGTATAATATTCCTTCATTTTAAATTTAGTGCTCTCTTTTCTTGACTATGCGTGGATGACTTCCCAAGAAGATGAACAAATTTGTAGCAAAAGAATTATTCCATGTTCTTGATTTATTGTTGATCTAGAAAGTTTTACAAGCTTAGTTAACATGATATTCTTAAGGACTCTCGAGCAGTAGTCTTCATAACATAAACAATCACAATATGTTTTATCATACTTCTTTACTGCTGGTGGTTGGATGTACTTTCCTATCAAATGTTTCTCCTTTTGAATTTTAAAACACCCTGCATTTAAATTTGTTAGAGTAAATTCTTTCCCAAATGTTAAGTTCAGTTAGTGAGACTTATTGCTGATATGGGTTATTTTGCTGATGTTGGGAATTAAGTCCTGCTAAAATACATCCACAAGCAGTATTAAAAAAATTTTAACAGAGAAGAATGTTAAAAGATATTAAGACTTAAGATAAAAAACATGTTTTATTGTGAAACTGATGAATAATATTTTTTGTGATACAGTTTTAACCATTATCCAAGCAAGAAAATACATTAACTCTGACGAGTATGGTGGTAGTAATAAATAATGCCATAAAATCATTAATATGGTTACATATTTAAAAATCTTATTAGCTTAGAGAATGAACAGCTTGTATATGGATCTGAAAACATTTTAATTGTCAGGACAAGATAAAAGAATTATCTTTTTTCTTGTATTTATTTAATGTATTTACCAGTAACATAACTTGTGAAAAAATTTATCTATGAAAGCCTTTTGATAATTTATATGCTTCTCCTCTTTTACAACTGAAACATATTGTGAAATTATTGTTAAATATTGTTTGTTTAATTATTCTCTTAATTTCACACTGTCAATTTCTTCTGTTTTTTTGTTTTGTTTTTTCTGCATTATCTTATAACTCTTGTCTTGTCTTACAAGTGTTTAGTGAACCAATGGGTTCCAGACCTAAATCTGGCCAAAGATTCTGTATATATGTATTCAATTTTGTATAATATTTAGTGGTGTCGATGTTATTAGATTCCACTTGTATATTAAAGATTGTGTTTGAAAAAATCTACAGATAACTGTACCAAATAATTGCCTGTATTTTCTGTAATTTAACTAGTAAGTTATAATGCAGTAAACTGATTGTTCTTTAAAAAGTAAAATATACCAATATGTTGCATAACTATTCCATAAAAACTGTACCTTTCATTTCACTCATCAAAATTTTCCCTATTCCTTTTTTTATTTTACCATAATACTTATCACACTAGTACTCACCCAAAATAGTATATATAATGTAAAGAAAGAAGCATTGGGAGTATATTGTTTGCTCAGTACTAAAACTAAATAATGTGGAAATTACATTCAAAAAATATATATAAATATAGTTTCAATACTCACGTAGTTGGACTGTCCTGGTCAGTGAAATTCTAACCAAAGAGTATTTTCTTCTTATTTTGGATAGGGGGGTGAATGAGGGAAATTTAATTACATAGTGAAGATCAATTAATATATAGTATATCTATTTTTATCATTCCAATCGCACAGTTATCTAGAATTGAAACATGAAATCAAAATTTTAAGGCTAAATGATGAGCTAGAATGCAAAAGTGTCAAAATGCTTATTTTGAATTAAACACGCACACATATCCTTTGGACTTTTGATTCAGCTATTATTTTTCAGAAAAACATACATTTAATCATGTGAAATACAGTAATAACACAGAATTAAAATTTATGCAAACAATATTCATGTGATGTATATGTCCCTAACCTCCATAATTGCCTTCAAATGATTAAATGATTTCTCCATAAAATTGAAAAAATGTATTTGATCAACTATTCCATAGTAACATGATGCTCCCTTTCACTAGAAAGCATATCAATGACCTGGGACATCATCGCGAGATACGCAATGCACCAGCATTGAGAGCAAGTCGTGTCTCCGTTCTTCACGAACATAAGAAGCTTCAATACATACTCATACATATTACGTATAATCATATACACAACAAATGCATTGATATTGAAGATTTTTACACCAAGGTAAAACAGTTTCATCATTATGTCCAATCTAAATTTGAAAAAGTTTCATTTTCTCATTCAGAATTATACAAAAAACATGTTCAACGATTTTTTCAAATGTAGAAATTGCACTATGAATATTTTTTGCATCAGTGATTTTGAACTGTTCCGCAGAAAGATCATTTTCACAGTTGAAATGATTGAAAGTCGTGCAAAGAACATTTAGAATGTTAGGTTTACTTTCAATTAAATCTGACATTCTGTGTAAATTGAACTTTGAGGACATCATTAATGAGTTTAGCAATAGAAAAAGCAGAAAAAGAAATTTTTGAACAATATTTTATACACTATGTATTGACAATTTTATTGTTTGTACAAACTATCTAGAAAAGATTTATAAATAAAAAAAGAATGTAAACTTAAAAAAATTCCCCTATTTTTCAAAAGAAGGGGTCCCTCATCATTAATTGCCTACAGCCTCCATTTTTTTAAATCCGACATTGCTCAACAACCACAAAAAGCTACAATATACAATCCTATGAATCACCCATCTATTAGGAAAAGATATTTTGAGAGACTGGTCTATTCAATTTTCTGAAGAAAATAGAAAAGAAATTGTAACATTATGGCCAAAAATAATTTTGTGTTAATACAGCTTGTAAAGAACCATGGGTAAGCTTGTAAATGACCATAGGTAAGATAGCAGTGCCCAATACGAAGACGTATAAGGATCACGTCTAATCGCACGGGATGAAGACTACCAGGTCTTAACGGAGTCCTTCACCTTCCTCAGTTTGAAAATTTTAAAAAAAGAAAAATAAAAATATTTTAAAAAACTTTTCAATAAAAAAAGTTTTCAAAATAATAAAAAATTAANCACCCTCCACTTTCTCCTTTCTCAATATTCAAAATTTGAAAATATGAATATGAGCATTTTGATAGGTCAGTTAATTCTGCGCACAGATAGCTAAAACGCTTTCCTGTACGTCGCACCATTTTTTGAGGTACAGCGAGAATTTATTACGAAAAAAAATATTGGAGGAGCTTTTCTTAAAATCTGCCTATTAGGCTATTGCAGAGAGTTTAATGTGTAAGATAATACATGCAATATATACTTGAATATGTTATTATGATTTTGAGGAGTTTACCATGTACTGCAAATATTTTGCAACCGATTGATCTGAGAAAAATGTCATCTTGTTTAATTATTATAATGTATTATTATTTGTATTTTGAAGAGTTTTTATCCTTTTTCTTAAATTTTTAGTGTTATGTAGGGAGTTTTTGTTATGAATTGTAATTGGAAAGTTGAGAGGGGGAAACCCCAGATTTTTTAATATTAAAAGTGGCAATATATGTACTACAAATTTTTACCATTACACCAGAAGTGATTCCAATAGATATTTCATGCTTCCAAGAAGAACAAAAAATATTTTCAAACAATCTTTCCTAAACATAGGACCAAAATACTTCAACCAGAAATTAATAGTTTCTCCAGAAATTAAAAGTTGCCTACAAAAATAAAAGTTGCTCCAGTTATAATACTTTTTTAGTCAAAATTGAAGGAATGGCTATTCACATTAACAGATTTAACCTTTTTAATTTTTTCCTTAGCTTGACGATTTGGAATATTTCTTGAGTGTGAATAATTTAATAGTTATTTTATATGGTTAAAATTTAAAAAAATCATTTTTTGTTATTTTTGTTTTGTTTTTTATTTACAAATCTAGTTTTTGTCTAGTCTTAAAAACTATATCTTAGATGTATGTTATTGTTCTCGTAGTCAAACTAATTTGAATATGTCAAACTCCTCACAGAGCAATTTATTAGTAATGACAGGACAAGATTACTTTGGTTTTCATTTATGTTCATATAAATTTCTCGCTGACCACTACTAGTGGTAATTGTGGTCAGTTAAGATTACTATTTATTACGTATTTTGTAATTTTATGGGCGGAATAATTCATTGTTATATTACATTAATTATTATATATCGAAGAAAAAAATATTGTGATTATATTTCTCCGGAGAGAAATTGGAATAAACTGGAATAAACATAACGATGACTAACTATTTCGATGAACCGACTTGTAATTTCATCCCATCAGTGACGTTCCGCGGCGGAAGTGGGAAGACCGGTCTGCCACGCACCTCATGCAAATATGTCACCAGCATCAATACACGACACTTTTATCGTAAAAAACTCTAAATGTTTTGATAAAGGTAAAATAAATAATAACTCAGCTCATGGGCGTAGCCAAGGAGGGGCAGGGAGGAGCCCTCCCCCTGAATACTCAGAAACAAACTGAAAGATAAAAGTTTGCCATTAATATTTTTCTAGTGCAAATCACACATCTGGTCAATAAATTCACACGCGTATCTATAATAAATTTCATTAATTAGTAATGTCTTATTAAGAAAAAATATGAAAGGCGATATCACTCCTTAAGCATTTTGTCTAATTACCATCTGCAGTGCGCGCGTGTTGACAAATATCTGACTTTTAACTTAACGAGCTCCAGAAACTTTGATAGGATTGTGTCACGTTTCAACGCTCTTATTGCAGAGAAGAAATGAATTTTCTGCTTAATTGTGACAATAAAAATTATTACTTTACTTCAGAGTGAAAAAACGTTTATATTTTGGCTGATAATTTATCTCATAATGGTACAATTATTGAAATTTTAAATCACATATTCTTTGTAAGAAACGTGAAGTTTTCTTCCCCTTTTCATTAAGGAAAATTTTATAGCAAAAGATCAAGACCTCGCACCCCCTTACCCCAAAACCTACACTCCTGGCTAGCTCATTATTTTAAAAAACTCTCAAATTTCTATACGTGATTTAAAACATAGCGACCTATCACGTTGTGTGAGACTGGAATATGAAGATCTTCTGGGCTTCATTAGAGGTAAGTATGCCTCTGCACCAAATTTCTAAATTAATTCTTAGAATTTAATTCGAAATTAGCCACTTCAAAGAGACCGCCTCGCTACGTGATGTGAAGACAAAAAATTTGTAAATAAATGTGAAATTCGTTGTTTTTGTTTGCCAATCAACATCGCCCAGGAGTTTGAACTAATCTTATCAGATCGCTTCATACAATTTCAAAAAGTTTGATAAAAGTAAATAGTACAAATTTTAACTGCAAACTGTGTAAACTTATTTATAGATATGCCCACTAAAACACCGCACCCATGTACTCTTGGCAAAGTGTATGCTCAATGAACTGATATTTTCCGCACGGCACGTTGACGAAAACTGCGTGTTTATGAGTAGGCATAGAAATGTAAATTATGATTCTGATTTGCCTAGATCTTTGTCCAACTTATCTAAGTCTACGAAGCCATTTTCTATACACTTTCCACCGATCCAGCCGACACGGGATGGAGTTTGGCAAAATGTTGCCCCACGAATAGAGCTAATGGGTCATAATTATTTACTTTAATTAATTAATTAATAACTTTTAATTAATTATTCTCGTCAACACATTTATATTATTTCAAGCTGGAAAATTTAAATAGAATGGTTTTCTTTACTTTTTAAATTATTTTTAATATTTAGTATTATAATAAAATGTTTTCGTATTGTAACGTATGACGGGGTAATTCCGAACACAATTATCTCTTTTCTCTCACCGGACATGTCACGTCAAATATTAATTCTGACAGATGTATAACAGAAAGTTTGATGTAAAATGTACAGCAACTCACGAGTCGAGAAATAGTTTCGCGGACCGTATATGATCGCGGATCCGCAGTTGGACAGTGCTTGTCTGGATAGTTTCACATTATTTCATCAAGTTCAATAAATAAACATCAAGCGATTTGTATACCGGATATCCTGTCATACAAACATTCACCTTTACTTGTTAGGAGATAATCATATCACATGTAGGAGGAAGGAGGAATACAATGGTTAGTTTACGTTCTTGAGAGAATTTTCCATGACCATGTCCAAGCCATATGATAAGATAGAAAGTTATTCCTATCGAAGACTAGCAATGGACCGAGGATGTTCCTATGACGCACCCTGAACTGCGATACGTCTTTTTAACTTGCATTGCCAGGGGAGAGACCGTATTTCTAGAAGAATTGAAACTAAGGAAACGCGATAATCCAATAAATCATAATAAACACTTCGAGGTAAAAGTATGTTTGTGAGACGGATAATAATAATAATAATCATAATAATATTAATGTATTGGCAGTAATGCAGAAATCTGTTATATCACAAACATGCCACCTGACAAGGAAATTTCTTAGTCTCGACTAAGACCAAATTTTACTTCTGGCTTGGCGTATAAACCCGCCCAAACTACCTGTTTGAAGAAGAAAATACAATTGCACAACAAAATAATTATAATAATTAAATATATGTTTTCTATCTACTAAATATTTAAGTAACCTCATATTTTACTAGCCTAATTTTTTTATGATGCAGTTCTCCGTCTTTCATAAGGTCGATACACATTTATTCATTTCATTTTACTTCACTCTCTTCCCAACATACACTACTACGAAATAAGCTGCTATAAATATGAGTTTAATTTGTTTTGAATGAACGAAATCTCTAGATTCGCGTTTGCTGGAGTCAGGCGTGGCCAATTCCCTTTGCGCTCTCTCTCTCTCTCTCTCTTTCGTTAAAATTTTAATGGCATCAGGTGCGCCGTAAGAGCAGATGCCAAATATCTACCGGTGTATAAGAACTTGGCGACAGCGGACTGAAGCGAGATGACCTGGAATTCGTTTGCAGGGCAGTCAACAACTCTGAAATTACTGCGTTAGTTTGATTTAAGTTTGCAAACCAAAAAAATAATTATTTTAAAACATATTTTCCGCAATATACGCTTAATTAATACACACACAAAAGAACAAAATTTCTTGAAAATACGGATGTTTTTAGAAATTTACATTTAGTTTGGCAACTGAGGCCATGAGCCATAATAAGAATTATTATTTTCGTAATTAGGTTTATTGTTTCGGCGTTTCGTTGGAAGAAACATCGATCGTTGGAAAGGTATTAACGTTTCCTAATGAAAAGTAAATTCATTCTTGTTATCTCTAAATTGAAGTATACGAATCGCTCTCCCGTTTCGAGTGAAATGATACGAGGAAATACTTTTGAAAATTTGGATTCAGTCCACGGTAATGGTCATTATAAGATAATTGTATAGTCTCCATTGCTCTTTTGTTTTACATACCGTATGATTTGATTCCTTATTCATCACTCATTACTTATATAACATAAGCACCTATATTACTTTCATGTAATCCATTTCCTCAAATATATCACAATTTTGTGTATTTTGTACATTTCTTCCACATTGGTCGGTTTTCTCATTGCACTTATCCATCTGTCGGGGATGATTTATTTCGTTACTTCACAGGTCTCAACTACGTTGTTCCATAACGAAATCCCCTTCAAAATAAATAAGTTAGAAATCGGAAAAGGACGAGTTTTATTCTTATAAAATGTGAGCGAAAACTGAATGCTCGTAGGAATAAAACATGTAACATCTAACGAGGAAAACTATTTTGGTACCAACAACAGCAGGGCACGTCAAAATCGTCTACAATTCCTGAAAATACCATGTTTTCATATGTCTGCAGCACTCACGAGTTCGAATTGTAGAAAAATCTTCGAGTTTCACTTCACAAAGTTCGATCACTAAGTTCATATGCTGCAGTACTGGCACATGGTCGTTTGACTGAATCCGAACTCGGATGGCGAGGGAATTTCGTCTCGGTTATCCGTGAGCTGGTCGTAGATCAACATTAGACGCAGCGGTCAGCGCTTTCACATAGGTCTGCTCGGCACGAGATCTCTGGTCAGAATGATTTCTAGTTGCGATCAACAAACTTATTTCGCCTTGGTAACCTTCTGATTCGCCGAGAGAATCCTTTGTCGCTGTTCTGGAACCTTCCTAACAGCGTTCGTATTTCTTGTTAACACATCATCATTTCTTGTCTAGGAACGCGTACACCTTTGTCGTTCTTTGGAGTAAACAACCGTTCGTTTGTCTTGCGTTCGATATGAAGTTGTCTTGCGTCTTGATATGAACACAGAATGTCTTTCGTGTGTTTACATGTAATATCTATGCAAGTGTGTAAATAACATGGAGTGATAATATGTATCATTAGGTGCGAGTGATATTTGATAATATGTAGCAGTTCTGAGTATTGCATTCTGCTACACATCTTCTAATTGAACCACAAAAAATGTAGTCAGATATTATCCCAAGTTTTTTTCTAGCTTCCACTTATCCTAATTAATTCTATATGCTTTCGTACATATAACTAATTCTATGTATTCATNAAGCGTTCGTATTTCTTGTTAACACATCATTTCTTGTCTAGGAACGCGTACACCTTTGTCGTTCTTTGGAGTAAACAACCGTTCGTTTGTCTTGCGTTCGATATGAAGTTGTCTTGCGTCTTGATATGAACACAGAATGTCTTTCGTGTGTTTACATGTAATATCTATGCAAGTGTGTAAATAACATGGAGTGATAATATGTATCATTAGGTGCGAGTGATATTTGATAATATNTGTATCATTAGGTGCGAGTGATAATTGATAATATGTAGCAGTTCTGAGTATTGCATTCTGCTACACATCTTCTAGTTGAACCACAAAAAATGTAGTCAGATATTATCCCAAGTTTTTTTCTAGCTTCCACTTATCCTAATTAATTCTATATGCTTTCGTACATATAACTAATTCTATGTATTCATAATTGGATCCCCTAACAAGTCTCCCGAGTGTCAATTTTGTTAATTTTAAATTTTGTTTGTAAAATAGTTAGGCCTTGCTGGGCACTAAGTAGCACAGCAGATACAAAAGTAACAACAGAAATATTATCTCTTGAATTACAATTTCCTTCAACCTTCACAGAGTCATGCTTCTTAAAGAGCTACGTTATTATTCGTCTATTAAAGTGAAACGTTAATACTCGTTTATAACATTCTTCCGCTTTTTGTATTTAAATATAATTTACGTGGAAAACGTAATCGAAATAGAAAGGCATCGATTGATTTTGAGAATGTGAAATCGTTGAACAGATATTACGATAATTTTGTAACCGTCAAGTCACTACCTGAATATATATTTTCGGAACTGCATGTAATAGAAAACTATTGATATTTACATGTAACTAGTAAAAGTATTCCACTTCTGTTAAAAATATTTATTTTAAAAGTAAACAAAAGTCTATATCTTATGATTATTTCACATATTTTTAGCTGAAGTGGTGGATCTAGACCGTTGTCAAGGGGCGGGGGATAACCGAGGTGTGATCTGGGGAGCATTTCTGTTTGAAAATCATGATTTTAAACAGAAATTTTAATATTATCTTTTAAACAAATACATCAACTTATCAAATAGATAATCAACAATTAACAATATTACAAAGCAACCAAATTTATTAATTATTTAAAGTGGCAAAGTATTCCTTTATCTGTTGAGAGATCAGGTTCAATTTTTTTTTTTTTGGGGGGGGGTTATAGCTCTCATAGCCCCTCACCCCCCATAGATCCACCTCTGGTTAGATGTATAAAAAACAAAAGTGCTTTATAGGAACTGTATATTGCGAACATGCAAAATATTTAAATGAAAAGTAAAAGTAAAGTAACAGGTTAAGTTAAAGAAGTATGATTTCGTCATCTCAATAATAAAGAACATCCACGGATACCTACGTTATAATATAAATACGTTATCATGGGTATATATCACCTGATGATATCTCAATTTGAAGACAAAACGTTGTGAATTTTAAAATAACTAAATAATCTACCAATACAGATCGCATGATTCAATATGTTAAACGTAATAATGGTTGAATAAATACATTTTAGTATCGTATATTGGATAAAATATAATTATAATTATACTTACAACACTGCAGTGGTCGCGCCTACGAATACATCGTGAGAGGTCGCAGATGGCAATCGTCCTCCACTTAGAAATTTAAGTGAATAAAAAAACATTTTATTAACATTATAGAATGAATAATTATTTTTAAAATATCTCGAATTGAATTTTTCATTCATACATTTCTCGTTAAATAATTAACAACAATTAAAACTACTTACGGAATTGGTCGCCTCGGAATGGAGGCTCAGAGTTCGCGTGGATGACATCTGTTGTTCATTTTTAAAGTAGTAATATTAATGAATATTTCGTAATACTTTTTATGTATGACCACCTAAATAATTGCTTTACACCTATAAATTCAATTTGTATACCTAAGTGGTTCGTAAAGTATTCTTCGTGACAATTTTAAATTACTTACATAAAGGGTAGACAACCATTGAGGTGATGCAATAGATGTCTAGAATGAAAGAATAGATGTCTAGATGAGTAGAAGTTTATTAATCTGAGCGCACGCTTTGTTGTCATGAAAACATCCAGAAAAAAAATAGATAATTTCTTCACGCGACCACTGTAGGATTAAGACTTTTCCCTCGAAATAACTATTGATGAGGTGTATTTTAATTTTGTAATTCTCCGTAACGAGACCGAGCCAACCCTGTACCCGTATTCTGTAACTCGGTATTCGAATAGCGAGGGTCGCTTGTGAGTAAGTTAGCGACGTTCAATATGTTCGTCATACGTTGGCGACAATTGCCATTCTGTGACTCTGCACTAATGTATTTCGTCGGTATAGGAGATCGGTATGTGTGTCACGATGATGGAAATGTAGCGAGGGGTATGAGAGGACTCGTTTGTACGGCAAGCGATGACGATTGGCGGACGTATAGATAGGTGCGACGAATATTTGCAAAAGATTTTAATAATTTCTGGGAAATGTCAGCGCTCTTGTCTAAAAACCATTATTAATATTACAGTAAAATTATAAAATAATTGCGTTTTATTAAGAAATAATTATTATAATATGAATCTTTCGGCCAACTTCTACTACAACTACAATTAAATTTCAATTACCATTGTTCCATTAAATGTTTATGATATTCCTATATTGTTGTCATCTTTATAAATTACATTTATTATTTTACTTTCTCACATACGTAGTATATAGAAAGTTTTGTAATTGTCAAAAAAATTCGGAAGCGAGATTTCGACGTAAACATCCGTTTTGATTATCCCTGATTCAGAAAAAAAGTTTTTTTTTTGACATAATGTTCGTCCTTCTGTCAGTCTGTGCGCAGTGATTCTGAGTATTCGGATGAATGTATTTAATTCATATTTCTTCTTTACGGTAGAATTTACTTGTTAATGATACACGTGCTCTAATTGTTTTTTACTTTAAAACAAAGGGCACTTCACATCATGTGAAGTATTCTTTTGAATGTTTCTCATAAAAAAACGGCTCCAACAATTTTGCTTAAATTTTCTGTACGTTAAGTACAATAAGCATTCATTACATCTGCATTAGCGGTATTTCGCTTGGTAGTTTGGTATAGACGCAGTAAAATAATTTCTGTCTGCTACACTTACACATTAGTTTAGTGTTTCAAGAAGCTTGTATAATAT
Organism: Laupala kohalensis; assembly: GCA_002313205.1. Classification (NCBI taxonomy): domain Eukaryota; kingdom Metazoa; phylum Arthropoda; class Insecta; order Orthoptera; family Trigonidiidae; genus Laupala; species Laupala kohalensis. Next base: position 750,412 of record NNCF01126795.1, read on the forward strand.
TTAACAGTGTTAATGGACCAAGAAGACGTAGAATACTCTATTCGTAAACTGAAATGATAATGATAAAATACATGGGAGGATAGCAAACGCACTGCAGACACGAAAATATATCAAATTCTGTAAAAAGGCAGTAAATAAAAGACAAATTTCAAAGTTCATGTAGCGACTTGAATAGAGCACTAGAAGACGTCTATAATATAGAGGACCACGCCAGAAATGAACCTTTCATTATATAATTTTTTCTCTCTGTATGGTGCAGAAGGAAAAACGTATATGAGAAAGTATGTGGAATGGTTTTGCACCACTATTTCATATTAAGACCCATTCATAACTTATGGGTTCAGCACGTTATTAGTATTCCCATCATTGTTAATCTGATTTTGAATTAAATTTGCTTGTGATATTTAGACCAATAATCTCGAACTCTAACACCGGAGTGAAAACATCGGGTGATATACCATTACCTACAATTTGTGGTTACTCTTCGTTTTTTTGTCTCCTAGTTAGCATTCTAAACATTTCCTTGGCTGCATGCGTTTTATGTTGAGCCACGACGTGGTTACGCTGGCTGGAGAGCGCTGATTTACGACTGAGTGTCGTTAAAAGTAGAGGTTCCTCTGCGGCTCACAGGATCCTTCATCTGCGTATTAAAACTCGAGAGTGATGAAGCAGTGGAGCACTGCAAAATCATCACTATGGTTTCTTCCATTTCACGCACCTACAACAATAGTTGCGGTACTCCAGGTACTGATTAAATTCCTTTTTTTAAATTCATGTTTTTTTATCCTTTTTATTTATGATAGTTTATTTCTAACAGTATGCAAATTTGGGACGGTCGTATACATTATCTCTGTAGCCCCATCCTGGTCCGAGGTTTTCTTTGGTTTTCCTCCGGGTAGTGGCGGTTTTTCCATATGCACGAATGTAATTTAATACTTTTTTATTATTAATCTCGTATTTTGACTGTATATTATATCTACGATTCATTTTGGAATAATAAATTGATAACAGTACGTATTTTTAATATTTTTAGGTATTAAATCCGCCACTGCCCTTAGGCCCTTGGGATGGTCTTTTGCTTATTTCCGGAGAGTAACGTAGTTCAATATCCCCCACGAGGTCATACGCACTTTGCAACTGCTCTTTTTGAAATAAAGTTTATTTATAAACAAGAAGAGGTTTAAACTCACATCTTCCGAGTACCTACTCGTGAAGGAGTGTTTGCAACGTCAACAGAAGGTGCCGGGTTCGAGTCCCAGTCCGTCACAATTTTCACCTGGCAGTTGACGTTGCAATAAGAGGTTTATTTCCTTTCAATTAACACGTACCTGTAAACTTATTGAATAATTTCAAATTGTTAATGTTATTGGTCAAATACTTTTTGTTTATATTTCTATTCGTATTTTCTCAAGATTTCCTCGCGTCTCGTGTCAATGCTCAGTAAGTTTTTCGTCAATGTATTTCCTTGAATTTATTTTCCTTTTCACTTGTTAAAGCCAATCTTTTTCATTGTAAATTTGTTCTTCTATTCCAATGAAATTCACATTCTGAAGAAGAAAAAAATTATTTAAAATATATATTTTGAGAAATCATAACTTCGTAATCTAATAATTTTGCATTTTATATCTCACTCCACGATATTCCTACCCAAGTTAATTATTCAATCATTCGTTTTATCAACTAAACAACTCTTATAGTTTTTTTCTTTAATTTAATATTGTGAAGATAATAGTCGTAAGTAGGAGTACTAAATCATATTTGACTTTAATAAATCATTTCTTTCTATCACCAATGAATTAATTCCCTGAACAGATTCATCAATTTATTGTCTATTATTATTAAAATATACTGATTTTGTATTTACGTCGTATGATAACATTACTTGGACATACTTTTGTTCTCTTTTTGGGAGCGGAATGTAATTGAGTCGTATACGTTATATACGTTATAGTCGTATAAGTAAGTTCAAGGAGGTTGTATGAATCATTGTGAACAAATTAGATTCTTACGATCCAAAGTAGGGAAAATGAGTATCTTCATTATTTGAAAACAATAAAATTATGTTGCCGGAAAACACATCCTAGTGCCGTGACGCATCGTTTAAAATATGCTTTATGCAGCGACTTGAAGTCAGCTGAAAAATGTAGGTTTTGTCTAAATATTTGAGTTCCCGTGACTTACGTCACTTCAGGTTTTGAATTCATGGCGTGAACAACCGTTCTTGAGTCCTCATTGACATAATGTTTGTCATATTTAGTGGATCAGTTTGTAGTACAGTTTTTACGTGTTTGTTTATGTATGCATGTATGTATTTACGCACAGTACAATACAATGAGTTACAATGACGTCTCATAGATTTGTTTATTAATGTTATTCTGATGAAATTGTACGTTCTTTTTAAACTAAAATCGACTTTTGACAGGAACCTCGGTTTAACAGGCGCAACGGGAAACCGGCAACAGGTAACCGGTTAGGGTATCTACCGGTTAGGGTATCTACCGGTTAGGATAACTACCGGTTAGGGTATCTACCGGTTATGAGGGGTTCGACTGTTATCAGTAGCCTATAATAGCTTTTATCGTAATCTTTAAAAAAATAACGTAGTCAGTACTTCGGTAACACGTACCTATATTGTTCGTTTGTTTCCCGGATGCTGATGGAATTTGGTTTACCCGTGACAAAAATTCACATTTCTGTGTTATATAGTACAATCATGTTGCAACATAGAACACCATCTGCACAGAGTATCTCTAGTCGTAGAACTTCACAGAAAGGGTAGCTAAGTAGTTGATGACGAAATGTGACATTCGAAAATCCCTCGCTTTGTGCGTATATATACTCGAAGTCACCACACTTTGCCTCGAGAAATTAAACTTCAGAAAAGAAAATCATGAACGGAAACGCATTGTATTTATTAGTTTGTTTTATATTAGTCGCAGTAAATTACTTTGTTGTCCTCAACGTGGTCGTAGGCAGTTTGTAACAGCTCTTTTGACAATATATTATTTATTTATTGTCAGTCTAATTGACTATATGTTGGTATAGCGTTTCTGCACAGTGTAGCCGAAACTGTTTCTTCGTCATCGTCCATAAGAGTAATGATATTTGTACATCGCGTTATGTTCAACTTTCTGAAAACATTCAGGACATTCAATTTTCTGAAAACATAAATGTATCGCCAATATCGACCATCAATGCACTTGCTCTTGTGACCTTCTGCATCGCGCGTATGGAACGAATATTAACTTATGTCTTAGCTTGTTGTGTTATCAAATCGTATTTCTTTACAGCAAATATTCCATTTCGTGACTAACGTAAATATATATTTGGATATACCTTGAATTCATAGAAGTTAGCAATTCGAGTTAGGCAACCAGATTGCATTATTTTCGGCAAATTTACATGACTTGGAGTGTGTCAGAGTTACAATATCTCTCATCCGTCTAATTTCGTCCATATCTGTACAATGATAATCTTTTTGATCAGATTTTTTTCTAACTAAATCTAATTGAAACATCCCGACAGATCCACTTTAAATATGACGGGTCATATTTTGTATGCTCAGGTTAATTAGATAAGTTTATAATGAATTGCTTATTTCTCTGCACAATTAAGTCAAAATGATTTTGTATTTATTCACTACTATCGAGGAATGTAATAGGGGGTATCTGGGAATCATATCTAACACAAAAGAATTAATCCCCTGACAGAGCAATTCCATCAAAAGTAATGATTTATTTGTGAATCACTGCTAATGAAATGAAATTATTTGATTAGTAACACTGGCAAAAAAGTAATAGTTTTAAATGACGCTTTTATATAAAATCATTATATGATCAATTCTCTGAAACGGAAGTAAATAATTAATCAGATACTGAAAGGAAAATATTCAATAATGGAAGTTCTGGTAACTTTGAATTTCATTTTTAAGAAAATTACGGACGCTTTTATTGCAACGAGTAATATCCAGTAATTATATTTTTTAATTTATTTTTAATATCATAGTGTTTCAAATTGTGAGTTTACGCAGGTATTAAAATATGTTGCGTGAAAGATATAGATCTTGATACAGTTTTCTTCGAATTTAGCAAACAAGTTCAACATGCACAATAAAAATGGAAGATACATTGAAGCTTATTGTATTTATATTGACAGATGTTAGATAAATGCCATGCTATGTGTGGTTTGAGGATAAATATATTGATCCAGATTATACTGCGAAATATGACATCAAAAATTGGTAATATATATTACATATATCTCAATCATCTCTTCTTGTACCTGACGCGTTGTTATTAACGTTAGTCTGGAATTTATTACGTAACCTCCGTAGACAATATTACCCTGTTCCACCAAGAAGAGAATCGAATTTGTGCTCTTTTGGAGAGACGATGCCGATCATTACGTGTAGAAGTATTGTTCTTTGTACTCGTATAATTCATAAAAACGTTTATTTTGTTTAGAATGTATTTGACATAATTGTTTCCTAATAAGCTCTAATTACTCGTTTTTATATTTCCGAAGAAAAAATGTTTTAATTGCGCTATCGTCAATGGAAACGGATTCAAGGGAATTATTTTTGGTTGCAGGATCTCAGCTGTTTCCGGGAAATCCGTCCAAGTGGAGTCGCGAGAACTCTTCTCTAAAATAGAATCCAATTATGAACTGCGATCCTTAATTCTTAGCCTAGTTCACATACGATTAAGTCCATCTAAGTTTCTTAAACAGTGGTATATCCTTCTTCGCTCACCCCTTTCGTTGCGCCCTGAAGATCAAACAATCCCGGATAACTGTATCAAAAATAAATCATAGAATTGATTACTTACTAATCAATCAACTTTTTCTTCACTCCAGGTTCAATTCCCGGCGGGGCCAGAAAAGTTTGTAGCTTTTCACATTAATGTCCCAGTTCATATAACTGTGACTAACAAACCTTCTTTCCTCTGTCCACCTCCTACTCATTCTAGTATCTATAACTCTTAACTATTACTAACAACTCCTACTAACCCTTCCACGTGAGCCAAGTTGTTGGTAAACCCAGCTAAGCAGCCTACGTACTAAATTATTTCTACCACGCACCTCCTACTTCCTATCGCTCCATGTAGATAAGCTTCAATAGCACGCCACATTTCCCATTTACAAATACCTCAATAAAGAAACAAACCTTTATTATTTATTAACTTGATACCATGTATTTCTTTTAAATTATACCTTCATTCCGACACGTAGACAAGAATGGGTCCGAGGTTACCCTCCCGCTCGAAATTTAATATAAACAGCGATGAATGCCCCTGATGGGTATAGAATATAATTTATATTTTCTAACTAATTAGCAATCTGGAATAAGCAAGGGAAACGTGTTTAAAATATTTAAGACAATTAACATTGTCGTTATAGTTAAAATAATGTTTGGTGAAGTGTCACTGATTCCCAACATAATTTTTTTCTATTTGGGTCTGACGAAGCCATAAGAAAGCATCAAATACCGCGAGGGGTACACATACCCCAGAATGAACTAGTCTGTCTTGGAAGGCATCAAGAAGAAATTACGATATTAGGACTCGCATGAATTGAGAATTCTACACACGCTTTCCACGCGAAGGATTGTTTATCCCACCAATATTAAATAAAGAATAACAAAATATAATAAAATTATTGCTGCTAATAAAATATCGAGAGAGTAAACAATACATTTATTATATAATTATATTTTGCACATCTTCTGTCAACACCTCACCTATAATCATTCTATTAAAGAATAACACATTAGAATACTAAGAAGAAGAAGAATGAGAAGATAGTAAAAGTCTACGACCTTTTAAGTAGACAATTTTTTTAAAATTTGATTTTACAACGTGGTTTCGACTGCTATTTCAATATCGTCAGGTAAATGAACATAAATAAATATATAATAATGGAAAAAAAAATTACAATGGAAGAACATGTACCGTGAAGCTTCCTTTAACTTTTCAATAGCGGACATTTCTCTATAGCGGACACGTTTTTGCTCACTGTCATTTTATTCTATCTACGTCTACTTTCCAAAAGCAGACGCTTCTCAATAGGAAACAAATTTTGTTTTCATGCGTGTCCTTTTTAGAGAAGTATTGTTGTATATTATAACCATTGTACAGAAAAATAACCACAGGGAATATTCGAGTTCATATTTAGAAAATTCCTTGTTTCTGAAGGTGATCAATCTCTTTTATATTTTTGTGTATCAATAAATAAATTATATATAACTAGCTAATTACCTGGCGTTGCCCTTTTACTCAGGAAAAAATAAAATCTGTATTGTAAGATAAAAATACTTTCTCTTGGTGGTTTTTAAAAACATATGTAAAACATCTAAATTTTATAAAATCATCATAGTTCAAATTTAATACAAAACTTCACTGTAAACACCATATCCTAGGAGCCGTTCGGTCGAAGTTTCGCTTCCGAGGTATGAAGCGGCTGCACCATTTCATTACAATTTTTGCAAATTCTGAACTATTCGTCGAAATTTTACGATTTGAAAACGTTTTCTATGTTTGGTAAAGGCACAAATATAACACATTAAATTTGATTAAGATTGATTTTTTCCCTTGTTAAATTAAAGTATTCGCTTAACTTGAAGTATTTTAACATTTCTATTTTGAATAACGTTTTGTCGATAATTCAGGGTAATTTTTGTAGATAAACATATGGTGTCTCGGATCTTTTTGTAGAACTCTTTGCCATATCGCCATTCATCGTTGTCACCTACCTGTAACAGTTTAGGTAGCGAAAGCGAATATTACTTTCATTTTTTCCGATGTAATAGACATTTATTGTCAAAAACTATTTCTATTTTTCTTTTCGTTTTAAAAATAAAAGTTATCGTATGTTCATCCTGAACATCTAAACTATCTCCTTTTGCCAAATTTCATCACGATCTGTCACTTCTTTAGTCGTGATCAAGTAGCAAATAGACAGACACATTTTCGCGTTACGCATTTGTATAATGGCGTGGATAAATGATATTTTACGTGCGTTTCCCCCTTTAAGCGATGGGGAAGAACATAGGCTCCGGCAGTGAATGGTGGCGTCGGAACGTGCCCCCTGCGTTGGAACAATGCTGCGCCGCCGACCGATGGAGGGAGGAGCGCGGAGAAGCCACTTTGGAAGCCGGAGGAGTCCTCTGCGTCGACCAACACGGATTCTTCCTCATTTGGCATACCCCGGAACGCGTGAGTACATCATCATCATACTTCTGCTATCATCGTGTTATAGAGATATTTGCATTAGCGCAAGACGTTAACGTAAAGATATGATACTTGTGCCTCGAGGTCAGAAAAATCCTGACCCCCCCTCAGTAGTAACACCTCACGGTCGAAGGGTTCTTTCTCGACTGCTACGAGGGTTAAATAAACAAACTACTATGACTGTCAAAAAAAAAAAAGCAGTTGCAAAGAGCGTGTGGTCACGTGGGGGATAATAAACTAAGTTACCCTCCAGACACAAGCTAGGGACCATCCCATCAATTCCGTCCCAGGGCAGTGGCGGATTTTATACTTATAATTTTTTAAATCAAATACATACTGTTATTGATTTATTATTCCAAAATGAATTGTTGATATATTGTGCAGTCAAAATTCGAGGTTAATAGCAACAAGAGTATTAAATGACATTCCCGCCTACGAAAAAATCTGCCACTACCAGGAGGCTATGTCATATGATATGACAGTTCCACCTCGCGGTCACTGAATGAACTGTTTTTCCGTGTTTGCCTAAGGTGTAACTATATAGAATCATTAAAATTTTATTTTAATTAAAATTTCGTACTTGTACTACTAATACATTTTCGGGTGATCAAGGTAACTACCAGGCGTTGGATACATGTTTCCAACAATTGTTACATGTCGATGACTTTGCTATATTTTGTTCATCACAGAGTGTCACAGGTGCGGAGCGACAAATCCAACTCATCCTGAATAGATTATACCACTGGTCGAAAACGACAGGTTTTCGTTTCTCTGCTGAGAAAACACGCTGTGTTCTTTTCAGTAGGNAGAGTATTAAATGACATTCCCGCCTACGAAAAAATCTGCCACTACCAGGAGGCTATGTCATATGATATGACAGTTCCACCTCGCGGTCACTGAATGAACTGTTTTTCCGTGTTTGCCTAAGGTGTAACTATATAGAATCATTAAAATTTTATTTTAATTAAAATTTCGTACTTGT
>NNCF01126796.1:0-47737 GCA_002313205.1 Laupala kohalensis
TATGTGAAACTTTCACATGTTATTGGAACCTTACATTTGCTGGGGGAAATAGGAAAATCATTTGAGGTAATGTGACTTTGGAGTTGGTACCGCTCGTGAACTGCGTGCTGGAAAAATCTTAATGCTCCAGTTACCAGCTGTCAATTGCCCATCGCTGTCACTTCAGATCCACCCTTTAACATTCATCTAGTCAAAGAATTATTTTTTTTACGCATTTATCACTTTTGTCTTAAGTTAGTACACAAAGTTTTGTTGGGAAATTGATTTTTCAAAGAGACACGATGTAAAGTGGAGGAAATTGAGAAAAAGTATTTTGGTAAGGAATTTTATCTCGTACTAACTTACTGCAAGGTCTTGGCTATGAAGGCAGCGAAAGTTGTAGAATTATGGCACCTTATCATATAAGTTTCACCGCGCCTTTAGAGACAGTAAAAAAAAACGCAAATCCACATTTAACAATACGTCTTTTCTTTATTTCTTTATTATGAAAAATGTTAGGGTTGACATTGTCTATAAAGGTACGGTGAAACCTATATAATATTATGAAGAGACAGTCAGAGAATCTGTGATTGAGTACATATTATGACACCTTAATTCACCTTATGCCGTTCTCTCTTCATTTTCATGTTTTTTACCACAAGCTGTTTCGTTAAAATATTCGACGTTATAAGACTAAGAAGATACTGTAAATAATATAATAGACCATTATAAACACATGTTAAATTTTGTAAATAATAATATAAAAATGGAAATAATGTCCGTAGATAGAACGAATACAGCACAAATGATTATTTTAAAGAGGAGATAGTATAAATTTTATATACTCATTTTTTACGTCCATTATTTACTATAATGAGATTGCGCTGTAAATTGAGTTGATAAAGTTTTTATATTCAATACATATGTTGGATATTAAAAGATAAAAAGAGGCAAACATGTCAATTTTTAATACCCTGCAAATAAAATCAGATGAAANATACGTCTTTTCTTTATTTCTTTATTATGAAAAATGTTAGGGTTGACATTGTCTATAAAGGTACGGTGAAACCTATATAATATTATGAAGAGACAGTCAGAGAATCTGTGATTGAGTACATATTATGACACCTTAATTCACCTTATGCCGTTCTCTCTTCATTTTCATGTTTTTTACCACAAGCTGTTTCGTTAAAATATTCGACGTTATAAGACTAAGAAGATACTGTAAATAATATAATAGACCATTATAAACACATGTTAAATTTTGTAAATAATAATATAAAAATGGAAATAATGTCCGTAGATAGAACGAATACAGCACAAATGATTATTTTAAAGAGGAGATAGTATAAATTTTATATACTCATTTTTTACGTCCATTATTTACTATAATGAGATTGCGCTGTAAATTGAGTTGATAAAGTTTTTATATTCAATACATATGTTGGATATTAAAAGATAAAAAGAGGCAAACATGTCAATTTTTAATACCCTGCAAATAAAATCAGATGAAATTTGACGAAAATATATTTACCTTGAATATAATACATGAGATTGTGGAAAATGGTTTCATATAATGTATATGACGAGTGAATTGATATTAACGAAGTATGAAGTTGAGAAAATTTGAGATATGGTTTTTATATTTCTCAAAATTTTAAATTTTTTGTGTGTTAAGGCACTGTGGATGATAGTATGATTTTTATTTACTACGCTTTGTTATTACTGTAGTGATATCAAAAACTAGACAGATCTCAAGAGGAGACCGGAATTGAAGAGCCTCGAAACGTTGTCAATGTCAAGGTTAACCCTAACAGATTTGATAATTAAGAAATAAAAATAGGAAAGTGATACAACTGAAGCTGCCAGAATGTTTAATGTAAAGTAAACTAATTACAATTTCGAATCTGTTAGTGCGAAATACTCAGTCTTGTAGGAAGGAAATAAATAATTACACATCTTCTTTCAAAGAAGGAATGTTAGCAACCATTTCAAATTACAACTCAAAATTCTTGCGATTTGGCCAAGATTTTTATTTTTATTACAACGCTGCGATAACGAACATCATGAAGGCTTAGTGAATCAGTCGAGTGTGCATCACTTCCAACTCCACGGATGTATTAGTACGTGTTTCAGTGAACGTTGTTGGGAAAGGGTGGAGTAATGTGTATCACACTTCTGCACTTATTTCTATAATATTTAATATAAAATAAATAAATAAACAAACAATATTGTCAAAAAAGCAGTTGCAAACTGCGTATGACCACGTGGGGGGGGGGGGCAATAAACTAAGTTACTCTCCGGAGACAAGCGAGGGACCATCCCATCGATTCCGATCAAGGGCTCCAGGGTAGTGGCGGATTTGATATTTACAAAATAAATTATTTAATGAATATGTACTGTTATATATTTCTTATTCCATAACGAATTGTACGCATTCATGCAAACGTTTTCCACAAAGAATATTCCGACTCGACTACTACGTGAAAGCGTTCATCATTTGAAATCTGCTCGAATCCATAATCTGTGACCCTTGACCTTATTCATTCGCGTTTCCAGACACGCCCGTCACGTGAAGAGGATTCACGTGACCGACGGAACGCGTAGGAAGGAGTGAGGCGGCTTTACCGGACGCTATAAGCAAGGCGGAACCGGTGTTTCCCGCGTGGGCAGATATTGCGCAACGACGTTGTGTTAATGATACTGGTGCTCGCTCGCTTTAACGACCGTCCCAACTTTCTCTTCTCTCATACGGCGCATGTCAGTGGATTTGGGACGTTGGTTTCTGAGTTCAAGCCCTCTCCAAAATGAGTCAGTTTTTTCAAGGGGAAACAAATTTATTATAATTTGTAATAATATTAATAATAATTGTCAAAAAATCAATTACAAACTGCGTATGAGTACGTGGAGAACAATAAACTAATTTACTCTCTGGAAGCAGGCAAGGGACCATCCCATCAATTCCGATCAAGGGTCTTAAGGTAGACATGGATTGAACATTTCAGCACACTCCTAAGATAATAAAAATAGTAGCTAAATGATATAATATCAACAATTTGTATTTAATAAAACAAAAAAGTTATTTCACAAGCACGTATTGCCAAACTATAAGATTATTCGCAAAATATAGTTTCAAAATAGAAACTATTAAAATAACTCTAAATTATCACAATAGACCGCCGTCCTATTATTCTTAGAGAATCTTAAATTGTATGAAAATTTCATTTTGCAAGAACTTCCAAATCTTGATGTAAATCCCGTCCAAAATAAAATCTTGGATCTATTGAGTTAATACAAGTGATCTTCAGTATGAGATGTGTAATGACAAATTTGGCGATCTGGTCGAGACCTTGACCGGTTACCCGTTTTAATCCGAGGATCCAGTAAAAAGTCGACTTCCTTCGGAAAGAGTCTAAAATTGTATCAGATTATTGCGGATGATGTCATTGCAACTCTCTTTATTGTACGGTATACAAACATGAAGGAACATGAAAGAATGATTCATAGAATAAGACTCTGAAGCGAGAGGGGAATCGAACTGCCGAACGTTCTCCCCCTCCCCAGTTCAGCCCGCCACGACTCAAACGTATTGAACACCCAGCGCCGCGCCATCTCGTTTTACTATCCTGCAATGGCCCGGCAAAAAATTAAAGTTCGGGTCACTTTCTGCCATCCACTATGCGCTGAAAAAGAGAAATAAAATATGTTCCTCCGAATAGGTCGGTTAATGCGACGACCGGTTGCTCCGGTCGAGGGCTGTTGCGAGGGCTTGTACTGTAGATTGCATACAATCGATAGCCCTCCTCCGGATTAAAATCCGGAAGACTTCCTATAATTTTAAATGCAAAATGGGGAGTGTTAAGAACGTATATTCTTTAATTTTGGAAGAATGGATCATTGAAATAAAATAAAATGTATTGTTTTAACAAGATCTTTTCGCTCTTTTTTTCTCTCTTGTGCATACAGTCATGATGATGATGATGATGGTAAAAACTGGTTTATTATGTGGTAGGCTCAAACCATCAAGCCAGCTCGTCCGCCTGACCACCGTCAATAATAATTATACGTACATAAATTATACATAAATAAACGTATACATAATAATAATACTTTCATATATAAAAACATACGTAAATTATATAACAATAACAGGAGGATTATATAATTAACTTTGTGGTATAAATTTAGGGATCATCCCGGTATTAATCTTAAGCAATTAAGGAAAACACAGAAAAATCCTCATTTAGGATAACGGCTGAAGGTCGAGCACAAATATTGGGTAATATACGACACACAATAATTACATAAAATACAAAATTAATAAATTACAAGAAAATATTACTACTCTAGTAAAAATGGTCTTCGAGATGCCATCTGTTAACACCAAACGGCCTTTCATTTCAAGTGGTCACCAATGGCCATTTGGCGATAACGGATGGCCACCCCCACGGCCATTTTTACTAGAGACCGCGAAGAATGACTTTACAAATAACATTAAACACATTTAAATTTATTGTAGTATAGTAATAATATAACAAATATAATTATTGCATTTATATTTTAATTACAATTTAAAATTAGATCTAGGGAAATGAATCCTACTCGTAAGTCATAATAAATATTTAATAGTAATAATCCATATTATGATTAAATATTAAGACAAAATTATTATTAATACAAAATTATGTACAGTAGAACCTCGATTATCCGGGTTAATGAGGTGGGGGTTGCACAGTTAAATGAAAACCGCGATTAATCGAGACACTTTATTGAATGAATTATGTACATATACATGCATTCATATGTGTGTAGAATGTCATGTTATCAAGGGTTGAAATATAAAGTAATCAGTCTTCGTTTCCTGCAGTTTCAAATGATTTTCCTTACTTCATTTCTAATATTTCTCACATTCATTACGTCCTGGAAGTCAAAATTTTAGTGGTACCTGAGGGTCTTTATCTCTATTCGAGGAACCTACGCACAACAGTGGAAATAGTAGGAAGTAGTTGGATTTTTATATCATAATACATTTATTGTCAAAAAAACACAACAAACTGCGTATGACGACGTGAAGGAGAATTAACTAATTTACTCTATAGTAGAAATACCTTTTTTCCTCGGAAGAGTGAGCACCACGGTTAATAGCGAACACTGTTAATTGAGACACGGTTAATCGAGGTCATAAATAATTGATTTCACATATTTAAATGATTATATAAATAGTTGGATGATAAATGTTTGTTTGCAAAATTATTACTTGAAAAATTGAAATTAGTGAATATTTTGCAACAAGAAAGATTTTTGTAAGCCGAGCGTCATCCTTCTCTGCCCTGGAGGGTGTGTGGAATGCGAGGGTCGGGTCGCCCCTGTACCTTGAGAAGGCGGGACGGGACAAGGGTGTGTGTGTGGGTGGTCGGGAGGGTGTCTGCAGGAAGCACGTGCATTGACGACAAGTAAATAGGAAATATGAATTAAATATATTCATCCGTTTACTCTCAATCGCTGCGCACAGACGGACAGACGTTATAACAAAAACCACTTTTTCTGAATCGGGGATAACAAGAACCGATATTTCCGTCGAAATCTCGCTTTCAAATTTTTTCACGATAACAAAATTTTCTATGTACTTCGTATATGAGAAAGTAAAATCAATACTCGCTATCATTACAAATGATAATAAATTACAGCTATTTTATCAAGAGTGTTCATTGAATTTCTATCTAAATCTTTGTCTGGACAAGGCAGCTGCTTTTGGAGTGATTCTGAGAGATATAACGTTTGGAACCTGTTTCTTAAGAGTGTGTCTCGATGAACTGTCCCTGATAGTAATATGAAGGGAATTCCACATCCTAGCTGCTCCTACAGTAAAAGAATTAATGTAATTCATTTATACATAATCAGCATGAATGCAGATAATCTAGGTGATTATTACATTTTCAACTGAGACATATTATTTATTTGAAACCTAGATTATGAAACGGGGCCACTGTTTATGCATGGACTCAACTCATTCCGACCCAGTGCCTCATCTCATTAGGGTCATGAAATTTTTCAAAAATTTAGATAGCCATGATTTTTTAATTAATCAGATTTAAGCAATTTTTTATTATCAAAATTGACAATTGTTCGATACCATGTAAACTCATGTATTAACAAATAAAATCAATGAAATATTTCAACATTTCGAATTATTAAAAAATAAAAATGTGTACAATTTTTAATTCCCTTTCTGGTGAACTTTTGGAGGTCATTTTCCGAAGCAATATCAAAACTTATTTTATGTGAAGTTAAATTCTGATTATGTTGAACACATTTTCAGTCTCCCCGAGTTACACGGCACACGGTATCTTCAAAATTGGTAAAACTGCCCCGTTTCTCAATCATCCTCAGGTTGGCAAGAGCTGCAACATTCTCATTGAGGAACGAGAATTTGGAATTAACATTTTTCAAGAATTGATAACATAAATCTAAAGATACTGAAATTATCGCAGATAGCACACCTGGCTTTGAAGTCGTAATATCCTGTGTGTTCAGTGCTGCATTGAGACATTGCCGCTAAGGCTGACTCTTCCTTCCTTCATATACACGTCATTGTGCCACGTCATGGGAAACGGCCTCGAAAGTCGTAACCTCTAAACAAACTAACTACTATGTACTTGTTTTCGCTTGCGACGAAATCCCGAACGATCGTTACACATTTATGTTTACATTGCCAAACATAACATCGGTCTTTGTTTTCTATCTGCGTATACAATGTTCGAGTATGGTTAAAGCTAGGCGAAATTATCACGATAAAATGCGTTTTGGTTGAAACGTAACATGCGTTTTGTCCAACAGTGGCTGATGTTTGGCGATGGTAAGGGATGGAGATCATTTAAGGAGAAAAATAAATGTCTCCCATTTTCATTCAATGCAACACCATTATAAATTAACGGTTTGATATTCCATTTTATAATAAACAATTCATACAAACCTTGTTATTTTAACACCTTCCTTAAATTATTAAGAAATATGAAATCCGCGCGGATAACAGATTTGTACAGTGCTGAAGCAAGTAATAGAGACTGTCACAACTGCTGTAGAAGTTGTAAGGAAGGGTAACACGAGTAGGAGTTGAATCTTAAGGTTACCTACCTCCTCCCTAACGTGTCCTTTTGCTGTCTCCTATTTTGTTACCTCTCCCCCGCTTACTTTGAATTCTTAGACTAATTCTACGAAATGAACCCTCGGAAGTACATTACAGTTATTGTCCAATACTCGTCTACATTAATATAAAATGAGAGTTGGCTTTAAGCGATCGCACAACGGCCCTACAATTGTATGTACAAATAAAAATGTTATTTACAAATGTTTGATGAACAAGTATTTCATTTCTTCACTCACGAACAAATATATTAATGAAAGGAATAATGTAAAGAATTTAATAAATGTACGGAGGTGATAAATAGAACAATGGGATGAAGGGAGGACGCAGCTAAAATCTTGAGCGGGACGGGACCACGGACATAGCCAAAGGGGGTCCGAAACCCTTTTCACCCTTAACAAATTATTTATTTGAAATTTTTTTAATGAAGTGATCGCGTCGGTGCCGATTTTGTATGAATATAAATATTTTGAATAAAAATAAAATACGACCCTTTTGTACGTCCCCCCTCCCGGGACGGTATACAAAAGGACACAAAAACATTGGGACAAGAACTCGTACGAAACGCCACTCAAAGAAACAAGTACAAAGCTACGAATATTGACTGTACAATCGCATAAAAATTTCAATGCAATTGCTGGTAACATAACCTGAGATGCATTGTGAATAGCATGGCTGCAAGACTAAATATTTCAATGTTCAAGTTTGCTATATCGTGTATTCCGGGAACATACCCTGATATCATTAACATGCTAATTAATGTGACCATAGACTCCATGGACTTCGACCGGTTTTCCGTCGGGTAGAGGTATATTTTATTTATAGACTATCTGGACTCTGCCTCATTAAAACTACGGTAATAATTTATCTCGAATTTAAGAGTCATTTTAATACTTACGAATCTTAAACAGTATTTTTAGTATAAAAAGATTTAAGTACGTCTTGGTGAAATAACTATTTTTATTTTTTATTAAATATAAAAAAAATTCGTTGACATGTCGCCAACCATTTTTATACCTATCTTAGGAGTGTGCTGAAATGATAAATCCGCTTCTGCCTTAGGGCCCTTGATCGGAATTGATAAGAAAGTCCCTTGCTCTCCAGAGTTTATTTCGTCTACGTGGTCAGACGCAGTTTAACTGCTTTTTTTGAAAATATATTTATAAGTTGTAAAAATTATAAATTTACATGCGTGAAACAAAATTGTGTTTTTTAATTGTAACTCTTGACGTTGTGAACTGTGTTAGATTGATTTATGTATCTCAGATTCTCGCGAACCATCGTGAGATCATATTCGTTCTGGGCAATAGAGTTGAATTCTCGTGTTTGTATAGAGTTATGTTAATTTAGTTTGTGACTAGGAATCAAATGTCATAATATTCACTTGATGAATATGTAGGGGAAATTGAGTTAAAATGGCTATTAACCCTTAGTTTTCTCCTTTCCAATAATTGAGAAAAGATTTAAGAATGGTAACTATACCTTAATTTGTATTTTTTGTTTACAAACAATGAACTAGATGGTTATAAACGTCATGGTCTACATTCACCATAAGCCTCCTTTTGAGCACGGGGGTATTTCAAGATAACTTATGTGGGTCAACGTTCATCCACTCCTCTAAATAAAATTTTATCGTTCACTCGCGATTAGCATAGATGCGAAAATTCTGTCGAAGAAAGCTAAGAATTTACTAGCTGAAGACACACTGGAACACCATTTAAAGCCGTTTTAGTGTTCAATGGAAAGTATCTGCTAATGTAAAATACCATGGAGATAGTGAAATAAAGCAATATATAGTTATTGCAACGTCAACAGCCAGGTGAAAATTGCGACGGACCAGGCTCGAAACCGCGACCTCCTGCTCTGACCGCAGGTGTGCTATCCACTGCTTCACGCGCCTCGACTCCCAAGTCCGAACACAATCTCCATCTGGCCTGATCCGGTGAACCTGGGTCACATCCCCCTTCAGGATTTGGGAGTCGAGGCAGGTGGTGCAGTGGATAGCACACCAGCGGTCAGAGCAGGAGGTCGCAGTTTCGAGTCCCGGTCCGTCGCAATTTTCACCTGGCTGTTGACGTTGCAAACACTCCACGAGTAGGTACTCGGAAGTTGTGAGTTAAAAATATAATTATTCTGCAGCCTGTTACGAGTGTGATGATTGAGAAATTCGTGAAATGTTAGACCAAAATAAGTTATGATGAATAACTCTAGGAAAACGTTTATTCGTTCTTCATGGTATTAAGTCCTTGATATTTTGAGTTAATAATATTTGACACATCGGTAGGATCGTAAAATTTTATTACACTCGTCAAGTGACGATTTTAAGGGGAATTATCGCTCCTTGTGACGATGAGGAATGCAATTGAATAATGTCTCGGAATTATTTACGATTCGCACATGATACTGATATGCCGTCGTGTACTTCCTCAAGAAAACTAACACTTAAGAAATTATATTCTTCTCCATTTGAAGGTACAAATCGAAACATTTCAAATACAAATATCTTTTTTTGTTTTTTCAATATGGATGAAGCGGGAAAATCGAAATTAGAAAAAAGAAAACGAACTGTTTAATAATAATAATAATAAATTTATTGTCAAAAAACAGTACATGATGCGTGACCACGTGGAGGACAATAAACTAATTTACTCTCCGGAAGCAAGCAAGAGACCATCCCATCAATTCCGATCAAGCGGTATCGTTGTCCTTTCAAACGAAAGAGAAGTGTTTCTCTACGACACATGGTGTCTAGGAGGACATTTTGAAGCAAATCGATGGCTTGCTTCAAAATGCTTGGTATTCAATAAGAAATGTTGTGATTAAATATACAATAGTTTTTTATCTACCGTCTTTATTTAAAGTCACAGTATTGTTATTTCTCAGCAGTACTAATTAAAAATAATAATAATTCGTAACGTAATATAATAATAATTAATTAACCACATCACATCTAGCTTCACTCTTGACTCAGAACGACCATTTATATCGCCACAATCAAGTGCGCGACATAGTACACCAAGAAAAAGCCCATAACTTACGACTAGTTCCAGATCGTACGCCGCCATACAAATTTGCCCAAAGCGTGAGCTGGAGAATGATAAAGTCAGATTGTACTATGAACTGGCTATTTTAACATACAACACCGTTGAACACAATAGACCAGACATAACAATCATAGACAAGAATGAAGATACAGCCGTCACTGTCGACATTGCTGTTCCCACTTACCCGAAATGTGCAGAAAACCTTCGCTGAGAAACAAGGAAAATATGCCGACCTGGCTTATATGATTAAGAACCAGTGGTAGGTAAAGAAAATGCATATTCTGCCCTTAGTCATTTTCAAAACAAGGTTCATACAAAAGAATCTACGTAAAAATGACGTAGCCCTAGGGATCAGGAAGGGAATGGCATACCTTGTCCACAAGTCAGTCGTACCTAACACCTGTCACATTGTCAGGAACGTCCAAAGTATTTATCTTTAAAGAAGGTTCACTGTTGCTCGGAAATTATCCCGGAATTGATGAAGAACCGGTATTGTCTGGAATAGAGACAAAGAAAATAACAATAAAAATATAATAATAATAAATAGTAATAAAAATGTCAGGCACTTCATTTTCTTTCCAATCTTTTTACATTTTTCTGAAGTCGTAATTTTCCGTCTCGTAATGTAAACTAGAAATGTCGTTTCAATGCAATATGTTCAACAACAATATATTACCAGAAATTAGTTACACCACATGCTTGCCACCTGACAAGGAATTTCTTAGTTGTGGATTAAATGTTACTTCCTGCTTGTCATGTAAGCTCGCCCCAGCTACCTGTTTTGATACAGGAAGAATACATTCGGATAACTATAATAATACTCAATTAGAAACAAAACCACGGGATAACAGGGGTATGCAATGCAGTCGCATTTCAATCTACAACAGGGAAGATTGACCTTAATCTCTCCTTTATAGAATTTTATGAACAATTATGCACAGTTGTACCTCGGCAATTATGTTTTCGCGAAACAGTTATATCGAGAAGAAAACATGATTTGTGGTCTAAAATTGCTGGCGCAATTGTACGTGTATGATAAGACAATGTTTAACACTCCTTTTGCAACGTTCCCACAGGAAGAATGAGCTTGATAAAACAGAAGTAGCGAAATCATTCCTCAATTCTCCAAATAATCAGAATGTAATGAATGTGATTCGGACTGAAATCTGTTCTTGTGCCAGCCCTTATTCTACACAAGAAACACGGTATAAACTTAGTTTTAAAAAAATGAAACCATTCTCAATTTGCAGTTCAGTCAGTCATGAAGTGTAGAACTGAGCAACAATGTTGGCAAATGCGTTCATTGGGGGCGACCAATCTGGGGCGACGGTTGAGGGGGACTTACCCCGATCGAGGGAACAAAAAGCGCATTGTAATATACATCTCTCCTCAGCGTGAGATATATGATCAAATTCTGAGGTTTTCGGAAATTTCTCTGGCCATCTAATTACACATTTTCCCGTCTAAGAGAATGGTAAGACGTCTCTCGAGGTTCAGGCAGGACTGGATATCCCAACCTCGGAGGACTAGTTCTATACGTTCAACGGGTTGATCAATCTCGCTATCTACGATAGTATCTTTGGTTCAAAGATGCTACCACTACTCTACCGCTGACGTAATATTCATAGTGTAAAAGAAAGTAAGGGAATTCTAAGCCTTTCGTTCTTATTTTAGAACTTCTAGTAGTATATATTCAAAGTATACGGCTGGAAGATTTTTATCTTATTTTTTAAATTTAAACCGAGGAGTATTTCGGAAACTGTGTAACGTACGGAAATATTTTTGGGTGTGGTAAACTTTTTTATATTAATTTTTTCAATCAATTATATTTCTAATGATCGGAAATAGTCTCAACAGGCTCTATTTAAAAAGCTATGAAATAGCTTCCACCCATTTGTGGGTGTTATCGAGAGAACATTATTCTCATACACATACAAGCGCATACAGACATACGACTCCGGACATTATCGCGATACTATAAAATGAACCAAATCGGCTCAGCTCTGAAGAGATCTCGAGATGTATAACTGAAACGAATTAGGGAAACAATTTAACGCAGTGTATTAAATTAGCACCTGCTTTACATGGAAGATTTGGAGTATACTCGTTGGATTAAGTTAAAACCATTTTTACTTCCCAATTGCACAAAGTGTGTAAAGAAAATATTGTAAACGGTCGATTTTTTTTGTTGAGATATCTTCGGATTTTTACGAATTGACTCCAGGAGAGTCTATTTTCAAATTTTTGCGATGTCCAATGTCGTATGTGCGTATGTACGTATGTTAGAATTTTGTTCCCCCAATAACTCACGAACAAACTGATGCATCGAAACCAAACTTGAGATTTGACTTTGAATGCATTGGGAATAGAAGCCTATTTCTGGACGACTTCTTTTACACACCAAGCTCCACTTCGTTTCTTAGAATTCAAAATTTTGAAAATACGCATAAATATTTTGATTGGTTAGTTAATTTTTCGTACAGATTGCTGAGACACATTTCTGTACGTTGCACCGTTTTTGAGATATGAGTTATCGGAGGCGCTCTTTTTGTATCAGTATATATTGCAAAGAGTTTGATGTGGAAAATAATTCATATCTGTATTTGTAGATATTGTGCAGATATTATGTGTAGGAGTGTAGTCTGTAATGTGATTATAAATATTTTGAAACGATTGATCTTTATAATGTTTTATGTAGTTTAATAATTATAATACATTATGATTCTTTAGTGTTTTTCTTCGCTCTTAAATGTTGAACAATAATTGGTGTTTAGTGCCACGAGTGATTTGTACAGAAATATAATTGGCAAGTTAAGTGGGGCACACTCCACATTGTTTGTAGATGCATGGCAGTTGGGAAATGTGGAACCTCTAATGAACGTGTTCGGAAGTGAATGAAGGTTGAGAAAGGAAGGTCCAGTCCAAGGATGGTCTCTTAGTTCGAAATGAAGGTAACAGGTCTGCTATCGACCAGGTGTCAACAATAGCAAAGAGAGTGGCGCTGGATGAAGGGGGAGGGGCATTCGAGATCAATAGGGCTGAGTGATTGCCGAGTGAAAGCCAGGGTTGGCGTGACGCCTTGGAGGAGGTGTCGCCCTTAGGGCGAATGGCGATTCGAAAAAAAAAAGACTTCTCGTGAACACAACTGCGCTCAGGGATGGAATTCAAATTAGAATAAAAATATTTTTGGTATAAAACTATGAGTCGCCTAGTTCATCTGTCAAGAATAGACAGCTGAAGATGTCAATTTAATTTTAATTTTTCACTTGCGTTAGCCATTACATACTTTAGAAAACGGTTAGAATTTTTAAGTTTTCGTCAATTTTGAATTTGTTAATTTATTATTGAATAAATATCTTGCTATTCTGTATAAAAAACATTTTAACAGGTAAATAATAATGTTTTGAAAGGTTTATTTAAAGCTATGAATCATGTACAAAATGATTTTTCTTTTCTTTTGTAAAAATGTTTCTGTGAAAGAAGGGAGAGCTTGGCATGTGTCCCGTATCCCTCCTTCAGCCGCTCGGATTTCATTTCGATCTCAGATTTCACAAAAATACGAAGTAATAATAATATAACTCTTTATTAGGCGATATGTCTGCTCTTCCGCCGGACCATCATCTCAGGAAATAAGGACGAGGATTGAATGCACATTCAGCGCGGAAAAGTAAAAGTAGGACCATCTCGGTATGTTACTTCAAGTGATTTAGTGAAACCACAACAAGAATATATGATGCCTTGCCACATCATTTTTATGGCACAATATAAGGCACGTGTAATTTCAGAGAGAACAATGATGCCTCTGGTTGGGCATGGACTTGAAGGAATCAGTCAAGTATAACGATAAAATTGTATTTACATACTGAATTTACATTTTATTTTAAATTCTTCTTAGAATAACTTACCCTTGGAGGTTGATCCATCCAATAACGTGAACTTTCAACTCAATTAAATGTAAAACTTCCTGTACATATTCGATATTTTTCAGGTGAATGATAAAATTGTTAGTATTTTACTTAAAATACATCATTTTCAAAAGTTTTTCAATTGCATAATTAGTATTAATATTGAAAGTATGGTTCTGAATAAATGAAAATTGCGGGGTAAGGGTTATAGGGAAGAGGTAATTGGCCAATGGAGACTTCTTTTTCTTTGAAGATAATTTTTCGTTGAATTATGGAGAATCCTATGTTTTGTCCCATAGTGTGGTCGTGTGTTAATGCATTTTAAGCTCATAGTAGTTGCCTAAAAGACTGTCCGTCCCCAAGATCTTCTCCTTGCGATAGAAACAAAATAATTTTACTTTAATTAACGATCATGTCGCCTGCAAATGAATCGTGGGAAATGCACTTTTAGAAGATTTTTTGCTCTGTTAACTATGTGTGGAGAGATTGAAGAGTTAATATTAAAAAAAAGAAACACAATGTGATAGAGAGCTTTTATAAATTACGTCACGCGATCTTTGAGTATTTTTACCGCCGCCCCCCGGCTCCCATGTCACGCTTCGTCACGTTACACCGAACCCCTCAACGTGACGTCACCAAACGACCTGCCCCCACCCATCATAAACTAAATATCTCTCGCCCAGCATAACACGAAGAACAGTAGTTAAAGGAGAAAATATAATCATTTGTATACTTGAGGGGATTATGAAGGTCGAAGGTGTCGCGCGCAGAAAATAGTGCGCAAGGGATTATGATACTTTTGCTTTCATTGTAGGAAAATTTGCCTCAATTGAGATAATTTTCAACATTTATGATATACCAATTTTTGTTACTAAATAAGTGCTTTATTAGCACTTATACAATTACAATATAGTCAAAAATTCAGACTAATGAGCAATTTTAACGTAACTTACTATTACAAAAATAAAAACTTACGATTTCACCCACTGGTGACTCAAACTTAGTTCATAATATAGTGCACTTCATTAATAACGTAACATATGGTTTCTTTCTTTTAAGTCTACGGGTTTTAAAAAAATGTCCAGGTGCTGAATTGCTTCTATATTTACATGTTGATGCAGTCTCTCTTCACGTTTTTGCGCAAATTTTTTGATGACATCATTCACTGACTGCATTTGTAAGTCCCTATTGATTTCTTACATACCAGGGCGCATTTACAATGTTCCTTAGAACTCTATTTTGAGATCTTCTATACCAAATTTACGTCACGCAGTCCGCAATACCAAACCTCCTTTCACCAAACACCCCTCCCCCAAGACCGTGACGTAATTTATGAACGGATTTTCTGTTATTGTAGATTCCATGTTCAAATGTGACACGTGATAAAAATATTCGGGGATTCCCTCAGAAGTGTGTAGCATCTGCAGAGTGTCGTTGCGTGTCCGTGGAACGTTCTGGAAGGTGTTAGATCGACTTACGGCTCTTGTAGGGACCACGCCCTTCTCTCTCGTGTCCACTCTGAAGGATGGCTTCAGGGATAAGCGGCGACATAAGGATTTGATGAAAATAACTCTCCAAGTCCTTCATTCTGATAATGTGGCATTGATGAGCGAATCAATGGTCTAAGTCACAGGTACCCAAAGTGGTCTATATCGACTCCATGGATCGACTACGACCTGCAAGAGGTCCACGTCAGCAAAAAACAAAATTGTGGGTTCATGAGATGTAAATGGGTGTCCACGATATTGGATCTCATTTAAGCAGGTCGTGACCTTTATTCCATTCATTTTTGTGTGTGTGTGTGTGGGGCTTTAGGGCTCGTCAACATCGAGGTCATTAGAACCCATCATCAACATCGAGCCATTCCATTCATGGAAAGCCAAAATTATCTACATACCGTGTATGTATGTCATGTGTATGTCATATCTGTTACTTATCCCGTTTTATGGAAAATCGCGAGAAAGTTTTAAACTGCTTTTCCATCTTCATACCTCGTGGAAAGGGGTCTCAGCGCGGTTGTCAATCTCCTAACAAAAAAAGAAGCAGCAGACTGGACATCATTGACCGAGGAGATTTGACATTAAACCTAACTAAATAGATGCTAAATGTTGAAAATTTGTTATTAAAGAGTCAAGTTCATCCCTCCCGCTAAAAGCACTTATTTTTTGCTTAGTTATTGTATGTAATACATACTAAATTTTAATTTGGTTGATTTTAATTTGAATTTGAATTCAATTAATGTATAGAAAGTAAAATTAAATCTTTTAAAGTGAGTAACACTATGCAATCTGTCAAAACCACATTTGAAGTTGATGAATTTGAAAAAAATTAATATTAGATAATCAGGGGATCTAACCAAAACCAAAAAATATGGCAACTGGTCCACGAAACAAAAAAAGAAAAAAGTTTGGGGTCGTCTATCTAGATCGTCCACATTCCGAGTATATGTTTGGTGGTGCTCAGCGAGATCGTACGCTATTTGTCAACTGCAATATTAGACGAAAATATGTTCTGTAAACGAAAAACTATCTCAGAAACTAGTCAACTAAAGTTATAATTTGGATGCAAAAATAAACTCTTCGATAAAAAGTGTTTTGGTTAATATACATGAGGAACAAAAGAACAGATTAATTCTGTTACTACACAACCATGTTCTCGGAAGAATAATTTCTTTCGATGAAATAGAAAAAGCAGGTCGCTTACTTCCAAATTTTGCCTTTTTACTGTGAATTTCGATGTGAAGAAATCTGGAGAATGTCTTCAACTTATTGATTTCCACATATAATAATAAAGTTTAGTACGTAAACACTTATCGTTTAACTCCTGTAACAGCTCATTCAGGACTATACCGAGCGAAATCTCCTCCGTTTATTTCATTTTCTCATTGGTTGGTTCACAATTAGGACGAGTATTTTAATTAATATCGTATTTTACTAATTTCACATTTCCACATAAATTTATTCTATTCACCGATAATCTGTCTCTTATACACATNAACACTTCAACGCGTTTCGAGGCGAACACACGTCGATCAGTTGTCGAGTTCTCCAGAATTCGAAGAGTTTTCCAGAATGGATTCTTCAAGACGGTATTCATGTACTATTTCAATCCAGTTCGTACAGAATTGCACGAAAATGAGGCTAGAAAATCAAATGGATTCTTTTTAACATATATTGATAACTACTACTTTGAAATGTTGCATTTATTTTGATCAAAACCAAAATTTGCAGATTTAATGTATTTTGCGGATAAAGGAATGCGTGGGTATTGTGCTTTGGGTAGCAACACATTAGCAAGAATTGCTCATATAAGCGATATCCTGAAATTGCGAACGAAGAAGCTAAGTGTTTATCACTTGCGTTTATCGCTTTTGGTTAGAATCAGTGTGTGACGTTTGGGTTGCGAGAGAAAAAATATTTTTTTGGTCAGCATGAGCAAAGTAAATCACAAAAATTATAACAGCGCACAGAGATAAACGCGCTTAGATGAATTAGAAGATTATGAATGTATCCGATGTCGACGATGTATTGAAAACCTTCGCTGGATGACTTAATTTATCATCAGAGACGTGAAAGAATTTTATTGATAGATCTTGCTAGAAAACAATTAATTCATCAATTTTCATGACAGGGAATAACTTGAATAAAAGCCTATTTCACTCCTGTATTGAAGGAATTTTCTGATGAGATACTTCATGGTTCAATTATTTTGAAATATTTGCTCAATTACAATGGTTGATAGGTCTTACAGGATTCACTGGCGGTGGTATCTATTCATTAGTATCGGGACAAAAAATTCGGAGTAAAAAATATTTGTACCTCATTTCATTTTATGTAGCTGCTCAATCCGATATTTTGCTAATCATTTGCAAGTTAAAATGGATTTATATTTCCCACCAAAGTTTATTTTTTAAATTATTTATTTCAGTATTAAATACTTCAATTAATATTGTACTTTAACACACAATTTCTGTAGTAGTTTGAAAGTAAATGATTAAATATCAAAACTATTTTCCTGCTTACTAGTATTGTTTCTCATCATATAAATTTAGTTTTATCTGTACTCAACCAACCTTGGTACGGTTGTGTACATTAATTCTGTAGCCCCATACTGGTCTGGGTGTTTCTCCGGTGTTCCTTCAGGTAGAGGTGGATTTTACGTAGACTCTTGCCTAGGGGCGGTGATCTATTGTAATAATTGATCTCGAATTCAGAGTTATTTTAATAGTTAAATTTATAAACAATATAATCCGAAATATCTCTAGTGCGATAATAATACGTACACTTGTGAACTATCCTTTTTGTGTTTTATTAAATATACATTCGTTGGTATGGTCGAGATATTTGGCGAGTCCCACACACGGGGAGGAGTCACTACGGCTAGTCCCTGTGGTGCGAAAGTGCATTTTTTCCACACCTGCAAGGGCTCTAACGACCTTGACGTTGATGAACCCTAAAGCCCCAAGAAAAAAAAAGATATTAGAACACACAGATAACTTTCTATTATTTTCGAAAGGAGTGTGCTGAAATTTTAAATCCACCTCTGCCTTAGAGCCCATAATCGGAAGTAATGGGATGATCCCTTGCTTGCTTCCACAGAGTAAATTAAATGTATTGTCCTCCACATGGTCATACGCAGTTTGTAACTGCTTTTTGGACAATAAATTTTATTTATTATTTCGTTATTACCCTGCTGTTACGTTCACGATGTATTTGATGTACTGTCTCGTAGGGGATTATTAATCTATCAATTTTGTGTAATACATTCCCTCGTTTAAGCTTGTTATTAGGAAGTCTGGAATTGTATGTTGGTGAGTTAAGTTTTTGTTTTATCTGATACTTCACTCTCTTTTGACGCCAGTCTCCAAAGAATGGGTTGAAAGATTGAACATTAATTTGAGATGTTGAAATGAATAATATTGTCAATGGGATTCCTCTTTCACTCTGTAATTTATACTTGTCTTTTCTTTCCTCCTTAATGAGATAATATTGATTTCTGTTGAAATGTGGGTTTGGAAATGACGCGAACAATTTATTAAACGCACATATCTCCTTACGCAAATGACAAGCAGACATTTTTATACGCGTTCCAAATAAAGTATATCTTAATCGTTCGATTAGGTCATCACCCTCCTCTTAGCGAAGGGAAACAATTATTGACTACCTAAAGAATGTGTCAACAGAAAAACACATTAGGGAGTACGGTAGTTTAATCGATTTTGCCACAAACATGTTCAAATTGGTTTCGATCACGTGGCACCAACTCACTCCTCTGATGTACTCACTGAACTCACTCCTTTAAAACCCAATTTTCATTTGTCCTCATATTACACTTCCTGCACTTTTCTCGTAAAATATAATGTATAATATTATATAAGCTATAAGAAAATACATTGAGCAGTCCTTTACTCCGAGCTTATGTTAAGTGAAACAATTTAATACTGTCGCAGAGAAAATACCACAAAGAGACATTACAAAGTAACTCTTAATTATAATTGAATAAGAAAATAAACTAATAAGTTAAAATTCTTCCATTTTGACCACTTTCTTAACTGTAGCCTCTCTTAATTACAGTTAAATTTTTGTTTATTTATTCGTGATTTGTGGCAAGCCAGTCAA
This sequence comes from Laupala kohalensis, assembly GCA_002313205.1. Lineage (NCBI taxonomy): Eukaryota > Metazoa > Arthropoda > Insecta > Orthoptera > Trigonidiidae > Laupala > Laupala kohalensis. The sequence goes on from NNCF01126796.1 coordinate 19,691, forward strand.
TTGTATTTGGTTTACATGTCACCACAAGACATTTGTCACACACCATGGGAAATTGTTATAATCATCGCGTTTAATTCTTAAAAACTAATTTTTGTTACTTTTAGCGGACATTTTCTAACATTCTAACTCCTCCTTACGTCATGAAAGGCTATTGACATTTGCTATTCACGTTGAAAAGCCTTGACGCTGTTGACAAGTGTCCAATCGATGATCGCACAGAAGCATCTTTGGGTTTTGCATTGCTGTATGAGAGGAAGAAATTGAAGATACGTACAGATAACTATGAAGAAGAAAACTAGATTACATGCTAACAGATAACGACCCAGGCACGTTATAGGAAAGACAAATGTACAGGTAGCGATGATGCAGCATCATTTTCAAAAATTAATGGAAAGGTGTGCTGTCAAATGTTCATTTTATGCGTGGTAACGACAAAAATAACTGGTGCTCCCTTATTTGCTCCGTTTTATTTGAACCAGGGGACACAAGCGAGAATATCTGATTCCGTAACAAAGATTTTGATGAGTTTTTTTTAAACTGTTAATTTCGGATCCTCGTGTTTCTAAACCAATGTGGCTAATTCATAGAACACAAATTCAATGCAATCATATAAGTTATTGACATTACTCTAATACCGAATTCAGGAATCAATCATTCACACTCCACCGTGTTAAATATTTTCCCCATATCATTATGTGCCTCGTTTTGCAGACCTACACTTTCTTCGTTGTTGGCTCTTTTATATTTTGTTACTCCATCTTTTAACTTGCGTTCCAAAGCGTAGTCGTTGCCGGCAGTATTTACTTTTATACGTTCCGCGTTTTAGTCCAACTTCTTTGAATCTTTTTTTTTTTTACTTGTTTAAATTTCTTACAATACTTGGCATTTGTTCGGACTTTGGAGCTGCCTGTGAGTTCACACGAGGGCATGGTGAAAATTGCTGGCCATTTTGTTCAATACACGAAATATCACTGTTCTTCAAAATTTCATATCTTCCCTTTGAACTTATTAATTTATCCCAGTTTTGTTCATATTTTCCAAATTCCTTTAATTTCTTCATGTCCGATTTCAACAGTTGAATAAGCTCGTTTTGTGGAACATCTCAACCGCGTGGGATTTTCCACCGAAGGAATGGTGAGACGCCGTCGAGGGGGAACTGTTAAGCTTCATTGCACGTTATCTCACACCTGTTTACACTCCATCGCGCAGGAAACGGCTTAGGACGAAATATGAGATAGTGTACATTGTAAAACCGATACAACGAAGTTTAGAAGGAGTGAGCATTTGAGGAACAGCATCGAGTCAAGCCAGAAATTAATAGATTTTTTAAATGATCAAACATTTTTCATAAATGTACTTATTCCTCTTATTCTCATGTACGTAGTATATGGAAAGTGTTGTAATCGTGAAAAAACTCGTAAGAGAGATTTCGACGGAAATATCCGTTTTGGCGATCCCTGATTCTATAAAAAAGTGTTTTTTGGCATAACGTCCGTCCGTCTATGCGCTGCGATTCGGAGTTAACGGATGAAACAATTTAATTCGCATTTCGTATTTACGGTAGAATTTACTGGTTATCGATGCACGTGAAGGTCAAAGACGAACAAGAAGGGTACTTTACATGAAGGTTAAAGTACTATTTTGAATGTTTCTCAAAAACTACTCCAATGATTTTGCTTAAATTATCTGTACGTAAAGTGCAATTGTATGCATTAAATCTGCATTAGCGGTATTTCGCTTGAAAGTTTTGTATAGACGCAGTAACATAATTTCTATCTGCTACACTTACACATTAGTTTACTGTTTCCAGAAGTCTGAATAATATTCAGCAGTGTAAATAGTCCGAGCAGACGTAGAATACACTTTTCGTAAACTGAAATGAAATATATGATAATGATAAAATACATAGGAGGACAGCAAACGCACTGCAGGTACGAAAATACATCAATTTCTATTACGTTTACATAACACTTTAACGATGTTTATAAGACTGGTATGCCGCTATATGTTTTAAAATAATATTCTGTATCTCAGATAGGTTGCAGAGTGCCTTTAAAGACAGTCAAGCCACAGATTTGTATTTATTCAATACGTCTTATCTTTATTTCTTCCTTAAATGTGAAGGTTGACAATGACGACGTTTCGATTCTCTAAATTACGGACTCCTCTTCAGATCTTTCTAGTTGCTGTTATCACTTAAATTTCCTATACTTCATGTTTTGTGAATATCAATTCATACGTCATACAAACTACACAACATTTCCTAAAATTCTAGGTATTACACAGTTCATGGTATCATCATACCGTTACACAATACACTCATTTGATGTAACTAGAAATATCTGAAGAGGTCGTATTTCAGAGCCTCGAAACGTCTTCATTGTCAACCTTCTCATTTGGCGTAATGGAAGAAATAAAGAAATGAAGTATTGATTAAATGAGCAACCTATGTGAGATATTGATCAGACAGTCAGAGAAAGTGTGATTGTGTACATATTAATAATATTCTGAATATTCATTTTACTTTCAATTTTCAAATAAAAGACAATAAGTTCATCTAGAAACTTTGAGCATGAATAGAGCACTGGAAGACGACCAAAATTTAGAGGACCATGGCAGAAATGACTCTTTCACTATAGAATTTTTTCTCACTCTATGCTACTGACGAAGAAACTTATATGGGAAAGAATGTGCAATGGTTTTGCACCACTAGTTTATAATAGTATTTTAGTGTGTGATCAATCTTGACACGGTCGTGTACATTCTCTATAGTTTCATTCTGCTCCGGATTTCCTCCAGTTTTCCTTCGTGTTCTTGTACAGGCATTGGTTGTGTGATTCCATTCTTGCTCCCAAGAGTAAATTAGCTTATTGTCCTCCACCACACATGTATTTTTTATTATTTTTTGGCAATAGATTATTCACTTCTTTTTCAATATGTCAGAATGTAGGCTCACTACCATGAGCTCTGCATGTTTTCTAGGTTTTATATAATTTATGTAATCCTTAACTTTGATAACTTGGATTTCTCCAGAAGTGGCTCATGAGATGTCTTAACAATAATGTTATATTGTCTTCTGTTTTTAGTAATTTTTTAACAATTTTACACTAATTTATGTATTTTGATTTATGGCCATGTATGCATAACCTATATTCAAAGTATCGTGAAATGCAGACTTCTGCTGTTACTGGTTTTTAAATAAATTACATTATACTTGTAAAACAAAAAGATTTTCTGTAGTGAAGAAATGCATATCCAGCAACATTTTCAATGAAACGCCATCACAATAAGTCTGAAACTGAGAGTTTTCGACTTTCTGAATCTGAGAAATCTACGCAGTACCCAAAATTTTTCAGAAGCCAAAAGATATTTCTGAAGTGAAGAATCCCCCACCCCGCCCTTGTGTTCCATGTTGCACATCTGTGGAAACCCTTTTCATGAAAACCCACATCTTGTAGCACATGCTTCAGTTTTGAAATTTATAAAAGTTGAAATGAATGCAAAGATTTTGCTGCAAACTGCAAGAAAATTCTCGTGTAGCATCAGTGGTCACGAACCATCGGTTGGCGATCGCTGATAGTGTCCAAAAAAATTCCCACTGCCTTACGGCCCTTGATCAAAATTGATGGGATGGTCCCTTGCTTGCTTCCGGAGAGTAAATTAGTTTGTCTTCCTCGTGGTCATACGCAGTTTGTAACTGCATTTTTGACAATAAATTTATTTATATTTATTTCTCTAGTAGTATTTTTACAGATACTTCTCCATCGTCTGTTCTACATTTGATCTGAATTCTAGCTCCTCAACTTCATATCTAGCTTTATATGAACTCACAATTTTTTCACTGAAATCCTTTGGAATCGCCGGATTTCATGAAACGTGCGTTACCTGACACGCGACGCACACGTACCACTGTTTTAAAATATGTTTCCTGAAACTGCTCTCATCGACGTGCGTCGAGCCCGTGTCAGAGGAAGCGTTGAGATGTCTGACACCCCTTTCCTGCCATTTTCGTAGTTTGCCACATCCTTCTTTCTAAAAAATTGCGAGATGCACGAAAAACGAATAAGCTAAAGGATGATTTGCTCATTTTGGAGATTTCTTAAATTATTTATTGAAAGAAGTGTTTATTGAACAAAATAGTTTCTAATTAGGTGCCCTAAATCATTTTCTCTCTAATCATCTTAGAATACAATTAAGTCTCGTGAGTTGTTTCTACTTGAAAAAAAATAGTGCCAATTTAGACAACATAACCTTAATTCCTCATGATCGTGAATTTTGTACTTCAATCAATATTTTACGTTTCACAAATAATTGAGCCTTTCCACTTTGATTCATTAAAACAATAGCTCTGACAAGTATAAACATTGTATTTCATACACTTATTCATTTTTTTTCCCCATCAATTTTAATTACCTGCCATATAATTGAAGAGAAGACTATGTAATCGTACAATTTTTTAGTTATTGTTCTAGTTCATTGAGAGTGAATACTAATGTATAGTATGCTCAGCCCACAGCATATTTTAGGGTTTGTACAGAACTCGGGTTCTAAGCCCCGCCATATATTGTTAACACTTATGTCAAAATAAGAAATTACGTAAAACATTGAAATTATGTTTGCTGTAGTACATAGAGAACGAGCGCGTTCGTAAATATATTTGTGAAGGTATTTGTGATACTTAAAATAAATAAGATATGTAAATCAAACAAACTGAAAAATTGCTATCAAAGACGTATTATACAAAAGTGAAAGAAAGTAAATTGCGAAACTGAAACATTATAAAATATACGTGTAGATACTTTTTAACATACGTACACAGTGAGCGCAGTGCTCACGGTGAATACCACAATAAATATTGTTTAAATATAAATAAGTATTGTATAACGATAGCTTACTTGCGTTGTCGAGATGGGGCAGAAGTTGCGAAAAAAGTGATGTAATGTATCGTTTTAGCGTTTTAGCATTTTAACATTCCTTCCGTTTACCTACACATGGATAAGATCTGTGATAAGTGTGTGGGGATGAAGATCTATAGGGGGATGTGCTTCAGATCTTCCAGGGTTAGATGTGGGTGGGAATATGGAAGGCGAACGGGTGGTATAGTGATCAACACCCCTGCGGTCAAAGCAGGACCCGTGGGTTCGATTCCTGGCTCGTTGCCTTCCTCACCTGACCGAAAGTTATCACGTATTTGTCGCTTATTTGGAAGTAGCAATAAGTGAGAGCAATAAATGTGCCGTGAGAGAATAAATAAAAATACAAGAAGTAGCATAATATTTTTTTTGTTTCTATTGTTTTTGTTTAAAATATTCATAAACAACTGTTGGGTAATGGCGTTTTAATAAAATTCTACTTACGAATGGTGTGTAATTGGCAACTCCACTAATTCTCGAAATAAACGCGTGTATCTCCTAACACGCGTCTTGTGTTTACTACTACATGGAAGAGGCTACTACATGCTTCAAAGCTGTAATTTCGTAATTAACATTTCATGTGAAACCAGGGTTGGCGCGTTAACATTTGTGTATTATTGTTTTGTAAGTCTTGTCAATGTCACGAAACTTTGTAAGTCTGACGCAATGACACGAAACAAATTTTTAGCGCGCAAAATGTTGGAGGCAAAAGGTGGCCAGAAATTTTAGCGCGCAAAAGGTGGCCAGAGGAAAATGGTGTTAGAAAATGCAATAATAATAATAATAATAATATATTGGGTGCTAAACTAAATACAACTAAATTCACTAACAAGAACCTCCAGAGGGGTCAGGTGACCGAATTCTGTTGATTCTTCTCGATATGTGGCGGAGGAAAATCAGAATGTTTTTGAGCTCTCATAAATTTTTCTTCTGCGTATTCCCGGTCCAACTAAAGCGAAAATATTCGCTTTCCGATCTGTTCATCAGATCTTTTGTGGAGAACATTTTGCGTTTCCGTATTTCAAATGACGCAACAAACTTGGACGCAGTGTCTAATAATATACATAGTTGGTTTCGTTTGAATTCGTTCGTTAAGAAATATATTCTTGTTCAGAATGTTTTTATCAAATTAAGTTAATTGTATTTATGTAACGGATTTAATCGTATCTGTTTTTTTTCTTACATACAATCCATAGCAAGTAAAAATAAATTATTTATAATAAGTAGTCAAACCTATTTAAGGTAAATCAATGAAATCTTGTAGACTAGTCATCATCAATATCTTTGAACGGGTATACGGAAAGGTGCCAGTTCTTCCAAAATATATTCTTTTTCTCTAAGCAGTATGGGATACCACTTTCTTGCGGGGTTCTACTTAATCTCCAGGGTTTGGGGATTTGGGATCGTAAAATTAGATAACATTTTCTCGACAATTAACTATTCTGTAAGTAGATATTTTTACTACACAACGCGAATAATGGACCTACGTTCCAAACAAGTTAATACGAAAATAGAAGAAAATTATATTTCTTTCACTCATATGAGATAGAGGGATCTGATGTCGCGAAGCTTCTCCCCGTAAAAAAGCCACTGTTCGGCATTCTTTAATCCGGAATGTTCTGTAATTGACTCCGAGCGTGTCGAATTAAAGAGGTTCTGCTGTAATATGCTTTTTCCTTTGGAAAGATTGAAAACTGAGGGGTCCACGCGTATACGAGTATGTCTGCTCTGTGCTCAGTGATCTGCTTCTAGCTTGGGCGACGCAGACGTCATCGTCGCTCGCTCATCCGTGGCGGAGACCTTAATCAAAAGAGAACTGGTAGAGACGGAGGTGTAACGCGGAATTTCTCATATTTCCGGAAAATTCTATGCGCAGTTTCTCATAGTGGTGTTACTCGACGGTAGTTGGTCACATGATTGTGTCGTTTCTAACTCCCATTTTCCCTACCAAGAAGAGGTAAGCATAAGAGGAATTGCTGGCGCCAATGGGGCTATGAGAATTTGTGCGTAGTAAATATGACTATTATGAAAAAATATACACTCCGAAGTAGAGTCCTAAATGAGAAGAGAAGCGCCAGCTACGGAAACGTAAAACGAAATTTCTCATCTCCAGAAAATTCTACCTACGACTCCTCCTAGATCTACCACGTGGGCATGGATCACATGAATAACAAGCCTTTCTCATTGGACGTCGCTGGCGCTGAGCTATCTTCTCTTCCCCTTCTCAAGTCTACTGAAAAGAAACCGGAGCCTTGCGACATAATTGGGATATGATAAATTAAATACTCAAGAGGTCTTGGATGTTTCCTATTATTAAGGACACTACTCTAAAGTTGTGGACACGTGTGCTGATTCTCTCTTAAATAAAGGACTCTAGTCCAAGGCGATGCTTTTGGTGCGTGCGCTCGCAGGTGGGAGGAGTCTGAGGCCAAGGTTGCGGCGGCGCCGGCCGTTGACCTGACAGCAGCCGTCGGGTCTGCCTGCTGCGTAAGTCTGTTTTTCGTTACGCTGCCTCCGTTGCCCAACTTGCGTTGTATACTCGCCGGAAACTACCACTCACCCTGACTTCTATTGTGCTGTTTCATATTATCTCCGGGCCCTGGAAATTTATTACATCTGGCACCATAATCAATATATTATAATTCAATATATTATAGAATGTGTAATATTGTTTAGGCAAATATTTAGAAACGTTCGCAGAACTCGTGCATTTAATTTGTGTTGTCGATTATTTTTTACGTCATGTAATTTTTTCTCCTGACCGGTTCCTCTGGCATTTGCCAGAATTGCCAGCTGGCCAATCCCAGTCTGGTTGCGGGCAATCCTGCGTAAGAACAAAAGGATACTTTGTTCGCGGTTAATATATACATACTAGTGCCTGTAGGTAGAAAAAATAATAATTTTTAGATTAGTTGCGTAACCGGTTACAGTTTAATCAGTTGCGGATCCAAAATTTTATTTTGGATTGAGGTTAGAACTCCAGAGGGTCTGGAGATATAAAAAGTTTGAGAGTTTGGCGCAAAATGATGCAATTAAGGCAATTTACGATATGGTAAAAAGGCAATTTTACTACCCAAAGCGAATTATCGGTCGACGTACCAAACACAATTTATTTTTTACAAAATACACTAAAGTTTGTTTTACTCCTTATGGGGGTGTGAGAACTTAACCACGACCCCCTCCCATCTCCCGCTTCCACGGAGTACTATTTCAAAATTGACGATTTGTATGTGGCAATAAATTATTAGGCTTGATGCGTTAGTTGACGACTTCAACTTCAGTATTAAAATCTATTTTGGTACCGATGTCTTCTTCGGAATCATCTCCCAGGAACATTTGTCACTTTTCCTTCAGTGAAAATAGAACTAATGTTGATGGACCCCACCGGTGGTGCAGGGGGTAGTTCTCGCTCATCGCAAAGTCATCCCGGGTTCGATTCCCGATGGGTTCAGAAAATTTGTAGCTTTTCACATTAATGTCCCAGTTCATATAGATATGACTACTGAAAAGCAAACCTTTCTTCCTCTATTCAGCTCCTCCTGATATCAATGGCTCTATCTATCACTAACCACCTCTACTAACCCCTCAACGTGGGCCAAGTTGTTGGTAAACCCAGCTAAGCGGCCCACGTACTAACAATAACCTTCCACCCACTCCTACCTCCTATCACTCCAAGTAGATAAGCTTCAATAGCACTCTACATTTCCCATTTACAAATACAACAAAAGTAAAGTAATGTTGTTTAGAGTTATGCTATCGAAAGCCGTTTCTGATTAAGAAATGGAAATTGGAAACACATTGTGATAAAGTATATTCATTGATTGGGAAATAGCTGTACAGAAGTTAAATAATGTCCTTCGAGAGCGTAGTATGCTCAGTAATCAAAATATTCGTGGAGTTCACATTTTATAAGGTTTAACGAGAAACTAATATATAGTTTTTAAATTCAATATTACGTGAGCTCAAATTAAAATATATATTAGCGGTATTATCATCTAACTAATATTTACAACAATAGCTAAAAATAAGCTCTAACGTTTAGCCTTAAAATCCTCCCCCAAATTGAAATCATTCCCATTGTCAGAGGAAAACAATTCCTACTAATGTCATTGGCGTGAGACGATCTGAGTATATCATGGAATCTCTAAAGAACTGGCATATCCTAACCAAATGAAAACATGTCTGAATCACTGCACGATACAAAATTTCTACTAAAATATCTTAATTCATGCGCGGAAAATGAAGGAGTTTGTAGATGGAAAGTGTGTTCTTTACTAGACATGAGTTAGTGCAGTGAAATATTGTTCATATTAGCATGCCTACCCAAATGCTTTACTCAGTTAACCCTGGTAAATCGAAATCATCGTAATGAAGTTGCAAGGTGGCGCTGCAATGATTATTGCTCCGAACCAATGTATCCATCATGATTTTGATATAAAGCGAACTTCAGGAGTAATTTTAAGCAGATTGTATCAAACATGAACATAACATTATCTCCTAATTACTTTGTCTGATTTTAAGAAAACTGCTTTAAAAGTTATTCCTAAGATTTCATAAGTCCTGTGACTTTCAATTATGTTTTAATATATTATCAAAACAATGTATGGAAACATTTTACTATATTATTTCCATTAAATTATTTAAGAAGGGGCCAATTTAAATCCGAACTATCAAAGTAACATTTTCACCGAGTTCAATCTAGTAAACAAAATTTTAATTACGCCAAAATTAATATGCGCGCTATATTTTCAAGCGCGATGTCGAAAATATGCCAAGGACTGTTCGGAGAATAAACATTAGATAAAAATCCAACATAAAACGTCATCTTAAATCTCAAAATAAAATGAATATTTTTATCATGATGATAAATCACGACAATTAGGGTGAATCTCCACTACGAAGTTTGTCAAGCCTAAAATGACCTGGCAATAAAATATTTGGTTGATAGTTTTCAAGTCTTGTAACGGGAGTATGATTTCTTCCCAACTTGATATTTTTGATTGAAAAGAGTTGTACTTAACCGCGTCGGAGGTATCTGGGCTAAGTTAGTCTTTTGTGGTTTACGTTACTCTTGTTTATTTAGGTGATCAGAGTTTTTTTTTTTTTGGGGGGGGGGGNTTAGAGCCCATATGATCAGAATTGAATTGCCTCATTTATGCAATATTAGGCTGGCGTCATACTTGGCGGAATGATACTTACGTTTCCTTCGCAGATGTTGACGGATATTCTGTGTCTCTGGCCTACAACTTCCGACTAGCATTGATACGCCATGCCACGAACTTCCGATAACCTAACCGAACAGAACATTAGGTGGGAGATGGTCGAAAGAAGGAAAAGAACATAAATTCGTGTACGGATGGCTCCACCGAATTCGATGCAGAATTGTCCAAGGTGTTACCAAGATCAATGGGATGAGTTGAAATAAGAAAATTTAGTAAAAATTAATTTAGTAAAATGTTTCTCAGTCATATAATAAAATAGTAATGTATGTTATATCTATATTTTCATTAAAAACTAAAATTATTACCCTTCGAAGGTCTCATAGATCCAGGCGCGGATACAAGGGAGGGGGGTGCGGGTCAAGGGGGTCATGATCCCCCATAGAATGAGTTTCTAGACGCGGAAAAGCGTTTATGACTTTCAAAGACGTTGACGCATTTGAACGATTTTTAATCAGTAATTAGTACTGCAGTATATTTGAAGAACCGATTTAGCAAGGCACATCGTGTCTTGCTTGTGAGGGAGGGTGTCGATGTGCTCGTGGGTAGAAAGTCGTCTTCGGGGGTCCATGAGTTATGAATGGCGGTAGTGTTTTAGCGGATCGCTGCTGGACAATGCTTTGCGATGTTATGCTGCAGCATTTATCAAACGAGAGTTCTCATAAGTTCGATAATAAGTTTCTCATCTGTTTGATCAGTATTATCTATTAAAACTGGTATTACATTGTTGAATGTCGCCAACCCGTTGCGGAAGAATGAACGACCACTGGATAGAACGCGAACGTAACAATGAGGATGGAAGTATTAAATTCTACCACACGAACGTGTGCCATCGTAACTCGACATTGTTCACAAAGACAAAATATTAACCGTGTTTTCACAGTCCCAGTCGTATACAGCACTTGTATTTAATGTAAAAAAACCGCAGCTTCAGCGCCATTAGTAATTTTGTTCAGGGGCACACCTAGGTTTTATTTATGGGGGAGGGGGTTTGAGGAATGTGAACATGACGAACGAAGTCTTATCAAAACACGCGATCGTAAAAGGCCAGTCGATGTAGAACAGAAAAGACAATTTAAATATACAGAGGTGTGAAAAGTACTTCCTTGGTAAGAAAACTCTTTCTAGAAAGTAACTACTTATAAGAAAAAAATTATATGCTAGATTTTTCAGTAAAACACATCTTTCTTATATTGTAGATTTGCGATGTATTGTGACTATCAATCGCAACAAAGAAACCAACAATTTTAAGACTCATTTCCTCCAATGAGTATTATGCATTGATTGTGGTTCTATAGCAACGCTAAACATGAATTTTCACCCGTTTGTTCCTTAGACTTCCTTCTACTAATTCGTAATCAATCGGAGACCATCAGTTTCACCCGCCAAATTTTACAATTTGCTATTAACCATTATTCTGAAATCATTGAATTTTCAGGAAACGAATTTGAAATCGAGGCAAAAATTTGGATCGAGATCAGAATGGAAAAAAATATCTTTCATTATCATCAGTACTTCAAATAATTGATCATCTAATTTAATCTTTTTGTATGATTTTTTAATTTAAAAAAAATAAAACTAGAAAACTACTGTACAATAATCACTATTAGTCTCTAGATTAGAGACTCTAGTGAAATACTCTGGCCTACAAACCTGGAGGTTTATGAAATTAAATTAGAGCACACCAATTGTCCGGTATTTGTTTGACGACCAAATATCCATATTCGCCTATGACCCAACAAAGGCGCCCTGAAGTTAAAGCCTAGGGTTATTTTCAATTCCCGTAAAGACTTATCACATTCAGGCGTTTTGATGACGTATCGGTCACTGGACGATGAAATTTGGTATGGATGGCAGATTGCAACTTACGTTTCCGTTCCAAGTGCAGTTAAATTGTATTATTTTTAAATAGTTTTAAATACAGTTAGAGACGTTATTCAGGAAGCCGCCTTCGGTGTGTTTAATTGCGTATCTTCACAGATGATTTCTCACGAATTTTGATCGGAATTTTCGTGAGTACTCAATCATTCATGCTAATGCCACAAGATCTACTAATAATTGAACTAAGTACCCACATTTAACCCTGATTAGATGATAAACCGTCTAGTAATAGAACAGCATGGAAACAAACGTATTATGAAAAACCTTTTCTAATAGAAAATCGGTCCTATGATTGTACATGTGAGTCCTACCCAAGAGGAATCCCGCCCGAGGGTACTAAAAATATTTTGATGCATTTGGATGAATGAGAAATATTCTTGATATCACCCCAATGTGCAAGAGTTATACAAGCACGTTCGTATGAAGTGTTGACCTCTGAGAGGAAGGTTGAGAAGGCCGTCTCCGCAATGGGAGATGATTGTGAGGTTTAGGGAGCTGAAGTCCACCCCGCCCTCACGTATCAATTTAAGAACCTCCCGTGGATACGCCCCTCATTTTATTCTTATCCTTGAAAAATTAAATGTTTCTGTGCCTCAAAAGTTGAATAAATTGTTTTCATCTTTAATCACAACAAAAGTTTTGCATCTATCACTTTCCTCTGTCACACAAAAATTTTAAAATCTCGAAAGTAGAGCGTGAGTTTACCGAACCGCACATTAATAATAAATTTATTGTCAAAAAACAGTACAAACTGCGTATGACCACGTGGAGGAAAAAAAACTAATTTACTCTCCGGAAGCAAGCAAGAGACCATCCCATCAATTCCGATCAAGGGCCCTAAGGCAGAGGCGGATTCAAAAATTTCAGCAAAAGTTCCTAGATAAGATAAAAAGTTGGCTGCGAGTTATAATACTAATAGAATGTCAATATGTTTGTAATTTTAAGCAAAAAATTACATGTACAAGTTATTATCGAACTATAGATTATTCTGAGTATAGTGTTTAAAAATCATAAGAATTGAAATAACACTAAATTCACGATTTATTGTTACAATAAACACGCCCCTAGACAAAGCCTAGAGAACCTGTATGATAAATCCGCCTCTACCAGAAGGAAAAACGGAGAAAAACCCGGGCCAGGATTAACCAGGATTAACCCATTAACACTTAGATGACATAAACGTGCAATTTGCCTTAGAATGTTCAATTTTTTTCCTGATGTTGGAATGTACTATGCCCAAGACTGTATTTCATTTGTTATGACCCCCCACCCCTAAAGTATTAGTCTGTATCCGCCCCTGCATAGACCACTCGAAGAATCCTTATTGAACTAAATAAGTATTCAGTATAATTACTGATAAGTCTATTTCATTATTTTCACGCAGCCATAAATAAAGAAACGTTGAAGTAGGAGAATTATGAATATTTATTGTCATTAAGAATCATAACTGCATGTACACTCGAGGAGAAAAAATACGGGTACAGTAAAACTTTTAATGGATCAGAATTTATCTCAATTTCCTCCGAAATGAGCATAAAATTACATCAATGTGATAAATATTTTATTTCCTAATTTCTATTTCTGGTACTGCAGTTAGTTTTTACCACAATGCACGAGGCAACTCATTACAAGATAAATTATTAAGTTTATTCATGTCTATAAATAATTTTTATAGTTTCTATGCGCCGTGAGTTAGGAACCCCTCGACCAAGGACCAAGTCAATGAATATAGCTAACGTGAAGTCACGAGAGCGGAACTGTCCGCGCCAGAAGCATCATCTCGTCTTGAAAAGATTTCGAACTCTGCATCTACCCACAGGGTCAGGCACGTTCCGGAAGAAGGGGTGCACTAGTGTGGTTGTGAATATAGTGGTAGAGAAGTGAAGTGGTAAGAAGGAAATTGCGAGAGTTAGAAAGGGAGGGAAGGGGAATGTGAGGTGGGAGTGCAGTAAAGGGGTAAATCAAATGTTCGTGTCATCCGCCGTAAAATGTGCCATAATAATAATTAATATTTTGTTTTAGTTTTTCAGCGTCATATGTTTTTAATTTAGTATTTAGTAGTAGTTTAATCATTTATTTAACAATTTCACTTCTCTGTAATGTGTATATTTGTGTATTTAATTGTATTTTCTTATTTGCCACCGGGAAAGATCTGCCCATTCCCAGTTAAATAAACATCGTTATATTATCTTCCCATAGTGTGACGTGAGAAGAGTTTTCAGAACAAATGTTATACAATTTTGTTTATTTTCTATAGAGTTGCTTCAATTACGTATCTCGTGAAGGAAAGAAAAGCAAATGAAATAATGATGGTTAGGTTAGGATGACGAGCGGAAATAACTTGCTTGCTGCTACTTACGTAGCGCTCTAAAACTCTTTTAATGGCAAAAGAGATCTGGCGGAGACGATCTCAAGACCCACATATGCTCCGCATTAAAATCGTGACGTCGTGTCGTCAGGATGGCTCAACAGGAGAGGTCTGTAGGATGTTAGTCTGACGTTTGGAACTGTTACCCTAATTACTCTTTACTTAATCGAGATAAATTTAAAGAGTGCATTATGTTATATTCTGTGGCAACACGTTTTTTGTTGGCTAAATTGTTGGAATCACAATAAATGAATGAGAGTGTTCTTCCATGGTGAGCCGACCCTTACCCAGTTTATTTCTAGCTACCTTCATATACACATACACACAGTGCCATAAGACTTTACTTTCTAGTGGGGTCGGGAAGGTGAGATGAGAATTAGAGGAAATATTTGTGACATGCTGTAGGTTGGAGAAAATTGTTAGCTATAACTATAAAAGAAAGTTACACGTTGAATTCTGAATCAAATATTTTAATTCTGCTTGTAATATTTTCTTATTTATAAAATAATATTACATATTTGTTGAAGTGTTAAGAGGATTGATCTCCGCGAATCTTCCCCCTTATTTTGTCCCCGGTATATGTTCTTTCAAAAGAGAGTAGATGACGTAGTTTCATATATTAAAAAGGAAAGCTTCGTAACATCACTGTTGTTTCAGGTTAATTTGACAAGACTCGATAAGAACACGTTTTGAACCCAAAACTTTTCCATATTTTTTTAGTATTGTCATGTTAAATGGAATTTTGCTATCAATTTTCCAAGGTATCTATTATATTTCACCAATGCTTTTACCACTCTCACTATTTTATTTACACGTTTGTTTATAACCCCTGCAACATGACCAATCACAGTTTATGCGATTCACATTACTGATATGCATAAGATTATCCGTTACCATTATAGTATAATCTTTCTACGTAAAAATACAATCAAATATTATCAATGAATTACTTTAATAAAATTTAAATGAGTAATTAATAAATATTTAATAAAGCTCTTGAGTGAATAGTGTGCAAAATAAACAAAAAGAACATTTAACATGTTAGTATTTGTAGAACTGATTGGAAAGTTTAATTGTAAAGAACAGACATTGCAGGTTGAAAAAAAGCAATCTCGTAAAAAAGGATTCTTGATCTAAAAATATAAAAAAAAATCTTTTGTGCGTAAAAGGAATTAAAAACAATAAGCTAATGTACTCTCCTGGAAGATAGCACGGGAACATAATATCAAATCCGTTCAATGTGACTCAAGAAAACCAGTTATCTTGTACTTGAATGAGTCTCCGTAATACAGACAGGCTCAAGAAGTGAAAAATCTCATAGTATTCGAATCCCATTAGGGACACATCCCGGATGTCTTCCGCTTAATAATTATTTAAGAAGGGAGTAATTCGAATTTTCGCTCGTTGCGTTATATGAGTTGGCAGTACGTTAGCGAGATTGAGTTACTGTATAAAATAGCCAAAAAGTGTTTTATGATAGGAATTCTTTGATTTTAAAATTCCAAACAACTGAACGGTTGTAAACAAACTGCCATTACTACTTTTGTATACTTTGATGTGTTATTTACGGTGATGCGTTTTTTCGAAATTATGCTATTTACTTGAAGATTTGTGTATTTTTTATTGAACTTTCGACATTTTATACGCTTTATATGAATGTAACAAAATTTTTGAGAATAATATTTTTATATGAATGTAAGTGAATGTTGGGGTGCTACTTGCCAGCTCTGACAGACATGCAGCATGTATCAAGTCAAATACAATAAAGGGAAATACCGCTGCGCAAGTAGTTAAGGAACCTCCTAAACAGCATTTCTGGCCGCCCTGATGATGATAAATCGAAGATAATATTTCTACAGTAGCATTGGAATGTGTATTGACACCATACTTATAAGATATCTTCAGCATCTTTAATAATCTCTCGGTGAGCCGAAACCCCAAATGTGAATACTTTATGTATCAAATCCCAGTCCCTAAACATAAAGATAAAACACGGGAGCACGAATACTTTACAACGACCCGTTCCTCCAGCTGGATAAATATGATAGGGTTAATGTTATTTACTAAGATCTGTATTTGGAGAATCAATACGAACATATACCTTGAGATAAAGAAAAAAATATTGCAAAAAGGAGAATGGGATCCACTCCCAAAAATGGCGAAGTATGGAGTATTCATTTAAAAAAAGCCGCATTTTGACAGACTCACATGAACAACCGCAAGAATGTATTAGTTGTTACTCTCGTTCTCGATTCTCACTCATCCCCGCTACTTGCATCCTCGCTCCCACGCCGCTTAGGTTTGCATGTCCAACCAATAGTTGTTCCAGTTCCACCAATGATTTGTACCTGAATGATGGTGACCTGAACCGCCAAACCGCTCCGGAAAGAGCGCTGGTTAAGACTCTTTTACTCTTAAGACTCTTTAAGAGCCGTTTACTCTTAACTGTGGGGGTCGAAACGTTGTGTAGTTTCTTTACTTAATTAATTAATCTAGTCTGTGAAAATAAGGTTGGTTATTCCAATAATTCATTTAATTGTGGTCCTACGTCGATCTATGAAGTAGAAATCCTGATTTCTTGTATTTCTTTTTGTAGACGCCGTGGATACGGCTCCAGCATGGGCGTAGGAGGAGGCGGAGGCGGAGGTGGAAGTGCCTTAACACCTTCCGATATCCCCGCCATGTTATCGCACAGTGATAGCCTTATTTCACGTAAGACTGTTGATTGTGAACCTTCGTTGGGGGAGGCCGACGTCATCGACACAGCAACCAAAACATCCATCTCTCCGGACCCCAATTTTCGACCAGACATCAAGTGGTTAGACTTATTTGTCCAAATGTTTTTGCACGTGGGTGGATTTTATGGTCTCATCCTGGTTTTCACCTCTGCCAAATTCGCCACTACAGTATGGGGTGAGTATTGAACATGATCTTTCAACATATGCACTCGGTATCTGGTCTCGTTTTCTGCCCCCAGAGAAATATGAAGTTATTCGTTCGTTAAAGTATTATTCGAAATACTATATACACCCATTTTAAAATACGAGGGGGAGTCAACTGAAAACCTTAAAAGTGTAATACAATCGAAAGTGGGCGCCAGTGTCCTGTAGATTGGTATGCATTTTAAATAATGTGCCGGATGTCTCCTAGTTTGCAGCACAGTGGAGATCCGCAAACACCGACGGAGGAACAGATGGCTGCCCCACTAGCAACGTGCACCGGAGACGAACAGCGTTCGGTGATTAGATTTCTGCAAAGTGAAGGTGTGAAACCTATAGACATTTATCGCAGAATGAAGGTCCAGTGTTGGGATGCCTGTTTGTCACAGCAGCAAGAGTATGAATGTTCTAGGAAGTTCGCAAATGGTGTTACGTCCGTAGCCGATGCCCAGCGCCCGGGTCAGGCACATCGTGTTGTGACTCCCAAGTCTACAGCAGCAGTTGAAGCAATCGTAATGGAAAACCGCCGAATGACATTGGATGACAATGCGACAGTTGTACAAATTAGTCATAGTTCAGCACATCACATTATGCATGATTAGCTCAGGCTTCATAAGGTGTCTGCACGATGTGTGCCCCGGCAGCTGACGCCGGAGTTGAAGCTGCAGCAGGGTGATGCATTCCTGGCACGAATCATCATCGGAGACGAAACCTGGGTCCATTACCATCTGCCAGAAACGAAGAGAATGAGCAAAGAATGGCACCACTCGACATCACCAAACCAAAGAAGTTTCGAACACAGACATCAGCAGGGAAGGATATGCTGACCCTCTTTTGGAACGAGAAAGGCGTCTTCTTGAAGCATACCACGCCGCGAGGGGCCAATGTTACTAGTAACACATACACAGACCACCTCAAAAATCATCTTCGATCTGTCATTAGAACAAAACGACGTGGATTGCTATCGACACATCTCCTTCTGCAACATGACAACGGACGGCCCCATGCGGTTCGTGTAACGNCTCGCCCGACCTTGTCCAGAGTGATTTCCATAAGTTCGGACCCCTAAAAGAAGCACTTTCTGGGACGAAATTCCATTCCGATGAAGAGGTACGTCAGGCGGTGCATGAGTGGTTGCACCGTCTCCCAAAAGAATTTTTTTCTACGAGAATTCAGGCACTTCGGAAGCGTTGGCAGACATACATTGAACGTGGAGGAGACTATGTCGAAAAATGATACAGGTTTATCGTAGGTGTGCACAATAAATAAAATTTGAAAAAATAATTAAGGTTTTCATTTGATTCTCCCTCGGTTATAGTAAAACATATAAAAGTTCTTTTTTATGTATTACAAATATCGTGAATTGTCCGAAGAATGTTATATGTTACGCTTGAAATAATATGGGTAAACTATAAAATATCCTATTTTTCTGCCATTCTCCTTGTAATAATCTTGATGTAGGCAGACAAAACACAAGCGGGCGTCTATAATCTGAAGGCGATGGCCGAAGGTATTGTCTTTCTTCACAAAAGGAAGGAAAAAAGGAAGAGATAAATGAATATGTATGAATGTGTCGTAAAAAAATGTTAGTTAGATCATATGAATGAGCAGTAATAAGGTAGAAACATTCGAGAAACAAAACAGGAAACTGAAATACCGACCATCACTTTTTATTATTTTATGAAGCAGATGCTTCTGTTTAATTCTTTTTCTGTGGACAAATTTTCAACTTAGCTTCATCTCATTTTCCAATTGCCATTTATAAAGTGGTAAATAATAATGTTTATTCACGTTCTTACGTGTAATTTAAAATTTATAATAATAATTTATTAATCAGCAAGTGAGCAATGCTCGGTGGCAGATGGAAAACATAATAGACATGATAAGAATATACATAATACGATAATGTGAAATAAAAAAGAATCTTCGCCCAAATATCTATACATACACACACACGGAATAAAATGATTAGAAAATTAGTACACAATAAACGAGAAGGATAATACATCTCAGAAATTAATAAATTAAATTAGATCCATGTGTGTATATTCACATACGTACAGAAACACATTTTCACTTACAAACAGATACACACTCATCCGTACAAACACGCTTCAATATACACACATATACCATTAATCCTCCTATAACCTTAACTACTAGAACTAAAACTAGAAGATACGGGGGAAACTAGTATCTGCCATTTTTACTACATAAAGTAAACATTTCTATTTTCATACAGGATATCGGATACATCCAATCTAAGTTCTATTGTTCGTATTTCAAAACTTAACAGTTTTATGTGCTGTGGCTCACCTCGAAGGACTCGGGATACGGAGCATGAGTTGGCCAGATCCCATAAATGAAATACTTAGTGTAAAAATGAATGCATTGAAATAGTTTTGAAATTACTCATGTACCATTACTCCTCCTATAACCTTAATGTAAAAATAATTGCTATAATATAATTAAAAGAAATTATTAACTATAAAAATGACGCCAAAACAGGATTGCTGTGAACAATCACACACGCTTCACATCACTACTCTGCACTGCAATTCTATTCGCTCTGATCATTTTCTCTACCCTTAGTCTCCATTCACCTCACTACACTGCACTTCACATGTGCTCCTATTTCGAAGAAGCAAGAGGACGATTGCGGAAACATTTTTCTCTTTTCGGTAAGTTCGTATGTGTTGTTGCAGATAAGTTATTCCAGTCTACAGTGGCTCTATTCACAAAGGAGTATTTC
The DNA here is from genome assembly GCA_002313205.1 of Laupala kohalensis. NCBI lineage: Eukaryota > Metazoa > Arthropoda > Insecta > Orthoptera > Trigonidiidae > Laupala > Laupala kohalensis. The sequence goes on from NNCF01126796.1 coordinate 39,763, forward strand.
CCAATATCTGTTTTCTGTTACCTACATTTTATTTTACGCTTGTAGTCGCCGCGACTAATGTAGATAGGTTGGTGGAGCCTAGCGTTCACTGATATCCATGCGTTCCACTGATTTCATATTAGTTACGAAACCGTTTTGGCAAAACTGCATTGAAGAATAATCAATGCTAGTTTTTAATTTTGTTGTAATTAATTTTTTTCATTGTCTTATTTTTAGTGATTTTTTTCTTGCTCCATCTCCTTCAAAAATTCCCTAGTGGTTAATGACGTTAATTTATTTGACATGGTCGTCAAATCTCTAGTGGTATATTCAGTATTACAGTGAGTTTTGTGTATGAGTAAATGCAGAAAATAGTAGCTAAAGAACATTTTGAAAGGTAATTCGAGAGAAGTGAACGTTAACCATCGATGGCATTATTCTTAACGTTCAAGTCTTAATACTTCCTCTGGACGATTAAAAATAACAGAATGGAAACAGAAATCTGGTTTCCTTGCTTCAGCCACACGTGCCCTCCGCCATTGAGTAAAGAATAGGTAGCTTAACGACTACGATGAAATATAAATGCGGAATAAGCAAAGTACTGCTGTTAGATTCCAGACCTAGTCATGATTTCCTTCTTTGGAGAATATTAATGAATAGTTCATAATTGTCACTTTATTACAACACCTTACATGTCTGTTACAGTTACTATCTTATCTCTTTCTTGCAATTAGAGACGAGTACAGTTCTTATCTCTAACTGCAGACGATTACACTTCTATACTTACTCTCTTACATAATGTTTTCACATAATGTTTTCACAACTGATCGTATGCACCCCGAAATTGGGAATAAAAACGGAAGAAAGAACAAAACTACACTTTTTCCCAAAATATATTTTTAATTTTGTAATTTAGCTTTCATATACGTTTTTTTTTTACAAAGTATAAACTGGAATAAATTATGGGGACTGACTGAAAAATTCAATTTTGAGTTTATGAGACATATTCCGAGAGCTGATATTCCTGTCACCTTATGTTCCTCTTTGGTGCAATAATTTCGTTTTTAAGTGTTCACTTACTTGTGAGTAGAAAGCATTTTTTTTTTTTTGCAAGAGGAAAAAGTCTCGTGGAGACTGAATGTATTACATAATCACCCTGACTTCACGTGTGTTAAATTCCGCACCTATAAATTCGTATTTCGCAAGCACACCTTTTGTTTCAATCGCTGAAATTAAGTTTTCTTAACCACCATTTTATGGATAATAATATAAAACGAGCAATTTTTTAAAAAAATTTACAAGTCTTGGCTTTTCATTTGACTCCCCCCGAAAAAAAATATTTGGAAGCCCATTGAAGTTTACCGCGGGGATGTGCTTGTGTGTTGGTGAGAGTCAGTTGATTAATATTTTGTCGGTTACAACCTTTCCAAACGGGAAATCGTATGCGAAAAACCATAACTTACATATGAGATGACTCAACGGAGGAAAATCTGCTGTGTTTCCCCATGTATGAGTTATTAATGTCAATTCAATAAAGCATCTTATAGGGTCTTACTGCATTCTTACTTTATCTCGCAAACTGATGGGAAAATCTTTGAACTTATTATAACAAAACAACAACAACAACATAAAGAATTAGATTTATTAGCTGTATTCGTAGAGATAAGAACATATGTGGCACATTAGAAGAAGAATTTACAATTGCAATCAATAATATATGTTAGTGAAATTTTTGTAATTCGAATATATTGTGATGTGAAGCAAGATGGAACTCCTCGAATGCTAAGAAACCAAAATGTGGGTTTCATGTAAGTATCATGTAAACTGTTGACCTATCAATTTAAAGTTTTTCTTCTTCTCCTTCTTCTGATTATTAACATGTTTGATCCACGTAGTACGAAAATAAAATTATATATAAACACAAAAAAGAGGATTAAAAACTAGAATCTAGGAACACAAAAGATTTAAAATTACTAGAACAAAGTGTAGTTACCTCACATTGCATTAATAATGATCACTTGCTGGATTGGGAAAATACATTAATTTTGGACAAAGAAGATAATTATTACAAACGTTGTATATCACAAATTATATTTATAAAAAATACACACGGTAGTTTGAATTTACACACAGAAACTGAAAAACTATCTGGTTTATACAATACAATATTATAACGTGATTGTGTTTCTGCTTTTTTGTAAAAATATTTTTTGTGTTTATATTTCTGTTTATATCATGTTCATTTGTCCTGTTATGTTTATTGTTATAATTTGTTAGTACTCAATTACCTGACGACGGCGTAAATCCACGTCGAAACGTGGTGAGCTATACACATAAAATATAAATATTATTCGCCCATAAAAGTTCATACGTTTTAAATTATTTCTTTAATTAGATTACATAATGGACGTTAATAGTCGTAGAATAATGTAATATTAATATTTACACTCAAACAATTGTATCGAAGATAATCGAAGAACTTCCGCAGTGGTGAGTGCTCCTACACATTAGTTTTTCTTCGAAACACATTCATTAATGCGCTGGACAACATTGTTAGTGTGAGACTTCGGCTCATGTTTTGAATAACTTAAAAAAACTTCTTGGAGTAAATAGTAATAAGTAGCACTTTTGTTGAAACAACTTTTTCAGCAGTAGAGATTTTAAAGTTTATTATTTTTTATTTTTTACTGAATTGTGGTAGAGAATACTTCCAAGCAGAAGTTCATTAATCTAACAAAATTACTCTAAAGATGTATAAGCAAACTGAAACGGGTTGCACCAATGTGTTACAGTAGTGAGAATGAAGGTTTTTTATATTAGACTAAGGTCCTCACAATGTTCTTAAATCTCTTAGTCACCTCTAACCGAATTATCTAAGGGTAAACATAGAATGAATGCGTGTATATTCGGGGGAAAATCATCTTAGACGAAATAAGTTTAAGAATAAATTTTGAAATTGCACATACCAAGTAAAATATGTTTTAACTTCTTTTAGGTTAACCCATATTCTTTTCATATCTATTCGTCTATTGCTCATTGTAAAATTTGAATTCAAGCTCCCTATTAATAAACCATTAATTAATACTTCTTTAGGGTTTTTTCATAATTATTTTACACTCTGTTCCCATTGTCGAGAAGTATAATTGGAAAATTTCCATGAGAAAATGCATGAAAAATACAACACGCGTTCTTTTTCCTAATCTTTCACGCCACTATGAATCAAAGACAGAAAATGTCAACAAACTTTGCCTCACATTCCGTGACTAACATCAGCCGTGGCCCGTTCGAAATAGGAGTATCATACCATTGACGAATTATCTTTTTAGTATAGCAAAATTAAATACCATTCATTTTAAAGAGATAATCGTGGAAGTTGAATTTCTATTGGAACCAAGTTCACCAACTACAAAAACTGTAAATAAGTAAATTACAACTTACGACCATTTTATAGGCGATTACGATATATTTTTGAAAGCACAAATAAATCGTTACTTTAGCAAAAGCAACGTAAGTTAACAAACGTGCTTTCGGAAATGAAAACGTCTCAGCAAGAGAATATTTGCAACAAAACTGGGAAAGTTTTATGAGTTAAAATATTGAATTTGTAATAAATGACGAATTCGAACCGTCTGTTAAATAATTGTTTCGCGACGAATGTTATTATTTTGAGAAACATTTATGATAATCATAAAAAAATATTTCCGAAAAGTAATGGATAAATTAAATCACTTAAAACAAAAATGTACACAAATACATTTATTTTGACTTTTTAGGTTATATTGGATCTCATCAGACAAAATACTTCCAACACTCCGTTTGCCTCAATGTAATAATCGCGAACGACTTCACTGTCTATATTCGTTTCTTTGCCTTTCTCTTTCTCTTAACATGAATCCGCTTATTGCTAAATACTTGCGACGAACTCTCCGTTATTTTCCCGAAGTGTCAATAAGCGCTCATTGAAACATCAAAACTTTCGCGTTAAAATGTATCGAGGGAAGCCAACTAGCAGGGCAAACATCACAGCTGTATGAACAACCAGACATCAAAGAACATTGGAAGCAAAAATTGCTTGCAATATTGGAGTACAAAATGCAGCGTAATGCACACTTCACATGAGTTAATATTTTCATTGATCAGAAAACAATTTATTTGCTATATTTCCAAGCTGGTTTACGTAATTTCGAAACAATGGTGCCGGTGTCATTGGGTCGTAGGATCACAACTACGACTCTGAAAGTATTTTCTGTAAAAGAAAAAATGAAAAAGTTACATGAAATAAATATTGTTGGTGTAACCTTTAAAAACATAGCCAAAAAATAATTTTATCGGCCATTTTAATTAATATGAATAAATTCTACTATTTATGTTCATTACATAATAAAGATAAATCAGTTATCTCGTTCTGTTGCAGTAGAACGCTATAAAATTACAGTGATCGTCCACAAAGATTTTTTATTTTCGAATCTTATTATGAATGTAATGGTGCTTTAAGAGCACTCGTTGCCTCAAACGCGCCACCGCATCGACATTTGACGTCAAATGTTTCACGAACCGCATTTAGAAACGAATGGAGACAACATTGTAACAATGTTTTGAAATATAAATATAAAGGAGTACTTGTATCGGTACTTATGATGTTCAATGTAGATACCGACTTTAAAAATCTTAATTATTTCTCACAACCAAATAACAAATAGTAACTTCAAATTTATATGTAACACAGTCCGTTTATGAATAATATTGAAGCTTATCGACATGGTGAACAAAGAAATTCTGAGCCATTTTCCGATGCGATATCTAACAAACCGTCTCAACTCCATTGTCAAGAAATTCATATATTAAACTAAGTGTTCAGTCAAATATACAACATTAAATATCTCTGAAATTACAAGAAAAAAAAACCGAGATGAGTGCACAAAAAAAAAGGAATTATTTTAAATGTATAGATTCTGTTAATTAATTGTACACTTCGAAATTAGTTTAAAGTCTCTCAACTGCGTAGTCGACTGTATAGTATGTATGTAGTTTTCGTTTCAGCCAACTGAGGACCCCGATGAAGAGTGCTAGTAAGGCCCACTTCTATGAGAGTTTATTCACATCTTGAAACGTTTCACATCTAGATTGCCGTATCCGAGTATTACATCTGCGGTGGTAAACCGCAGATGGTTAAGTTTTCAATCATCACATCTATATGAACTGAGACATGGAAGTGAAAACCATATTTTTCTGGTCCCGCTGGGAATCGAACCTGGGATAGCTCCGTGGCCACCGAGCGCGCTAGCCCAGAGAGCTATTGAAGGGGTGTAGTATTATTAAATTAAAAAAAAAATTGATTCATTGTTGTACTTACCATTTTCAACTTTTTTCGAAATTCGACAAAGATTTTTCTTAATTCAACTTTAAGCGATTTTAGATGTCAGCCGCGGAGCGACGAGCTTCGAAATTCGGTACATGTGTTATCGATGTGACATATTCTGAAAGGTCACTATGTGTCCGGTCGAAATATTTTGGGATCAGTAGGGAACCCTTCGCAGATAGAAAGTGGTACGACTTATCCGGGAACCTAGATCAACCGAACAGTCTTGTTGCATGACCATTGACAAATAAGTGGAAATACAAGTGAACCAACTGGAAATATATATTGTTGTATTTGTAAATGGGAAATGTAGCGTGCTATTGAAGCTTATCTACATGGAGCGATAGGAGTTACAGTTGGGTGGTAAGACTATTGTTAGTAGATGGGCCGCTTAGCTGGGTTTACCAACAACTTGGCCCACGCGGCGGGTTAGTAGAAGTGGTTAGTAATAGTTATTGATACTAGCAGGAGGTGGACAGAGGAAGGAATGTTTGCTTTTTAGTAGTCGCAGCTATATGAACTGGGACATTAATGTGAAAAGCTACAAATTTTCTGTCCCATCGGGAATCGAACCCGGATGCATGGTAACGTGCGACAACACTACCACCTCAGCCACCGGTGGTAACTGGAAATCCAGTGTTTCATGTACAAATTACGATTGCATGTGAAATAATTTTCATCTATACAATTGAAACGAGATTGAAATTTTCATTCCTGGCCATTACATTACCAGGGGATTTGTATAAGTGTTTAAGAATGGTTTTGTATTCTGAAGGTAGTATGATTGGAAACAGTGGCGGCGATTAGGGGGCGGGGCGGGGGCTACCCTCCCCCCACTTTTTAAAGAAAAGATAAAAATTTCATTTTAACCGTCTAAAACTCGGAATTATAAAAAAAATACACCATCCCTGATGTGGTAGTCACCAATTGTCTTTCCTTTGAATTATTTCATTGTTTAAATCGTACTTAGTGGATATTTTTTGCCTCCCCCCCTTTTGATTCCCAATCACCGTTTCTGATTGGAAAGAGATAAATTACATCAAATGGAACATATTTGATTGATGTATTCTAATGTACCTAAGAATGTTCTATCAATTAAGTCAATTCTGCTGGTGTCTGACTATTCTATTTGACATAATTATGTTTTATTATTTTAATTATTTTTACTTAACATCATTTTATTATATAGAAATTTGTTGATATATTTTAATGCATGCAAAAAGCTGGTAAATTTCCAGATAACTAATTATTGTTGTATTGGCTGAGATGCCATTTCAATATTATTTCTGTTTTGTTTTCTACAATATTGCGTGCTGCAGACATGATTCAAGCAATTCCTTTGGGAGCGGGTTGAAACTGAATACATATATCCCTCGCATTTTGCTGTATTCTATCTGAGAATCAATTCATGTCGGCGAACGCGCATTCGGAGTTGAGACATAACTGTTCTTAACACAAATATCTCTATCAGTATCGACGATGTTGCCCTTCAATGACTAACAGAAACTGTTGTCATGGAGATATTGGTCATTTTGTTACCATTGGAATTCTCGCAGACAAGGTGTTGCCGATGAAACACCATGCTGTACTGAATTTCATAGGTTGAAGTTTATTTGCAATTTTGTATTTTACGCTTCGGAGTGTTGGTTCTTATATGCTGTGAAATATTATGGGAACGGGATCAACCAAAAATACTACGAAGTAGAATAAGTTGAAATTGATTTCTGGATGTTGGTCATAGTAACAAACCTTACCTGTTTTTCATTATATGTTGTGTATATTAGGATGAGGATTGTTTTTGTAAACTGATATAAAAACAAAAAAATTGGTCGAATAAAATATTTTAGTTTTGCACGATTTATAATAGGCTGTAATACTTATAGGTGGTTAACTTCAAGCTATAAATTAAACCAGGTTTTCAATATGCTATGTTCCCTCCAAGTTCTGATCCCTGGTTCCCTGGAAGTAAAAAAAAATTGCCGGTCTCGACGAGTAATTAAAAAAACCCGACGTGTATCAGGACTCTTTTGGTGAAATGAAGCTCATCTGTTGGAAAAATTGAGCCACGAATCGAAGGAGGATGCTCGACCCTTGAAAATGAGAGAGGATGATGACTCGTAACTGAGCACACACTCAATTGGCATGGAATTCGCCCTGTGACCCCGTCCACAGCCATCGACCAGCCTGCCAGACACTTGACTCGAATCAGTGGAGGAAAGTTATGGGAGGAGTTATGTGATGACGCGGCTCGCATTTAAAATTCACCATTTCGTTCTCTCCTTCCTTCCTGCTAATGTACAGAGTATCAAGTAAAACACGAAATCACTACAAAACTGTGTGAATTCGGATCAAGAGAAACATTCTCAAAGTTTCGCTTGAGTAATGCCAGTGTTTCATTTTGTTTCCGTGATAACTTCAGAACGAATCTTAAGATTGGCATTGATTAACAATTGAGTTATCTTATGGCTCATATTAATTTAGTTTTATGTGTACTCAACTTTGGCACGGTTGAACAATAAATCGTGAATTTAGTGTTATTTCAGTTCTTATGATTTTTAAACACTATACTCAGAATAATCTATAGTTCGATAATAAGTTGTACATGTAATTTTTTGCTTAAAATTACAAACATATTGA
>NNCF01126796.1:49111-141754 GCA_002313205.1 Laupala kohalensis
AAAAAATTTGCCCACCAACTTGTCTACCACTACTAATTCATAGTAGCCGCAGCAGTGCGGAGCAAAAACATTAGTAACTTTCCCTCCACTGCCAAATACCACTATTAGGTTTAATAGTAGTAGTAGTGGAATTCATTGTATATTATCCAATATTTCCCTATTCATGCATGTTTTACAAATTGTACACTTACACACCTTCCTACCTAAATACATAGAAGATTTATTATTTGCTAACTACTTTTACATTATTTTACAATATATACATCCTTGCACATACATACATAAATACAAATGCTTGCTTTTTTTTTTTTTTTCCATCCATACACATACCTTTTTTCAAATTATACATTCATACACGTTCATTACCTAAATACATACAGGATTTATTACTAACTTGTATACATACTCATCAGTTTAATGTTCCATCCAAAGAAAGCTTACATGTTATTCTTCTCCCTTTAAGTTTCTCAATTGANTAATGAACCCGATTTCGAACCCGGGAACATTTGATTCTCCTGATTGATCAAGAATGTTTCACCTTCCAGAGCTGTTCTACATTGCTATTCAGGTCTGATACCCCACGTTTCCTGCTTAGGATGCGTCCCATTAAGGATATCAGACCTGGAAGAAAATTATTTACCGTTGTGTGATACGACGGGATGAAAACCTACAAAACATTCCAGGTTCGCTTCCCGTCTCATCGCCATTTTCATCTGACTAGTTCTTTTTAGGGGTTTTAGGGCTCGTCAACGTCAAGGTCATTAGCGCCCTTTGATTGTAGTTATCATGTTTTTTTTACAGAACAAACGTTAAACATGGCACATAATATCGGAGATACTTAAAATTGATCAATTTGTAGGAGACAATTTTAAATTACTACCTAGGCTCAGTCGATTGTTCGGTCTCAAATTAGAATTTTTTTAAATTATTTAAATCTTGCAATCGGGGGAAGGGCAGGAAGTTCAAAAATAGTGACGTAACTTGACATGGGTTAAACCTATATAAATAAAAATTAAATGCTGTTCGTTTGTAATCGCATCACTTGAGAACGGCTGAATTGATTTGACTATTTTGTTTTTAAAGTCCTTATTCAGAATAAGGTTTTTAGGGAAAGAAAAATTGGAAACGTTGCCCGAAAACTTGGAAAATCCGGGAAAAACTGAACGTGCTTTTTTCTATGGGATTTTTGTATGAACTCAAGACCATAACTCACGATTCGAACGATGGATGTGCGTAATTTTTTTCTTCTCTTTTTTGTTTGTTTGTTATTTTCCTGGAGGAGTTTCCAGGAAAACAAAATTCGGGACAATTACAAAGGAAAAACGGAAAATTTTGACTTAATTTTTGTATGTACATGTACTCCTCCACAAATTGAATGTATATCGCCACAATCGTTAATCGATACAGTGATCACTCAGAAATACGTTATTTGCTCAGTTTTACTTTGTTTACACATTTAAAATAGCTTCCCACAAATTAAAAAAAAAACGATCACAAACAAATTTCTTGAACTTTGGACAGGACAACGTCTGTCGGGTCAGCTGGTCTTACAATACGTGTTCTTATTCATGAAACACTTTCAGGTATAGTGTTGGATTCAAATGCAACGAGGAAGTTTTATTTTTTGACTTGATTTTTGTCGGTATGAGCCTTGTAATAAATTTGGATTTTTTTAAACAATTTTACAATTATTTCTAATTTGTGTCTCTTTTTGTTTTATTTAAGTAATTACCATCCGACCGAAGCACGCGGTCATTCGTGTATATTTTTACGATAGTATTGTTAGACAATGGTTTGATATAGTATTAATGTCTCATTTTATTTTTTTAGGGTCTCGTATAATCATTTCTTATATCCGCGTTTCATAATCTTTTATTGTCACTTTTTCTAACTGAACCAGATTTGCATCGATAAATCATATTGACCGCATGTAGCAATTTGATAAACTCTCATATTATTTTAATTGTGTGTGTAGATTATTCTCGCAGGTCCAGCTCTAGTATAAATATATTACTTCTAACAATTATTATTAAATAAATAATTGATCAAAAATTGTAAAATGTTTTTTATTCTGGCTCCGCGCAGAAAAATCCTTGAAATTTGCTTCTTCACATTGGACAGAATTAAAGGAGCCGAGATATTGTAGCAAAGTGTGACCAATTGTTTTAATGTTAAACTACTTCAATGACCAATTTTTCCTCGCGATAGCTACATTTGTTTATTTTGTGTTTTATCATTGAGTACATTTTTATTATACTATCATATTCTCTTTATTTATCAAAAACCAATTTACACAAAAAATTTCTGAAGAATCAAACTATATCCGAAATTCAACCGTATACCTTGGTGTCGAAAAGAATTCGCTAACCCCCCTAACCGAAATTAGGCCGTGAGGGGAAACAGGGTTTTCCCGAAGAAACCCACCGCGAACCCCGCGTCGTCCACCACCGCGAATTCTACTTGGATCAGACAGGGTTTGAACCAGCATCGCTAGGAGTAGATTGCGAGTACGCTAAGCTCCACGCTACGGGTCGCCTTAAATGTATATTTTAAGTAAGAAAAATTAGTTTTCTCGGCCACGGACAATCTTGCACTTGACCGTTTTCTCAGGGTTGTCCCTCCTGTTTCTTACTCGACTCGAAAAACTGTAACTGAAAGACTATTACATCAATTTATTTCTTTAATACTTCCGGATGTCTTATGTTCTTCCTTTAAGTATTGAGACATACTCGTTCCCCATGTGTGTCGTATATAGGGAATTGTAATTACAATTACAGAATCAATGTTAGGCAATCCAATATTTTCATTTTCGTTTGAAATTTCTATTGTTTTCTTTTTTCCATTTTCCATTGTTTGTGATTCAGGGTGTGGCAAACAAATGAACAGTTGAGATTTCTGACAAAGATCTTACGTGGCTTTGTTTTCGCCTACTTTACGAATATCAGGATGATGATGATAGATATTAAGATAAAATAGGGGAACGAATAAAAGTACGAAATCCCATTCACAAACATTAGGTTTTATGCGTAATGCTTATTCATGGGAGGCAGTCTCTTTGCCACTTACTTTTCGACCACTTGGTCAACCTTCCTTGGAGGATTGAATAAAGAGACCGTAATTGAATCTGGATTTTTTTATCGTCAATGAAGAATTAATAAAGATTGGTATACCATATCATAATATTTTCAATTGAACGTACCAATCAATATGCTACCAAGTATACACCACTCAATGAAGAAAATGTTAAAACATTTTGGCATCCGCCTCACCTCCATGGGATGGGGAGTTATCTCGTGTTGTTTCCCTCTATGGTCAACTGCTCAACGCGTCTCCTGTACTTCTCAACATGGGAGATTCTCTTTTNCCCTCTATGGTCAACTGCTCAACGCGTCTCCTGTACTTCTCAACATGGGAGATTCTCTTTTCGTTGATTTCCACGTTCTCTTCCTTTTTAGCAATCCTCTCCACGTCTTCTCTAAATGTTCATACTACTGTGTTTTTTTGGGGGGAGGGGTTACCGTTATTTGCTATATTTTCACCATTAAAACGCTGCAATTCTCAACATTACCAAATTATTCCCTGGATGGNGGTTACCGTTATTTGCTATATTTTCACCATTAAAACGCTGCAATTCTCAACATTACCAAATTATTCCCTGGATGGTGATGTGTTGCGTACATTATTCGTATTGAATACAAAGAAAGAATTATCTCCTGAAAAGATACTTTTGTTTGGTTTTAGAAAAAAATTGATACTTACTGTACCATATTGTTTTGTCTTTTCGTCTTCATGATGAAACATGGAGATTTGCTTACTAATGTTTCGCATCATTTCCTCAGCTTGCACGGTTCTCTATGCATCAGGATTCGGTATCACCGCCGGAGCCCACAGATTATGGTCACATCGTGCCTACAAAGCCAAATGGCCTCTAAGACTGCTATTAGTTTTTCTGTTCACAATTGCTGGTCAGGTAAGATTACTCCTCTTTCCTAGGGGTTTATTCTGTGGGGTTTATTTAAAAAATTTCTCACTCGATCAAAGAGTCCTGTTATAGATTAATTTTGACGCGCGATGCCATGCTCCATCTTAAAATTAAAAAGGTTACCTTTTTTGTGCGGATTTAGGGCTCGTCAACGTCAAGGATATTAGTGTCCTAAAAATGTTACCAAGCATACGACGAAGTTCATTTAAAAGGTAACCGTAACTCACTTTAGTCACATTGATGTTCCACAGACCACAGTAGCTAAGAGTGTTCAGGTTTTCGTATACTTATGTGTTAAATAAATAAATTTACAGTCAAAATAGCAGTTACAACTATATATGACCACGTGGCGGACAATAAACTACTTTTTGAATATTGATTGAATAAACTAACCATTTATTTGAATTTGTTTCGAAATCTAATCGAACGAGTTGCAAAACTATCCTTCGGAATTGGAGTATAATATTTAAAATCGAATCAAGAATATCGGGAATTCTAACAATAAATTAACATTAATTGTGGATAGTTAATTTTTTTTGTCAAATTGTCTTATTTTCCTTTCTAGAGACACGTACACGCGTGGGCGTTGGACCATCGAGTTCACCATAAATTCAGCGAGACCAATGCAGATCCTCATAACGCGAAACGAGGCTTCCTGTTTTCCCACGTCGGTTGGCTTGTGCTAACTCCTCATCCTGACGTCGTGGCCAAGAGGTCTCAAGTGGATATGAGTGATTTGGACGCTGATCCGATCATAATGTGGCAAAAAAGGTGAGGAAAGTATTTTTGAATAAAATATCACATTGTTGGTTCTGGCAGGACCCAGCGCTCGAAATTAGAATGTGTTTATAATTAACTTTTTGTTTTAAATCAAGAAATGTAAAGCAAAATCTTTTAAGGTCGATAAAATAACGATGAAAAATTAAGTTTCTTATAGCTGGAAAAAAATAATTTACCAAACACCGAACTTTTATTAGCTCTTGATGATATTGCATGTTGTTGTTAATTGTTTTTAATTTTATTTTATTTCATCTACTCGCGTCGCTTGCTGCGAGTTTTACTCCACGCTCTTTGGAACTCCATCCCAGCCAGGCTCCAAGGGCGCCAAAAAGCCATTACAGTCTTATTATTAAACATAAAAGTACTAAGTAATTCCTATACAGATTTGTCGCGTTTTCTCCATGTTTTTGTTCTGAGAAGGGAAACCTCGTGACGAAACCGACCCAATTAAAAAATCGAATCTACGCTTATTTCAAAACGAGGTTTTTGCGTTCCGATTTTAATGGAGCAATTTTTATTATGAGTTTCTGAGATACTTAAACAATATTTATAATAATATCTGTACTCTAGATTTTTTTCTTCAAATTTTTGTTATATGATCATTCATTTCTGTTGAGCTGAATCTTGAGCCAACGTTAATTATTTCGAGTTTCTATTTTTGAGATATTTATCATTAAATAAAATATATTGTTCATTTATTGTTGGAAATTCTATTTTCACAGGTTGTACGTCCCCCTATTCGCTCTCTTGGTCATCTTTCTGCCTGTCTGGGTGCCATATTATTATTGGGACGAATCGCTCTGGAATTCTTTCTTCGTGGGATTCAGCTGCAGATTCTGCATAACTCTCAACATAGCATTTTTTGTCAACAGTGTGGCACATATGTGGGGGAATAGGCCTTATGACAAGTACGTCAGGATTGAATGTATTTTTAATCATTGTATAAATCTGTGCAATTTGTATTGTACTTTTTCATATTTCGAGATGTACACTCGCATTTGTTTGTTTTCACCGGTATCTGTTTTGAAGTAGTCATCCTAAATTATCTTTGAAAATATCTGTTACGATTCCACAAAATATGTGGAGGAATTCGAGATTGGAAAACATTTTTGTCGTGATTTGTACTGTAAATTAATAGTACTCACTCATACTCACTCATAAGGGCTCTAATGACCTTGCCTTTGACGAGCCCTAAAGCCCCACAGAAAAACAAGCAAAAAAAACAACAACTCTCATGCAAACTTCATATTTTTCTCAAATCACTAGATTAAAAAAAAAATTAGTTACCGATACAGAAGCAAACATTTTCCCCTGTTGCACTTAATTGTTTTATTTATGTTTGAGATGAGTGAGTTGAATAAAAAAGCAGATGCGAGAATCCTTTCCCGTGCTTTTCTCAACTCATTAAGTCTGTTCTCATCGATGGAATTTAGGCAGTCAATATTAGCTGGACGTGGTATTTTCTTGAATTTTTGTGTACATACCCCAAATATCTCCAGTCACTGATCTCTAGTTAGTTTTATTAATTAATCAATTACTAAGTTAATTTTAACTTATTTCGTTTTCATATGAGGATAAGATCACACTGCAAAGAACAAGATAGGCAAGAAACGTTGACGCATAAAAGTAATGCAGGTTGCTTATAACGTTTTCGTTGGTGGTATGTCCACAAAGACCACGGACACACACGTATGCTTACAGTGCATACAGTTCATTAAGCATATTGTGAGAAATTCATCCCGGGAAACGCGAACTGCTTTCTTCTCTAGTTATTTCATAAATGTCATCGTGCTTAATTTGTGACTCGTCTTTTCCATTATTAACCCCTTCATTTCGGTTCTTGGCCTAAGAAACAGTCACATGTTAAAACTGGGAGACAGAAGAACATAAACCACGCAGTTATGTTCGGTTATTAACATCCCTACTCCACATTCCTCCGTCTTCTCCATATGTGACCACGTCCTAACGAGTTAACTCCGGAGGTGGATATGTATCCAGAAGCACCACGCCCTTGATGATCTCAAGTCATCCATATCGCTTGAATCATTCATCCTCCTGATTCTGTTATACACGAATATAATCTCTCTCCATCCTGAAAGAACTTCAACATTACTCTAACGAGGTAAACGTTGCGGAAACAAAGTTTTTTTTTTTAACTTTATTTACTTCTTCATACCTGTTGCTCTTTTCAAGAACATAGGGCATAGGTGGCTTCCTCCGCACTCGATTTGCTGGCACCCTCTTCACTTCCTTCCATGTCTGTTCCACATTCCCCTTGATCTCTCTCTCCTACACATCTACATCTATTTTTCTATACGAATCTATTTCTTTATATTGCATACAACTGGACAAACACTACATTCGCTTTTCCAATTATAACTAATACATATAAACGTTCCCCCGTTTTGTTTGTTTGTTTTAATTCCGAGATAAGAGAAAGAATTCACATTTTCAATGTGTTGACCATAGCAATGAATTGTGAGATCTTGCGTGAATACGCATCTCCTCCTCTTTAGCCATATTCATTTTAAGTCCAACTCTCTCCGAGATTTGACATAACCTGGAAACCTTTTCTTGGTCTAAATACTGTTGTGAGACCAGACAGAAATCCGTCATTCAAACGAATGAGACAGGTTATCAACGAGCATTTTTACTTTTTTTAACTCGCTTCATTTGCTGGTTATTGCTAAATTTTTGTGCGGTAGTAAAGTCATTTCTTATTGTTAGTTAGTGGTCATGCCAATGGCCATAGACCAAAAGGTTTAATATATGATATAGGGGCTTCGGACTGTGGAAAAAGAACAAAAAAGAATCGTAACACAATGACTTGGAAATATTATTGATGTAGATTATTCTCTATCCAAGACATGTACTTTAAAGTTAATCATTTTTATTTTTAGTCAGTTGACAGAAAAAATGCTTTTAGACACAAATTTTCATTAACTAAAGACTAGAACAATAAGTAAGTCTCACCCCAAAAATTTATGTAAACCTTTAATTAGGGAATTATACATCCTAATTATTTATGGAACGGTTGTGTATGTTGAAACTGAATTACGAGACGCTTTCTTTAAAAGAAAGTGACTCGCGCCCGAACGCAAGACAGCTCTACTAATATGCTTTGTCGATGAATACATCTTTGGATCTTCGACGGAGTGTGTTATCTTCCTAGTTTGTACGCGCTTGGTGTTACGTCATGATTACGCCAGAAGCACGTCGTCATACTGATATGCTGTTGCCAACTGTTGCAATTGCTGCAGTGAGCAGTCTGGCAGAACATGGCAGTGTGGCTCCGTGCGTGTATCGGTTGTTCGACGTTTTAGTTAAAAATCAGCTCATCGTTTTTGCCGTGGTAGTTCTTTACAAGTAACGTTTTACATTCGTTGTTAATACTTTAAAGTTATGAACAACAACTTCGGGAAATATAAGCCAAGGAGGCTTAGGGGTACACCTGCGGCTGCATCCGTAAATTTATTAGCTTTGGGGTTAGTAATTGCTGGGACTATATTGGGAACTGCACTTTGTTTCATGCCCTCTGCAAGTAGGGCAAACCAGAAGTTGTTAGAATTAATGGGTCCTTCTCCTGAAAGATCTATTGAAGATGTGCTCTACAAACACGCCAGAAAGTACACCGCGAGAGACTACAAGAAAGATAATGAAGAATAGAGGTTATGTTTGTAAGTGGAATTCCTTGTAGAAGTTGTTTATGTTTCTTCCCCAATTTTGAATTATCCTTAGCAAATTTATCTTATTCCATAAATTCATGAAAGGATTAATATATTTTGGACCTTAACCTTTCTCAATGATCTTGAATCAATTAATAATAATATTTTTATTGAACCACATAGATCATAACAAAGATGTATGGCGAGTCATAGAACTAACAACAAAAACAATAATATTTACTTATAAGAATTACATTATATTAATTTTGATACATTTAACCATATTCATTTAACTTAGGCTAAGTAGAAATTAAAGTAATATACAATTATTTTCTACTATTACAGAATATTAATATTTATTTAGGCTAGGGTTATTTGATATCTATGGTAGGAATTCTATTATTTTACTTTTATGATAAAACAATGTAATTTGATGTTGTTAGTTTCCTTCATCATAGGTCACCTTCTGCACCTTTGTTCTAATGATTACCTGCAACAGATTGTATGTCATACATTAGATATTGCCATTGAGGAATTCTTGTACACTGTAGTAGAGTTTCTGTTGTAAGAATGGTTTGAGTTTTGTTTCTATAATCAGTTCAATGCACGAACATTCACTTCCAGAATATACTATTTTAATGACACCTTTTATTACTATTGATAATACAAATAAAAAGTTATTAGTGTACCAAATACTCATACTGTTAGGTTTCTCATTGAGAATTCTTAAAGGCCAATTTATAAGTCTTAATACTTCAGAATGAATCAATTTGAGTTTTGAAATATTAAGGTTATATCTAATGATCTGAAATGACAGTGAAATAGTTACTTGAAATGAGCAAGAGTTACTAGTAAATTACAACTTCATGACTGCATTATAGATGATTTTGTGCATATTCAATACACTTTCACTCAAAATATGTTCAAATAGTATGTATAAAGGTTGTAAGTCATAATTATTTATTTATCTTATTACATTAAGGATATAAATAGTAGGATTAGAGCAGAGTTATGTTTACTGATATGAAGAACTGTGTATCAAACATGAGATTCGTGCTTAAGCTACTGTAACTCAAAACATTTACTGTTATTTCATACTATTTTGTGCTTTCAAATAAACTATATATTTTTAGGATTTTTAATACCAAAAATAGATAAAGAAATAACTTAATTTGAGGTACATGTTGTTAGTATTTGATTAATAAAACTGGCATTATTGCTAACCTATTTCTGACTAATTGCACTTCTTCTGAGGCAACTACAAGTTAAATAAACTTTGTAAGAAATTAAATTGATGATAGTCACTTGAATGTGTTTGCTCAGTTGATTTCATGGGATTAAAAAATTACCTGCATTATAATTAGTATATGATGGAATACTTATTTACATTAGTTCCATCCTCATTCTTTCATTTCTCATTTCCAAGGAGTTCTTGATTTTAATTGATGAGGCTTTTGATTACTTGGTTGGTTAGTAAATAAATAAATTTGTCAAAAAAAAAAAAAGCAGATACAAACAGTGTACGACCATGTGGAGGACAATAAATTAATTTACTCTCTGTAAGCAAGCAAGGGACCATCCCTTCAATTCTGATCAAGGGCCCTAAGGCAGAGATGGATTTAATGTTTCAGCACACTCCTAACAACAATAAACGTACTTCATTAGATGTTATAAAATTAAGATAATACC
Source organism: Laupala kohalensis (assembly GCA_002313205.1). Taxonomy (NCBI): domain Eukaryota; kingdom Metazoa; phylum Arthropoda; class Insecta; order Orthoptera; family Trigonidiidae; genus Laupala; species Laupala kohalensis. The sequence goes on from NNCF01126796.1 coordinate 59,228, forward strand.
AACAAATTTGTATTTAATAAAACAAAAAAAAGTTCTTTCAGAAGTATGAATTATTCAAACTATAGATTTATTTGGAAAGTATTGTTTATAAATCCTATTAAACAACACTTAATTCATTCTTAGGCAAGAACCTAGCGAGTCTGTAAAAAATCTGCCTCTACCTGAAGGAAAACCAGAGAAAAACTCGGGCCAGGATGGGGCTACAAAATTAATGTACACAACTGTGCCAAGGTTGAGAGCATATAAAACTAAGCTTATATGAATAATGAGACAAAATACAAGCATGCAGGAAAACAGTTTTAAAATTGTATTCAGTATTTTTTAAAGCACTGCAGCAATGGCGTGACAAAGTTCAAGACGACTTAAACTTTAATTAGAATCAATAAATTCTTTTACACTGTAAAAGCACTGGTGTGCAGTAGGTAGATTTAACTGTGGATTTGAAGAGGTGTAATTTAATAATGTCTTTTATATGTTTGGGGAGGGAGTTATATAGAACAAGTCTGGAATGATACAGCCCTTTTCGGTCAAGAGCGGTCGATACTCTAGGACAATTAATATTATTCCTATTGCGAGTATTGTGTTCCTGAACATGACAGTTGTATGAAACAAGGGCGGAGCTTCAGTAATTCGGTCTTAACAGACAATTATTTCATAAATAAAAATGCAGGGAAGAGTTAAAAAATTTAATTCCTTAAATAAAAGTTTATGAGAGTTTTGGGAGTGAGATTTATAAATTATCCAAACAATCCTCTTCCAAATTCTGAAAGTTTGGACACACTGCCCAGAATTGCCCCAGAAGATAATCCCGCATCGTAAAAGGGAGTAAACTTTTGCAAAATATACGCAACAGGAAATATGAGGACTAACAGCATCAACTAAGATTCAGAATGCATAACACAATTTACTTGCTTTGGAATTAAGATTGTCAACATGACAATTCCATTTGAGGCATTAAAATGACAATGGTGGTGGTGATGAAAACTAAGGAATAAAAACCTAATTATATTTCTTTAATCATATGATAGCCCGAGTGTTGAGTAATAGAAAAAAAGAACAAAATTTTAATTAAAAAAAATACCCTTATGGTGATATTCACGTTTGTGTCTAGCCGTGTTTAAAAACAATCAAAAAATTAAAATCAAATAAGTGTTCAAGTGTTTATTGTTATACTTATGTGTATTGTTTTTTTCTAACATCCTTATACTTTAAAGTATATAACTACAAAGTTTCACAATTATTTCGTGAAATATATAAGAGTTATGATTTTTTCCCGAAAGATTAGATAGTTGTTTCGCGATCTCCGTTTACGCGATGTTCGATATGCCGATTTTTCGAAACTTTGAAAGCCTGTGAAACGAAAACTGTAAGAGATAGAAAGCAAAAATTTGATGTTTCCAATATCTATAAGGAGAGTATATGAGCCAAATATCATAAAAATCCTAGACGGTGGGTGAGATGACCTGGATGAATTAACATGGGATGACCCATTGAAGTTACTGTCAAAAAAATTATTGATTGTGCCAAAGCACCTTTTGACAACTTATGAACCAGGGATGGAAGAGACCAGATCCTCGCATTCCATGAACACCCCTTGAGGACAGACAAGGCCACTAAAGATGACAATAGTTATCAAAAGCTGCTTAGGCACATTAAATAATTTTTCTGTTCTGACAATAACTTATATTCTATTTCAAGTTAAGTAAACCGAGTATCCCACCATCAGCATAATATAATAATACTGTAATAATAATTATTGTTTCGTAATAAATCTGACAACCAATGTGGGCAAACATTATATCTAAGGATGTCAGTTAGTGGTGTAAAGTACTCTAGAACTAAATACCTTAATATAAATGGATGAATTGATTTGTTATGCTTTTCTAGTGTTACTCCCTTCTTGGAAAATACTTTTCATAGGTATTCATTCCTCAGCATAAATATTTTACAAACTTAAAATATTGTCAAAACAACTTTTTTTTCTTCTTATGAGAGAACCTGCTTCCATGGTCCTGACTGACTTTGATATAATTTGGTCCATTATTTGAAGTCGATAAGTAAATGATAAATACATTTCTCTACAAATTCAAAACTGCTGCTCATGTTGAAATTTAGTTCTGTGCAATCATAAACACTGAAATAACTTCAACTCATGTCAGTACTGCTAGACTTGCTGCTCTGTTTAGGGAATGGAGGGTCATGGTTAGTGGGAAGATGATAAATATTTGCCATTTTTCTGAATTTATGTAGAAAGATAAAGGCCATCATATTTAGGGATATCTGTTCAACATTTATGCCAAATTACATCTATATCAGTGTGATTCATGGAAATAGTCCTCTTGTCAGTAAATTAGAAATAAGTGAAACTTATTTCTTTAAATAAATTATTTAATGATGCATCTTACGTATTTGTTTTAGAAATATTAGTCCAGTGGAGAACTTTGCTGTATCCATAGCAGCATTAGGAGAAGGCTGGCACAACTACCATCATGTATTTCCTTTTGACTACAAAACGGCAGAGTTGGGTAGCTACAGCTTGAACTTGACTACAGGCTTTATTGATTTCTTTTCTTGGATTGGTTGGGCTTATGACCGGAAAACTGTTTCGGGAGAAATGGTACATCGACGGGTTTTACGTTCAGGAGATGGTAGTCACAGTTTATGGGGTTGGGGTGATAAAGATATCTCTGAAGAGGATAGAAAAGAATTAGAACAACTTGAAACTAAAGAAAAGAGCCTGTAATGTTTTAATATTAATGTAATTGTGACTAAATATATCTTGTTTAATAATAATATATTCTTGTAACAAAGAAATAAAAATGAAGTATATCTTCTATTCAGTTTCATTTGTACATGATAAATTAAATCATTCTTAAGGTATAGCAAGATATTTGCTTGCAGTATAGAATAATTATCTAACATATATTCCTCGTTGGAGAAGTGAGTACAATATATAGTCAAAAGATTGAAAATTTATTACAATGTACAAAATACAAAGTAATTTGGTGTTTTCAGTTAATTTATATGAATCTGATGTATGAAAGATCAGTATTGTTAACCAATATAAAGTAATGTACAATATACAGTATTTTATAATTCTTGTTGAAAAGTTATTTTGTTAATGTGTTCAGCTTACAACAAATTCATGACTTTTGCTTTATTCATAAGTTAGTCATAAGTTAACTCATTTGTTATTAAAACTGAATGTAGTTAATTATTATAATTTTTTAAACCAATGTTTAATTATGCATAAAAATTTATATTTTCTCTAGTAAATGAAAATAATTTTTCTTCTTCTTCTCAGACACTAGTCATGGAAGTAGTTATTATTCTAATTTTTGACAATGATTTTTTTTTTTAATTTGTTAGTATTATATTTTATTGTAGGATTTACTTTGAATATCATGTCTCTTACAAGATTCCTGCTAAGAATTGCTGTATGTTGTTGGAGCCAAAATCTTAACATGTAATTGTTAACTAAAATGTTAGTAAAGTAAAATTCCTGTTTGCTGTTTGTGAAATGATAAGCTGCATAAAAGTTTCTAAAGAATTGTTTGCTATTTGTGTCATAAGAAAAGAGGGAAAGTTTTCCCTGAATAAAATATTGAAAAAGTTTGGTCAACCTATTTCTCATTTTAAGTTCTCTATTCATTTTCTAATCAAAAGCTCTTTGTTCGCATCTTCAAATTGACAAGAAAGTATTGTATGTGTGAGTGACCAAACTCTTACAAAATTTTATAGTAATGATTTTACTGTTCCCAAAGTATTTATACTTTTTATCCCTTAAGAATAACTTTCCTATTATTTCTTCCTCCCAAGCTTATCATAGTAGTTTGTTCCTAACATAATAGATGTGCAATTTTTTTCTTTAATTTTTATTTTTTTTTGAATTGGCTTTCTTGTTCCATGAATCAATGATTTTGGCTATGAAGACCCCAATCAACATGAACCATTTCAGCTAAGCAAGATCCTAGGACTCCTCATGTAATTTATTACCTCACTGGAGCTATAATTTTCTGTTTTGTTGAAGGAATTCTATTTTATGGGGGATTAGGTATCGAGGTCTGTGCTACTTACTTGGGATGAAGGAGATGGTAAAAACTGGTATTGACTTTCCAGAAAGTATTTGGACCCCAGTGAGCATTCTTGCCTTGAGAACCATAGTCCCCGATTTGAGTACTGGTGCTGTCGGATGCCTGAAGACCGACGATGAAGTAGAATGATTGAAATGTAGTGTGTGGTACATACCGGTTAAAAATATTCAAACAGGTCAACAACAGAACACGTTAAATTTGGATAAAAAAGAATCATGTGTTATTAGTTACAACATTAAACAAGTAATCTAAGATAATTATTAATAATTATAGTGTTGAATCAGTTTTTTGTCTTCTGTAAAAAAATTTTTTTGACACTTCGAAAGTTCTATTTACATGCCTCAATCATCAAGAGAAATAAGAATAAGCTTTCATTTGTACTACTGTAGGCATTAGCACAATTATCAAAGGATTTCCTAAATCCTGTTTTGAGTGTTCTACTCATGTTAATGAACCACCTTCTGTGAAGTAGCATGAGATTTAATCCATTGACAGTGCCAATGTGAGATGGTCCATGTTAAGTGATATTATACCAACTATTTTATTCTTGAGGATTGGAAAGACACGTGTGTTGAGAGTATTTGAAATAAACTACAGGCCAATAAAATCACTTCTTACTTAAAGTAGAACACCACAAACCTTAAAATCGGTATGAAAAGTATAATATACTGGGATATACATTATGGTGTATGTGTGCAAAGCGGATAGGAGTATTAACTGTCCACAGATTATGTGACGAATCTTCCATAATCTGTGCAATAGTCTATATTAAGATTGCCCGATGGAGGACAATACACCTACCTTGAGGATTTTATTTTAACAAACTTAACATTTTTAAAGCTTGTATGCACAAGTATTTACTAAGAGGGACAGTTTAACATTAAATTTTTATATGAACTACAATTTTTACACTTAACTTATGAAATACAAATCAACTAAAGATTTATACAATTTGTAGCAGGAAATCATTTGATAAGGTGCAGAAAGTCACCCATGATACGATAAATAAAAGACAGTTCATAAATTACATGGCTTTAGTGCAAATATAGATTTTTCACTTAAATAAATGAAATACAAGTAATTCAATAATAACTATGTGGACAAATGAATGTGATAGTCATGGATCACGATAAATGTGAAGGACGTGGCGTGAATATTCATTAATGACAGTGATTGTTTACGTTAATAGGTATTGCTGAAAATGCCAGTTTAAAGAAGGCAAGACTATAAAAGTTTCAGTGTAGTACTTCTTGGAATCATTGATTTCGTGATTGGAATCCTTTACAAGTAAACGTCAAAAATGGGTTCTGTGAACATTTTTATTGATATATTTGTGGGAAATTATTTACCTCCAGTCTCTTTTCAACATACCCTCTTCTTTCAGAGCGTGCAAAACAAGTTCATAAAAACCAAGAAGTCCACAAAAAATCTGAATAAAACCCAGGTCATCAAAATGAAGGCTATAAAAATGTACAAAAAAATGCAATACCTAATGTTTGTAAGAGATTAAGGGAAATATTAAGATGAAGATAACACATACCTTAGTACACAAAATAATAGAGAAGCACGTAATTTTCATTCAAGACCTCGGAGGAACCCAGGTAAATATTTCTTACCGGTGAAGATGTTTCCACTATTCTTACCTTTGAATTTGCCGCTGAAAGCGTATATACACTAGCGACCATTGCGGTAGAAAGTGACATCTCATTCGTTCTCGATCTCGAATTCAACTCGAAAGCACAGACTAAAAGCTCGAAAGTAAACAGATCTTACGAAACGTGATCATTCAGATTTTTTTGAATGAACCGATCGTGTGCAATGTTGAAATTGGATGACACCAGTGTCAAAGGTTCATGTTATTAATCAATGAGAATTCGTTACATTGCATAACAATCTAATATATTTACCATTTGCCTTTATAATTTTCCTGGATTAATCAGTTTTGCTTCGAGAGAAGACAATGCTGGTTTCTTTAGTTCGTGTGGTAGGCAAGTGCTAGGTAGATTTTCACGATAAATGTGTGAAAAAATGTGGAAGACATGAAGATGACATTTATTTGTGTCATATTGTGTCTTAGGAATTTCGGAACCGCGGAGGTTTTGCTGCGTACTTTCAGTCCAGAGTGAAACTGGTTTTCAATTGCTCTCAACTTCATCAGTCAGCTCATTGTAATCCCTCCGTTACCCACACCACTTCAGAAGGTTTGTCAGTTTCCCTTGCATAATCTGTAGCATTTCCATTGTGCTTATGGTTTCATATTTTGAAGTTGTATATTTTAATTTTTTATAATAGTTTACAGGATAACTTTTACATACTAATAAATAAGTTGTCAGAAAAGCAGTTGCAAGCTGCAAAAGCTGGAGGACAGTAAACTAATTTTCTGAGCATTCTATAAACTAAACCATTGTGTAATGAATCCAATATATTATGTATATGGGTTTTTATTCTTAGTTTGCTTGAGCTGAATTATTTTTTGAGTAAACTTAATATTATACTTATCTTCTTTTACATTTAATCTCCTTCAATAAAATTTTCAGGCCACCGTATTATGTCTTCCCCAGATGTGGTGTGTTGGGATGCTTATTTCAAGAAGAATAAGAACAGGCTTGTCCAACAGTGTTAGTTGGTTTGATATCATAGCATTAGATCCATTGTACGTTTTTAACAGAAAAAAATTGTTTAAAATGTTTTTTGTTATTTATCTCAGATGAACAGAAATATGCTTCGAAAAAAAAGATGGAAGTAATTCCAGATTTAAGTAATAAAGTTGCTTTGTGGAAAGGGGATATAACAAAACTTAATATTGATGCTATCGTAAATGCTGCTAACTCCTCATTACTTGGTGGTGGAGGAGGTAAGTGTACAGGTATTTTATAAGTATAATTTACTCTTTTATTGCTTCTTAAATTTTACGAATTCAATTTTTAGTTGATGGTGCAATTCACCGTTCTGCTGGATCAGGACTGTTAGAAGAATGTCGTAAATTAAAAGGTTGTAATGTTGGTGAAGCAAAAATTACTAAGGGATACAATTTACCTGCTAAACGTGAGTGAAAATTGTTTATTATTACCTACAGAGAATTTAATTTATTAATCTATTTCTCTATACTGTGAAACTTAGTGACCTTTTGATTCATGGTATTTTGTCTTTTTCCTGAATTTATGGAAACTATACTTGATGTATCTATAAGAGAATATGAGAGCTTGGGTGTGGCTTCTTTGCTCCCAATGCACTACTCAGTTGGGAGAGTGTGTATTTAATCCCTTGTGCGGCTGAGCTGTGGGGGATTTTTTCTCATCTGTTTCTTCCATAAATAACCAAAATGTTATCAGTATTATCAATAATTATGATAGCAATAATTAATAATTAATGGAGTAATAATTAACAGAAATACAGATGCAAAAATTTCAGTGGAATTATATCGTAGCTTTTGGAAATAAATGACATGATCAATTTTTTTTCCTGATGCAAATTCTTGTAATTTCAAAGATTATTACAAGGAGCCCCAGGAATTATGAGAATTTTTATGTTATGATTCTAATGAAATTTGATTTCAGATGTTATTCATACTGTTGGACCTCAAGGGGAAAAACCAGATCTGCTCAAATCTTGTTATAATTCAAGTTTGAATTTGCTATTAGACAAACATCTTCGAAGTGTGGTAAGTTCTTCATTCAGTGAATAGTATAATTTTTGTTGTTACTGGTTGTACTGTTGGTAGCATGGATAGATAATTATTTGATAAATTATTTAATATTAGTATTGTTACTTTGGTATGTTGTACATGTCCTCTTTTTCCATAATTGCTGCCTTTAATCCATAAATGTTGATTTATTTGACAAAATATTACTCGGTACCTGTAGTATGTATAATTTTCACCAAATTTATACTCTACTTGTCATGGTGGGTCAACCATAACTCTGGTCAAAAGAAATTTGTAGTGACGGATCTTCGATTTTGTTCATAGGGAAAAATAAAATTTAGAAGAATAATTTTTTCATCCTTAAATTTGGGATGAGTTATTAATTTTGTATGAAATCAGGTAGAGGCTCCATTATGAGTCCTCCGTTTGTGTAATTATATCTGTTATTTACAACATTCTGTTCTAAATACTTTTGGAATTTAACAAGAGTCAATTGTCTGTAAATTCGTCACTGACTGGATTATCAAGTCTTCCGCAGTTTCCATTAACTCTAGGAAGCTGGAATTTGTCAGGGCATTTATCAAAAGTAGTTTAAAAAATAATAGTTAAATATATTTTATAATCTTAATTGGATTGTTTTCAATGTTTATTGTTATATGGATGTAAATTGTCAGAGAAGAAATGTAGAAAATAATCTTTTCTCTTAAATTATAAGAGGTTAGTAAGAATTTAGCATTGAACTTAATTACAAAATTAAAATAATATAGGTGGGGATTGCTAGTGCAGATTTCCAAAAACATAAAATCTCTCTTAAAAAATAAAGAAAAAGGCAAAGTTTGAGTAGTAAACATGTTTACAGTAAAACATGACATAAACTAGCTAAGTAAAAATTTATTATGACAGTAGTCAGAGTAATGCTTCTGACCAAAATAATCTACAAAACTTTTAAATACTTTATATGTTTAAGTAATTTTAAGTGGTTCTTAAATTTAGAAATTAATGTACTTAGAAATATTTTGATAGTGACTATATGCTTTCCAAAGAAGGAAACTTAATTACTTGGGTGTAAATTTGGAACATAAGTCATTTAAGAGAGTAATTGTGTTTTATTATGCTTATTTAGCATGAGTGGATGATTTTCTGAAGGGCTTCATTGTGGTGACATTTGGCTTCTAAGTAAAAATTAAAATTTTCAGTCATATGTGCCGAAACTTGAAGTAACCTTTTAGGTAGTCTATGATTATCTCATTTACTGTATACAGACTAGATTAATTCATAATTTTTGTGCATGAAATTGAGAATTGAATTAATAATTATTTACAATATATTTACTGATGTTTACATTCCCTTTTAAATATCCACGAACCTGTCCCCGAAGAAACAAATTTTCTAGGTCATAGGAAAAGTAAGGTTGTTTGATTTAATCATTTAAATTTTCCTTTTTTTAGGCATTTCCGTGCATTTCAACTGGTGTTTATGGTAAGAATTTAAAAAATAATATTTTTAGTAAGACCACTTTATTTCAAATCTTAGTTCATTTGAAATAATGTAGTGTAGGTTAAAAACATGTAGTGAGTAAAAGTCGTAAGTGATGCACAGTGCTGACACAAAGACATTTTTTACACATGCTGTCAAATTTTACCAGATTCTTTTGTACTTTATCGATGATAATAGAAAATTTTCAAACATATTTAATCTTTGTTTGTTAAACCGTATTTAACCCTGCAGTGGTCAAATTTATGAAAGGAACATAAGATGTTGCCACTGATCATACATTTCTAAAGTAAAAAATTATACTTAAAATTTAACAAGGACTCCAACAAAACAATAATAATTTGTTACTAGAAACCAGTGAAAAAATGTGTAACACCACACATTTTTTACATTTTTGTTAGTAATTAGGCATTTATATTATTTCTATTGATTTGATTTTTCATAATTCAATGTAATTCATTAGTGGCTAGTAAAAAATCCTTTGCAGTGAAGAAAAAAGCTCACATAGGAATGGTTGCTACTAATTGGAGTATGAGAGTTTGTTTTAATGACTTTGGCTAAAAAGGTAGCAATTTAAATGAAAAAGAAACAAATCTGTTTTGACATTTTCTATTAAGAAACATTCGATTAACTTTTAACTATGGATTATTCAATGTTTCATAAATAAGTGGCTTATAAATGACATTTGGTAATTTAAAGACGTTTTGAATTTTTATTTTGTGGATAATGCATCAGAACCTGCTTATAAAATTTTGTTCAAGTTTTAAGTTGATTTTTTTAAAAGTTGAGGTAGCATTATGAATGAATTGGATCTCTAAATAATGAAACTCTAGACTAGGTTTTTTCAATCTATGATTTTAAATTTTAATGGGTAGCGAATACATCTGCAGAGAATACCAATTCATTTCACTCAATAACATATGTAGAGCTCCATTTTTCTATTATTTTATCATATTTCACTGAGTCCATCTGAAAGAAAGAAATACAATAGTTACTCCTTTTCAGTTTTAAATAAAAATCTGCTATGAAGAATTAGGATTTCCATTAAAAATGTGAAGGTGCTTCCTCCACCCTCTATCCTCCATCTATTTCTGTAAGCCTCTTTTCTTTTTTGTTACTCATTGTAATTTGATAGACAGTAAAATCAGATTTCAGCAAAATTGTTTCTTCGACTTAAAAGTCTAATATTATAGTTCTCACTTACAATGCTTATTAAATATTACCTACAAAACAGAACAAATTCAATTAATTCTATTCATGCATATAGTATAAAAATGTTTCGTTACAAATTTACAAAACTTGCAAAAATAAACATCTATGTTTTAATGATTGAATCTCTGTAATTCCTAATTACATTTTCAAAAAATTTACCAAACAATTTCAGGTTTAGCCAAAATTTTTTAAAATCAATGATGGTCTATTTTGGGTATTAATATTAGAAAAAAAAGTATCACTTTGTATGTTTCGATCCTGAAACCATTTGCTGAACAAAGATAAGGAATTTTATGACTTACCCCAATAGAATGGACCTTATACATTCAAAATCTAGGAGTATAGTAGTATAATGATCAATTTTATTATCTATTTTTTATTATATCTTGTTCACTGCATGCTTTAACTGAACTTTGTACAAAATGGACTCTGTGTAATAACAATAAAATAGTGGAGAAATGAAGCTATATCTTTGTTTTTAATTGAAATGAACTGAAATGAAAGATTTTAGTCATTTCTGAGATTGTTGAATGTTTTGTAGGATTTTTAAAAGAAGTATCTTATATATTATTACAAAATCTATCATACATTTAATTTGACTGGGACAGCAAATGTTGCACTTATCACTCCTAGCCTTCTTTTGTAAATTTTCCTGCCTAATTTTGCAAGCTGTTCTTCACTTGTTATTTTATAAATTACTAGGTTGCTGTATGACTAGACAAATATATGTTTGGCTTTGCCACCAGAGAGGTTAAGAAATAAAATAATCAGAAATGTGTATTCCTTATGTTAAGTATTTTAAGTATAGTACATCCCTTTTAGTTTTATGAATAATAACATTCTTTCTCTGCTTTAAACTGTTAGTAGGTGGAGGATTCTATTTCCTTTTACCAATTTTGTGTAAACATTCAGTTTGACTTTCAATAACTCTGAAACATATGATCCTGGAAAATGTAAATGTTTAATAGGCTAAATATTGAATATGAAATAAGGGGGAAATAATGTAAAGATTTAAGTAATTAAGATTGTTGGTTTTAATAACTAAAAAAAAAAGATATCACACCATCACTAAAACAGGTTTTCAGTGTTTTACTTTTTTTTCTACTCATGTAGTGTATGTTTTGTCCTTTTAATAGGATATCCTCAAGAGCCAGCTGCTCATGTGGCCCTGAAAACTGTCCGGCAATTTTTGGAAAAAAATAAGGATAATGTAAGTAGAGTAGTACAATAGCAAAACTGATTTTTGGTTTTAAATTTTTATAAATATTTTGATTCGTTAAGGTATGTTGACCCCCATACTTGGACCGAAAACTTAATTAATTAAGTAATCAAAGACTTATGACCTTTAATGGATAAACAGTATATATTTTGTGATCTTAAACTCACAATGTTTCAACTTTGTTATCAGGTGATACAAATTATAATAAGAAACATAACAATAGAACAATTGAACGTAATATTAAACATAATATAAACTCAAAATATGTTTACAAAAAAACTGAAACAAACAAAAAATAGGAAAACGTAGTAGAAAAATTAATTGTTTCAATTTTGTGTTTAACTTGAAACAAACAAGCAGACAAATAATTTTTCTGGTATCATAAGTCTCAAAAGATTTTAGTAAATTTATATTTTGGAAAAGAAAAATTGAATCTCTTTTAATAAATGCTTTATAAAACACTGTAGTAGCGAAGTGTACAGTGAAAAAACACTTTTGTTGGTAATTTAAGTAAAGAATTAAACTATTTTGCTTTTAGACAAAAATTTTGCTCATACTGTGCAGTTGGCAACCAACTTTATCTACATTAGAACTAAATAAAATAAGAGCAGCCAAAGAAAGTTTCTCATTCTCATTAGAAATCCATCTTCAACCAACATAGGTCTTGTAGTTTCATATAAATTAATTTCTCCTACTGTCTACCTTGAATAATTTTTGGATTGAATTCACTACGTATAGAAGGTGCTAGGGAGTCAATGTAATATTCCATTACTTGTCCACTACAGGGTTTTCTGTGACGTGCAGTTCAGCACAACTCTTGCAGTATGTGCGAGTGTTTGTGCAGTATTAAACCCTGAATTGTACATTAAAAGGGGGAAAAAAATTTCTATGAAAAGTCAAATGGAAATAGTTTACAAATAGAAAACAAATATAATACAATTTAGGGATCAAAACTCGAGGAGAATTTAATCCAAAATATTGTTTCCATTTTATGTGTGTTATAGTATGTAGACATCTGCCTCCCGAGAAAGGTAAGGCTATGTACCCATGTTGCAAAATCACAACACAAAATTAAGTAATACAATGTATTGAAAGCATAACAAATAAAATATTTGAACATGTATTCAAAGAGTTTTTAAAAAACTATTTATTTTTGTTTAAAGTGGTTGTTTGGGAAATTAATTGTAACAATAATATCTGTGTAAAAATTATCTAAAAAGAATAATTTATCATATTATATATTAATATATGAAACATAGCCAAGATTTATTTGTACGTTTTATTGCACCTTGAATCCATACCAAGAAGTCATGTCAAGTTGAGAAATCTCTTGTATGCGTGTGTAAACAAATGAATAGTTAATTCCTTAATTAATAACACATCGTTTTCGAGCTTTTAGAGAACCACTTGGGAGATATAATNATTTTCGAGCTTCTAGAGAACCACTTGGGAGATATAATGATGTTCTTATCAATTGGCAGTAAAAATTTTCCCTTGTAACAGAGATGGAGGTGTCCAGAACATGTGTATTACGAAATATCCTTTAAAAAGTCCTTGTCCGCGAGTGTAATGCTACATAAAACACCGTCAGTGCTATTCATTTCCTTAGATCGCTAGACCATAAATTTCTGTTTCTTACAACTTGATTCCCATAGAAATCATAGGAGACAAAGATGGAGGACTTGAAATAATTATTTTATTGATACTCGATATAGTACGAATGTCATCTATTCCGTCAGTTTGGTGTCTTTTACGGGAAAAACCTCCCGACTCCACCTGGACTAAGTCCGAATGTGGGTGGAGAGTAATTCAGTCTAAAGTCCTTCGTATGAAGAACTCTTAATTCAGAATTGCAAAGAATCATACGATCCTTTCATGACGTGGTTTATCTCTTCTCTAAGAATCTTATCGTCGCTACAGTTTTCTTTCGTTTTCAGCATAACGCTATGATATCAACACGATTGAATTAATGGACTATGCATAGAAATAACGTGCCGAATTCCCCAGGACAATGATATAGTCCGTTTAGAATTTCTCCATCAAGTCATGTTGGTTTCGAACCGTCGAGGAACAAATCAACTTTGGTATCATGCAAGAGAATCTACTTTTGGAGCTGATATTATTTGAGTTTGAGCTGGAATACAAATTGATCCAGAAAACTCACGTGAAGGCTAAAGTTACTGTAGAACCTTCCTAAATGAGCATAATGGGATCCCGAATCTTACTCATAATGCGATGCAATGAATGAATTCTATTAAGCGTAATCAAATTTATAATATTTAGTGATTTATTCTTCTACCTTTCAGGAGAAAGTTGTCTGGAAACATTTGTTTCTAACTTCTCTTAAAGACTTACGAAAATGAGACAGCATTATTCTTCAATAAAATTTTACGTGCAAACTTACTGCCTTGTTAGGGTTATAGGTTTCATCGTTCGATTCCCAAGCTTTCAGCACTGGAAGGTCGATGCCCTGCTGCAGCCGTTGTTTCCTCTCCTCGACTATTTCCTACTGACACAGATAGTTACTCCATAAGCTCCTCGAGGGTCAGCTCTCGGTTATGGTCTTCCAATTGATTCTCGATGTCGTCCTATACACGTCTTTCTTATCGATGTCTTACACCGTCACAATGCAACAGGACCATCGACCATTGCAATACGATCCACAGGAACTTTTTCAAAGCTCATAAATCTATTCAAAATTTATGAAAATTTTAGGGTTTCCTTCAGACCGCTATGTCTTTCGGATTCGTAAGTTTACGTTACTTTCTTCCTGGTGTTTACTATCAGTGCTATTTTGAGGTCCCCTTTGTCTTCATCTTGTAACGTCAACGTGCTTTCTATTGACAAGAGGTGTTTTGTTACCAGAGGAAAAGGTTTTAAAATTCTTGAAGTTGGCTCTACCCATATTGTAAACCTCAGTGACGTCCTTAAACCGACACTGCCGAATGAACTGTTGCCAGCCCAAGGGAAAAGCAATGATAGAATCTTTTTCCCATTGCTTTTTTCTCTCTACGGATGAATGGATTCCGTCTACCTCCTTGTAGGTGTGCCCTTTGAGTAAGAATTTGTTTATCACATTCATGTTGGGAATAGATCGTAAAAGATGCGCAGAATAACGTGGTCGTGATATTGAGCCCCACAGCTGATGTCTATGCAGTTGTTGTGGAGAAGTGTCCTGTTTGAATATCGTGTTGCTTCTGAGTGCTGTGGCAAACGCTCAGCAAGATAAAGAGAGACCAGTCTCGCTTGCAGGGGAGTAAGAGTAGGAGTCCGAAGTACCCGTCACTCACCTCGCTCTACTGATCGACCCAGATTGGTCCATGGAGCATTCCATCCTAAATCTACACTCTGTCTGTGTGACACAACTTTGTCTAGCTGGGAAACTCCCTATCCGTTCCTTTGGTTCAGAGCGAGTTCTTTCGACTTTCCCGAACATCCAC
Organism: Laupala kohalensis; assembly: GCA_002313205.1. Lineage (NCBI taxonomy): Eukaryota > Metazoa > Arthropoda > Insecta > Orthoptera > Trigonidiidae > Laupala > Laupala kohalensis. The sequence goes on from NNCF01126796.1 coordinate 74,330, forward strand.
CCCAGACATTCACTATACCGGCACTATGGGGCTCACCCACAAGGAACCGGCTGCGCTGGGCTCCCGTCATCGCATGCTGATAAACGCGCAAGTGTGAAGTAAACTCACCTTTTGTCTACTTCTGGAAATGTGACTATTTCCCCCACATTGCATCAAGGCACACATTCTTCCCTAGTAGGCAGAGTATCCTCCTAAGTCATGGTGCATGGATTTCAACTATAGGAAAATGCAGCACCACCACGCAGATAATTCTCCGACTTCTGTTTCAATAATCTTTCGTACTTTACCTAACAAGAGGACAGTTATTTTGCTCTATGTGCTGCAGCCGATTCATGTTATATAGCAAAAAGTTTCATGTAGTATACAGGACCGGAGATAAAGAAAACAAGATAAAGATAAAGAAACCATTTACTATTTTCCTCTCCGAATGTTACTTATGTTCTCGTAACAGCTTCTCCCCGTCTCAATCTTATCCCTGCGAGTTTGCCTACCTTCAAGCAGATGTTTCAGTTAACCTTTTCCTTCCTTTCACTCCATTTTCCACTTCTCCATTTATTATGATCTTCCCGTTTCTTTTCAACAATCATCTGAATTTCAGCTTTTGTACCTGCGAATCAATTGGCCATATTCTCATTGTAACCTCCAATGAGTCGGTTGATGCCGTCCTATAGCGTCCGCTCATAACCAATCGCTGTAGTGCTTTCATTTTCCGTTTAAAATGCGCTTTTGTTAAACGGTGTCCCCAAGCCGAGCATAGCTTCTATCGTAATCCTTATCTGAAGAGTACATTAAGTTCTTTATTGCTAATATTGAATTTACTTAAACCGTTTCGCCGCAAACTATAATAAATTCTTTTGGTATTTTCTGTGACATAATTTAGGCGTGTCACAATTGAAGTTTTTCATGTATCGTTAATCCCAGGTGTTTTGTTTTATTTGCCGCTTTCATTCAGTTGCTGTTCAGTTTTACTTCCGGATTTGGTCTATTTTTCTTGTATAAACCAAACCACATTATTCTTGTTTTTTCGTAGGAAATTATTAATTTCAACGTTCTACTCACCNTAATCCAAACCACATTATTCTTGTTTTTTCGTAGGAAATTATTAATTTCAACGTTCTACTCACCACTTCACGTAGTAATAATGCCCTTTGAGCTTTTTCTTCCATTTCACTCCTGATTGGACCTTCGACATCTAAGACTACATCTTCGGTATATGGCACACAGCTGATATTTCCTCGTCAAAGGTATTTAATAGTATACTTTCTTGAAATAAATTTTTTGAGCTGGAAACCTATTGGAGCTTCAGAATGTACGCTCTCATAAGACTATCGCAAAACTCTTTCTCGCCAGACATTTCTCTTCCTAGTATGAAAACACCAGTATGCTTGTCGACAATTTTGTGGACCATATTAGTCTTCTTCTGTCACGGAAGATGTGTGGAATCTAAGTCTTCACCTCTCGATTCATTATCTGGTTCATGTCACAATCATTGGAATTATTCATGAAGTCATGACTAATTCCTATACAACCGGAAATCATAGGCTTTCTACTCCGTCACGAATGTTATTTAAGTAAACAGACGGCTAGAACTGATACAGACTGATGACACGCTGTTTGATAATCCAAAGCTATGAAACCACCTGCGGCGTAAACTAAGAGTATCACTTCAGCAACTACGCTAATGTAGACTGCTCTAGTGTCTGAGAGATAAATCATTTCAACTTACTTGCAGTGCCGCCGAGACGGCGGGGTGGGGGTTGTGAGGTGTATTGTCATGGACCCCAAGAAATGGGATCATTACGGGGACCCCAATGATAGATGAACAACATTTTGATGTACGAAATCATTAAGAATTGATGGTTGTCACAGGAAAAATATTTCTAATTAGTCATTATTACAGTAACGCAACTTTCTTCTTGTTCATTTATTCATAATGTGTATTTTACGAGCTATTGAGATAGACCATCTAAATGAGTATGGTTAAGAATAAGAAGTATTGAAATATTTCCCTAACTTATGTACTATAGACGTACTGATTGGTGACTGGGAGTCCCCCACTCCCAGGGTGGAATCCGAAATACAGATTCTGCTTCACGCCCCTAAAATACTTGCGGTGACCCTGCTCAATTGTGTGATATCTAACCTCTCATCCCTTCTCACACCCGATAAATTATTATTCGCCATTTCAGCCACCGTTTTGTTTTGCATGAGTAATTTTCCTATTAGAAATTCATTCGTAAATGCGTGCCAAGACAAACTTCTGAGAAACTGAAAAAAGCACGTGTGATACAGATATTTAGAATGTGTTCATGGTAAATTCGAAACATGAAAAGAGCCGTCTCTTCAAAATATACACTTAAATTTGTTTTCAGAATTTTGTTAAAAGTTTCAAACATTTATTGCTCAAAAGCTTCGAAATTCAGAACACATTTTCCAGATGGGGGTCCAAGAACACCACCCAGTGATTTCTTTTTCGAAATTTGGTGTTCAAATTTTTAAACGCGCGTCTTTGAGACAGCTGAACGTAGAAATACGACGCGAAAGGTTTAGAGCTTCGAAATTCGGCTCATGCATTTTCCAGAGTGTGTCCAAGTGCATTACCTTGCTAATCTTTCGTAATTAAGTTCCGATTTGTCAATATTTAACGTATTTATAGAATTTTTGTGAATTCATGAATGTTTGGCCATGTATCAGTGAATACTGATAAAGTATTACATCTTGGATTGTATTACCTGTATAATAATTGTCTATAATAATGTTCACATAATTAGTGCCCTTTAGTTATGAATTCATGTATGATTAGAATGAGATGCGCTGAACACGCAGCTAACTTTTTATCTTATCTAGGAACTTTTGCTGAAATTTTTGAATCCGCCTCTGCCTTAGGGCCCTTGATCGGAATTGATGGGATGGTCCCTTGCTTGCTTCCGGAGAGTAAATTAGTTTTTTTTCCTCCACGTGGTCATACCCAGTTTGTACTGTTTTTTGACAATAAATTTATTATTATTAGAACAGCTAAGCATAACGGGTTGCATCTAAAACAAAGCCATATTATCAATAATTTCGTTTCGTATCCGTGATATCGAAAAACAGTTTTTCCTCCTCTTTTATGTCCGTGAATATAATTCCTGAATGGTGGATATTGCTTCGAGGCATTTTTCGAAGGGCTACTACTCACCGTGAAAAATCGTAAGTCCGAAAACCCCGTTGGATTATTGACAGATATGTTCGTATGTCGTATTTACTCGCGTACTAAGGGATTTCGAAGTCGTGTATGTTAGCCTGAAATTTATTTTCGTTGTACTGAGGTTTTAATTCTATATATTAAATAGTTTAATTGTGATTACTCTCATTGTCTGTAGTGGTGGTTGGTGGTGGTAGGAAGGAAGAGCTTGTCCTTTCAGAAACTTTTTATTTCTAAGTTTTAATGAAAGTAGTTTCAGCTGTGTAAGATACTGTTCATTTAACTTTTTTTAATGTATTTAAGCAACAACATGAATTAAACCATTGAACTAAATTAAGATATTTAAATGATATATCCATTGAACTAATTTAAGATATTTAAATGATATATATTCTTTAATTATCAATATTTAGGAAACAAAAAAAATTGCTAGAAATCATGGTCCCCTCCTAAACAAATTTATGGTTACAGACCTGTGTGTTGTTGATCTTTTTTATTTCTGTCATGTATTTTCCAAAATTTTTAACTAAAACTCCTTGGGTACCATTAGTTTCTGTTGCCAAGAATTTTCATACTAATGTCACAATATATTCCACAAATACCTATAAACTTGGTTGTGGATGGATCACAGTTGTATGTTCCCATTATTTTGACAATTGGTATAAATATAACAAAAACTGAATTAATGATTTTTTTCAGATGTAAGCAAAAATGTACTTGTTTTGTATTATTATTATTTTTTTTTTCAGGTAGATCAAGTTATTTTCTGTCTATTTCTGGCAGAAGATGTAGGAATATACGAGAGTCTATTGCAAATGTATTTTCCTGTGGAGTGATCAATAAAGAAGACTGAATCTCAGCATCTCGAGTAGTGTGCATCTGTACAGTATTTGAGCAGTGATATTTTAGATCCTTTTTCAAAATTTGTATTTATTTGTTATAGATTGTATAAAATCACTTTGTGTTTTTAAGGATACACCAATGATTGGTTTCATGATTTGTATTTTGAATATCTGCAGTAATAAAAGATGATTGAAACAAAAATGTATTTCCTGTGTACATGGGTGAACATGATTGTTATGTTCCCAATGACTTACCCGGTTATAAATTTCCTACAACTCTTAGGAATGAAACTTATGAAATTTTTGTTCAATTTAGTTACAAAACCTGGGGAAACAATTATTTCTAGTATTTTACAGGGAATGTAAACCACAATGCAAAGAGATTGAACTTTTTAACTCAGAAGGGTGCGACGAGAGAAGAAAATGGCGCCTTTCACTCCAGGTGTCAGCTGAAGTATTGCAGATTTTGCAGGTGTGTTCCTAATTGAATTTTTATTATCGGAAAGAAATTTGACGCAAATACAAAGTTATCCGTAGGGGGTGGTAGTGTCAGGAACAAACAAAATAATGTTAGTTTTCTATGACGTCAAGGATTAGTCAACCAATAGGAGAAAATTGTTATGAGTTGCGCAGTGGCAATATTTGGTCCGAGACAAGAAAGTTGGGCCGAGTCGGCCATCTTGGAATGAAGTTTGTATTCAGTTGAGGTGGAAAGTTAGGTTTCGTATGCGAGTTGTGAAGTTATTTTCCTTTTCAATGGGTTAGTACGAATTAATGAACATTGTTTAACATTCTGAATTTCGTTGCGTTGTTCATTATTCCAGAGTTATTTGTGAAACTCCCATTAACAAAAGTGTGATGTGGATGTGACCCGTTTGTCACGAAGCTTTCTAGTAATCTGGGTGTATATTTGGATTAAATGAAAAATATTTCCTACGTTGTTAATAGTGAAGAACACACTGTTTCAAATTCAATGGTTTAATATAAGTTGTGTTTACGTCATCCCAGGTGCCTTGCTTTTCGTTTATATTGAAGGCAACTTGACATTCGTTCAAGTGATTCACAAGTTCGATCTCGTTACCGGTATGAATATGAATGTTTATTTCGCCTATTAGCAAGACTGATTTCGTGACAAGATATGTGATATCTAGCTAATTTATTTCTTCCTTTTCGAACAGAAGTATCATCTCGTGTTGTAAAGAGTGAATGTTTGTTGGTTGAGATGGTGAATAAACTTACTCAATTTGTATTTTCACGTTTATTTTATCTGTTCTGTTATATAGTGAGAACCAGTAACGAAATCTAATTACTCCATCTCATTTTTGTTTGCTTTTTTACATATGAGTTGATTTATTGTTTTATTTATTCATTCAACTTATATTTTTATCTAAGGTTTTAATTGCATTGTGTTATTTATATGGTTGGGACATCTAGTATGTCTAATGTGAGGCTTTTACTTGTTTATTTATTTTTTTTCTGAATAAATATATTATGAATGTCTCTCATGGACAGGTGTAGGAAGACATCGTGTCTCCTCAAAATCTTACCAGGTCCAATGGTAAGAGGGTACAAGAGGAGTGCTGTGACACTTTATTTCACCTCATTTAGTCAATCAAGGCCTCATCAATACTCAGCATTGATAAACTTGTTCAAGACGTAGCATAATGTCATCCAGTATGAGGACAACTCTTCAGACTGTGCCTGAATCTCTGCCTGCTGATCACGTCAGCAACAGTCAGGTTAGAAATGTATGCACAGTTATTCAATTTTTTCTTCTATAAATACATTCAATAATATTTCCTTGTAAATGTGCCATTAATATTCTGTTTAGAATCTTTAATTTTGTTGAACAACTTATTACTTTAAAGTGACTCACAAAGTGATTTATGTTTTTANCTTATTACTTTAAAGTGACTCACTAAGTGATTTATGTTTTTAAATGATGCATTTTGAATGTTTAATACATGAATTTTTTCTTTTGGTCAGTTGCCTCTTTGTGTTTTTATGTNACTTATTACTTTAAAGTGACTCACAAAGTGATTTATGTTTTTAAATGATGCATTTTGAATGTTTAATACATGAATTTTTTCTTTTGGTCAGTTGCCTCTTTGTGTTTTTATGTACATTTAGTATTTAAACAATTTTTAAAAAAATGTAAGTGTTTTTATTCTGATTGATTACATTCTGGGATGTTATTTTTGTGCAGTTCATGTGGTTTAAGGGAATGGTTTATTTTATTTCATTATCAATTATTGTTACTTTTTTTATTATTTGTGTTGTAAATGTTATTTTGCTTATTTGGTGTTCTTTTACATTTTTCTTTTGATCTGTTTTTGTATTGTTTTGTTTAGCTAGTTATTTGTTGAATCCTACTTGCCTTTTTTGTGGTGTTGGAAAAACTATTTGGACTGCTTAAATCAGCTTATTTAAACCTTCAAAGAAAATTATGAGATTTAATAAATTCTTGTTATGGATGTTGGGATTATTATTTATAAATAGAAGACTTTTCAAAGAAAGTATGCATGACTCCCTATGTTGCAGCTGTAAAGGAGGGTAAATGTACCCCAAGGTTTTGAATTGAGATTTTTATTTTTAAATGGACTAGTATAGGGATTTATTGTGTCCGAATATGTACCGGTTAAAAAACGATGTACTGCAATACGATATATTTTTTCGGTAAATGGGAAAAGCTTCTTTTTAATTCTAACCTAGATTCTCATCATTGCAACCGTATCTAGTTGACCAAGTTACGTCGTTCTCCGCTTGGAGGTGTCGAGTCGAACTGCGCTCTGTAGAATATGTCGGGAACTAAGTGAAACAAATTGATTTTATTTATGATGTGGCATTTACTTTTTCTCATTTTTGATGTACATTGTTTCATTTAACATTTTGTATGAATTCCATTTATGTTGGAAGAATTACGGAAAATTACTTTACTTATTAGAAAATGTTAGTTATCAAATTTTATTCTATTTTGTGTGTTATCCACGAAAGGAGAAACTGACATTTTGCACAGCTTTCGAGAAAATGTCATAATAATCTAATAATTAAGCTTGTGTGTAGGGCCTCGTAGAATTCAATTTTTATTTCAGATGGAAGACCTTAGTTACGTCTTACCGACCCCATTTCGAGATATATATTAATTGAGACTAATATTTTAGTTGGCCAACAATCGATGTTGGCCATTTCGTCGTTCGCAAGAGATGAACTGAGGTTACATTGTCTAAATGTTAACTTGCCTCATGTGTTAAATAATAGTTAGGCGGATTAATGAAGCTTGGACCCTATAATTCGCTATTTACATTTTTACCTTTATTACAAGTCTAGTGGCAGTGGTAGAAAAAAAGTTAAAATATACTTCGTTGAGTCTTTGGCTTAAATAATATTTGAAGCTGATTCTGAAACTCTAGAACGCCCCGGAACGAAGCCCAAATTCGTGGTAGAAAATATTTGTGTATTCATTGCGTAGGATTCTAAGGATTTGTTTCATTTGATATTCCGAACACAAGGGACGTACATCTAAGTCGCGACGTGTTGGGTTCAAGAGAAACCCGTTGATACCCCAGAATAGATGCTTCAGCGCTTGGCCGTACAGCGAGAAAAACCAAACAGCGGTTATTTTCAAGCTCTTCAAAATAACATCCCCACTAAGTGCTATAGAAGAACGCTAATAAGTGTTTACTACTGTTTCTAAACACGGACAAAAAGCGATTTCGCCCAATGAGGCACATTTTCATTTATTTCAACCTGTTTTCTGAAAGATTCCTCATGTGACTTGCTCATATTTTTCTACAAAATCTATGTACGGTATCCAATTTTTTGTATTGTCATTAGAACCTGTGGAATATTGGTTTGATTACTTGTTTATATGCAGGAAATGTTCAAACAAATCTTGTCCCAAACTTGATTCAATTTTGATAAAAGAAATTTTCCCCTGTTGTCTTGGTATCAAATCACTACACATTTGATTTAATTTGTCAATCTTGCATTGTACTGGGAAAAAATTCAATTCTTGTTACATGAAAAAATTTTCTTGCTTGTGTGATACGTCATGTTCATGACGAGGTGTAGAGATTTTTGTTGTTGTAAAATGAGTGACAAAATTCCATTGAGAGACAATTGAAAACCATTATTTTTTACATAATTTCACATCAATTTGAAGTTGGTTCGTTTGTAACTATTGTTTTTTTTAATAGTAAATATTAGGATGTTAGTCTATTTTAAAACTACATTGCATTAATCACCGATTTAGGATCTATATTCGTCCTTTATTTACATAACTTGTATCTCACTAATGAAAATATATATTTGGTTTGAAAGTTTGCGAATATAATGACTATGGTCTGCATTTATTGACGAAGCAAAAATATGAAATTATCTCCCACAATGTTTTCCGGAATTTTTTTTTTTTTTTCGTTCATTTTATTGTGTTGTAGGAATTCCTTGTGGTATTGGCTTAAAACAGTTATGCTTGCTAATTGATGTGTATATTCTATTTACTGGAAAGGACAAATATTTATATGTTCAAGCAATTGAGAAAACTAGAATGATTTGTTTGAATATCATGGTAATAATGAAGATTTGCAGTTTAATAATATAATGATATTGCCATTTTTATTGACTATTAATGATTATCAAGTACCAGAGAAATAGTGATATTGGGTGGAGTGAAGATATCTAGAATGTGTAACTGATAACACGGAATACAATAATGTGTCTAACCATGCACACGATTTAAGAACCATGTACATCAAAAATATATTTTTTGTTGACTAGACTATTTCATAGTACGTTTAAAATTTTGCAGAATAAACTTGTTAAATAAAAATATGCTGATCAAGTGTCTGGTGGATGTTGTGTATGGGCTTCAGGAATCTAGGCAGGTGGTGCTATGGCAGCACACCTGTGGCCCAAGTAGGACGTACGGGTCCGAGTTGCAATTTCTATCTACCTGTCGACGATGCAAACTTCCCTCTCCAAGTAGGTACTCGTAAGTTATGAGATCAAAACGCACAACATTGAATAGAATTTGGAGAACTTCCCTAGTTACAAGAATTGCTCTATATAAGTTCTTAACTTTTGTAGCTTGTTATCAAGTTAATAAACACAGAAAAAAAATCAGATATAATTAAATAGTTTCTATCAGATGTATTTATTTTATAAAGCATTTTCGGTTGTGTAGAGGCCATCCCCAGTGCTATAAGATGAGAAAGGTAATAACTCAGCAGACAGTGACAAAAATGAATAAACTGAAAGCAATTACGTATTATGGAAAAATTAAATGTAAAGGTTACACATGCAATCTTTTCAAAAAATATTAGAACTATATGCTTGAAAAATATTAATAAATGAAAAGGGCATATTAAGTTATTTTATGATTTAAGAAGCATGTATAGAAAATCTTGAAGATAAATTCTTGATTTTAGATTAAGAATATTTACTCCTTAATCTAAAATTATAGTGTAATATGCATTTATATACATTTTTCAAATATTATTGAAAATTCTTGAATGCACTCGACAATCATGTAGGATATTTTTAAGCTCTTAATTTTCATATGCTTAATATGGAATCAGGAATTGCGTCTTATTCAGATATAAAAAATTGAATCAATTGCTGTATAATTTTTAATTTTGTCATACCTTATTTATTATTTACAATCGTAATTATAAGTTCATCTCAAAACGTTAATTAGTGTCATGAATCACGCCCCTTCCAATTTCCTGTAGGTACATGTAGTTCAGGATTTCTCCGCCAGAGACGCAATTCTTTACACCCTAAACGTTTGTCAGTTCTGTTTCTACTCGAACCAGTACGCATTAACGGCCATGTTACTGGGATTTGGGCAATTGTATCCTCCTGTACCGATTCAGATAACTGTATTGAAGACTCTACACGGACCCACAATCAGTTACTTGAGATGTGGAAAATATTTTCCCCTTTTATTTTTTACGTCGTCGTAATTGTCAATAAAACTGAACGTTTCGCCGCCTCGATATTAACTTGTGAAATCAGATTCTTTAAAACTAGTTGTACCTAGAATTAGAGTTTTCAGTCTTAATGTGCATGTAGTTGATGCTTGGTGACGTTCAGATAGTGTGTGTTTCTTTCAAGATCAAAAAATCTTGAATCAGACAAGATCATTAGAACGCTCTGAAATTATAACAAATATTTTTTTTTTTTGAATTAATTATGGTGATACAAACACTTGGTACAATTCAGACGAAAAACGGTTTTTAAAAGTTTTATTGATCAAATTCCACAATGTGTTGGAATTTCAATGTGTCAGTGTTCAGGAACATACTGTATTGCAACTGTTGATCATAGAAACAACTCGGTATTTTCAATTTTTGATAAATTTATTTCTCCCTCTGTGTTTGAGTACGATCCTTTGTTTGTGTACTTTTCAAAATTTTGGTTTACCTCTTTTAATTTTACTAGTTATATAACTTATGACAAATTTATGGTTTACATTTTCTTTCCCATTTTCATAATTTGATGATACTAGAATCAAGATACTTTAATTATCCCTTTTTTAAATTTTCAAATCCATCTGTATTTACTTGTGAACTTTTTAAATATGAAAAGATATTTTTCATCCCATTAATTGAATATACTGCAAATTCTTTATTCATAACTTGAGTCGCAAGATTCTTTCATACATTTTTGCAGATAACATTATTTAGAACTTAAATTCTTATATTTCACTTTTGTTTGCATTAAAAAAATGTCTATTGGTATTTGTCCTGTTTTACTAAGAATATTTCTAAATCTTAAAAAAATATTATTTTGCAATATAAGTTCCAAGACCATCATTAAAATATTTTCTTTAAAGTATGTCCTAAAACAATCATTTAAAAATGTGTATAATCGGGAAGTGGCATTAGATTACCTGATATCAGAGGATTTATGGTATTTAAAATGTTTTTAATCAAATTAGTGGGATGACTATTTTGATAGTAGTGTGTTATGATACAAACCTTCATTCTCCATGCAAATTTGAGTTTTCTTCAAATAGCATGTAATTTATGCATATTCCATTAGAAAGAAAGAAAATGTTAAATAAGAGTTCTAATTTATTCGGGAACTATAGAAAAATATTTTATGAATAAAAATTACCTCTAGGGAATCACAATAAAATTTCTAGTTACACCTCAACCCAAGGCACCTAGCCTTCTCATCTTTCCTCAGTCCGTTTTATTCTTTGGGATTTAGTTATCTTCTACTATTATTGTAATGGTGTACTAAATTTAAGAATAGTGTTACCACAAACACAGACAAAAGGCACCATTTTCATTCTCCTGTATCCTCCGATGAATTGTTGCAGTTTTTTGTTGATGTTTTACTTTCTTTATGTTGCTAACAGCACAAAAATGTTTTGGTAAGAAGTGGTAATTGGAATGTAAGTAATTAACCTTTATGATCATTGTGCTGATCATATCTTGGTACTTCATAGAATTATTTTCCTCTGTTTGCTTAAAAATTGATGTGTTTGTACATCTTTCTGAGGAGCAACTGTCGCATATTACTCTATACTAAATACCTCAAAATTTTCATGATATCTGGAATTGAACCACTACCTTGATTTTGATGTTTTTTAGTGTATGATTGAAAACTTGACTAAGAGTATTAATTATACTTTCATTTTATCTGCTTTCATTGTCTTGTGTGTGTATTACTTTCCATAAACATTCTTTTGGTGTACCCTCAATATTGTCTAATTGAATGCTTTTAGATATTGAATTGTCATAAGTTAATTTGAGTTGCATTGTGACAAATTCAGTTAATAGCATAACCAACCAACATTTAGCTACCTTTGTCACCTTTTGTCTTAAAATGTTAATTAATTAGATCATTTGCTTTTGCTACATAAATATTAAGAATCGGAGGGAAACTATCAGTAACTTAAAAATCTATCATTTTTTATCCATTCCAACTGTGCAATAAATAAATTCAATTAAAACTTTAGGATTCAATTGTAACTTTTTGAATTAGATTTTCATACTTTAGTTACCGGTTTTTCCAGTATGCAGTTCTAAAAATGGTGTAAATAAAGTAATTTTTCTTATTTCAACANGTACTTTAGTTACTGGTTTTTCCAGTATGCAGTTCTAAAAATGGTGTAAATAAAGTAATTTTTCTTATTTCAACATTTTTGTAATCTTGCTTCAAAATTGATAGTTCATGAAGATTGAGCTTCATTTGTTGATTGAGCTTCATGAAGATTGTATAGATTGAGCTTCATTTGTTTTGATGAATTCAGAAAATTTCTAAATGTTTAATTTATATGTAACTCTTTCTAAAAGTAAACTGTGTATATATTGTATTAATATTGAAGTTTTAAAAATTATTTTCATTGGTGAAGGAATTGAGTGACTTCAAATAATTTTTTTTTCATGTTTCGAAATTTTCTCGTTCATTTCCCTACTGAAGCTTTTCATCTACATTTCATATTCAAATCGTACATTTGGAAGTAGGTCAGAATTTGAATTTTTCAGTGAGTCAGTCAGTTACACATGGGGTACTTACATTGTTTACAATTTGTGTATTTTTAACAAATTTTTATTCTTTTCATTATTACACTTTATTGATACATTTTTTTTCGTTTCAAAAGATTACAATTATGTAGGGTATTATGAAGAATCTGGTAGTCTAACAAAGGAATATTCTGTTAAGTTTTTTGAAATTATTTTTGTTTTTGAATCTTGAGTAAAAATTCCTAGATGCAATGCATGTCCCATTATTTTCAGGACGATTTCCTCTTATTAATTTTCATCACATTTAGTTTTCGCTTGGAGAAGAATTAGTGCACAGGGACTGTTTAACATGTAATGATAACTACATGTCAGAATAAGATGGAGAAGATACTGAAATAAAACCCGGTATCTCGTGCTTTGAGTGTTAACCGCTACACCATCCGTTCGCCTACTACCGTATTCTAATTCCATCCTGGCCTGACTGGAAGAAATATGTTCTTAACGATCAGGGGTGGATTTACACTTTTGGCGCTCGTAGGCCACAAAAATTTGGCATCCCCCGAAACTTTTTTAAATAACATTTGATTATAATTTTCAATGATAATAATAATCAAACTATACTATATTCTAGAAAATACTCGTTGGAGAGATGTGTTTGCCCCAAAGTCGGAAGGAAAACTTATGAAAATCTCAAAATAAACTTAAATTTGTTGCTTTCTTATTCTCTGCAAATGCTTCAAACCGTAAGTTTTCGACCTGAAGTCGAATCACTGGATTTTCAGGTATACTCAGAAATCTTTTATATATATTCCTATGTTAGACAATAAAGCAAGATTAGAGGAACGTGTACCTTTTTCAGCATTAAGATAATCTCTTAAATTACCTTGACGCCTTTATAATATGTTTGGTCTAGTGTTTAGAAATACATAAATAGTTCCAAATGTATCACTTTTTAAAATTGAATTTTTTTTAAATGTCTGGTCCAGAATTCGACACCCCCAAAAGTTTGACGCCCTAGGCTGCGGCCTACTCAGCCTGTTGGGAAATCCTCCCCTATTAACGATCCTTCCCACGTACGTCTNTGTCTGGTCCAGAATTCGGCACCCCCAAAAGTTTGACGCCCTAGGCTGCGGCCTACTCAGCCTGTTGGGAAATCCTCCCCTATTAACGATCCTTCCCACGTACGTCTGATACTGATGCGTAAAGTGTACGCAGCATGTGTGCCGCCTGAAATTATTTATCCCCTGTATAGGGATGTCTCCCAGATATTTCCTAGTCTCTGAGCATCTTCCTGTTTATTTTATGACGACTACCTGTCGGGAGAATACAAGTTGTCTACGAGTAGAGATGAAGAAGTACTCAGAAGTGTACGATACATTTGGTTGATAAAACACTGATGAGAATTTGTTGAATTCTACTTGTATATGTGGCGCATGTGCTTCATCGGAGTGACTTTGGGTGGCGGAGTAGTCGGCATATTCGTCAAAAAATAACGAATTCTGAGTAGTAGTGTTGCAAATGGATTGGAAGTAGACTTCGGTGTAGTGACAAGATTCTGATCAAGGTGGTAGACAGTCGGAAATGCGTAGTTGCATACCGCGGAAGTCTTCAAGGAATGGCTTCGATCTAAGGTGACTTGCCCTTTTTTTTACAACTTAAGACCTTTTCATCATTCTTACGTGTTGTATCACGTTTTCGTACGTTTTCTTTCAGTTTTCCCCTTTGGTGTCAGTCGCTCTTCTTCGAAATTGCTGTTCTTACGCTATTGGCTCTGTCCGCACGGGTAAATCACTGCGATGTGCTTCACGTTCATTGTCGATGGAACGTGAGAGGAACGATTGGATCCTGGTATTTTGTGGTTTATCTATTTGGAAGTCCAAGGTACGGAAAGGAGCGAGGGTCGGTTTGTCAGATTTAACGACAACTTGGCCCTCCGGCGGTGGCGGCGATTAGGGAGGGGGTGTGGAAATATAAAAATTTCATTTTAGTCTAAAACTGGGAATTAAAAAAATTACACCTTGATGTGGTAATCACCAATTGTATTTCCTTTGATTTAGTTCCTTATTTAAATCATACTCTGGAAATATGCAGAAAATGTAATGTTAATGAAAATTGTCAATTTTAGCCCCCTCCCCTCCCGTTTGATTCCNCGGTGCAGCACGTTGTGTGCGCCCAGATTGCTTTGCACGCTCTTCTCACGGTGCTATGCATGAAGAGTTTTGCCGATTGACTAGATCTTATGTTCGCTTTTTATCATAAACAGCCATTCCTTATGATTGTGTGTTATGAAGTATTTTTTGTTACGGTGATTTAAATTTAATGAGATCCTTGTATTTTTCTTCATTTGAGTCTTCAGAACAGTTTCGAATTCTGGGGGGAGCCTCATGAAACGCTAATTATCAATCTGTAACGCAAAAATATTTTATTCCAACATTATCGTGTAAACGACTGAGAGATAACACTGATCAAGATTTCAAAAACTTACGAATTTTACCAACCAAAATATTTATTTATCTCTAAAATTTGTTTATCTTGACCGAAAATGTTTTAACCTGTCGTCTAATAACATTGAAAATATTTTCAAGGAAAAATGAAAATTGGCTCAATGATTTGAACGACTAAACTTTCTTGTTAGCATTTGATGATAGTTTGGGTAATTAGGTACTATTGTTAATGCTATGTTCATAACTGGTGCATCAGTGTTAAGTGGCGATTTTATCATAGCGGAGAAGCGTGGGTTGCAATAGCCGTTCAGTTCATTTGTAGCTTTGAAAAGGAAAACTGAGTGGTCTGATAATTATTCTCCGCTCAAGGCATTGTGAACGGGAAGTTTATGAGAGCTTCTCATAGCTGGCTTATTCTTCAATGAACTGCATGTAATATACGTGGATGTATGATTCGTGCTTTATTTTCCGAATATTTCGGAAACTATTAAAAACATTGCGTTCAAACGCGTTACGTTTTTTTTTCGGGGACTAAGATTGAAATATTGAAATGAAATAGTCTTTCGGTATTTTCATCATGATTTTTCTTCTTCAGTTTACACTCAGAAGACTAGTTTGAAATGTTTCGAGGTATGTGTGTGCATCCCCGGACATCCTTATGACATGGTTGTTCTTGTTTATAATGCTTAGATACTATATGTGATGATTTTCTCTTCTTTCTACGGGTGCAACACATAAAAACACCGATATCTTTCTCAAACCCAGACACTTCAGGGTAGACCTATACCTCTGTCCCCATCCGATTGAGTCATCATGTCGCTCTGTATCAATTAACATTTTAGTACCCTTATTTATAACAAATTGAGGAGTTGATTCAAATATTTTTTCCAAAGCGAATAATATATCCCGCCCTATCTAAACAATAAATAACTTGTAATCTTAATTTATTTAAAAATATGAAAAGAGAAGATCCCGAAAACAAACAAATGATTATTAGAGTTGGTTCGTAGTTCTCTGCAGCTGAAACAAATATTGTATTACCATTGTTCGGTAATAATATGTTCATGAGGTGAATTTTAAGACTTGTAGATTTGAGCATTTACTAAACTCAAAATTGGGGCGGTAAATGTTCTTATAATTATATTAGTGAATAGAAATAAGGAGAAAAGTAACTTATAACCGAATACTTTTGTTCACTAGTCTTAACAAAGAGAGTTGTGAAAACTACGATTTAGTTACGAAAACTTTGATTAAGTTGTGAACTTGAAAACTTGACGATTTGTCATTCATAAACAACAATTATGAACACTTACAAAATATTTAAATAATCGTTTATTATAAAAAAATATTTTTCCTTATAAAATTGTTTCCTTTATTACTTTAGGTGGTTGTGTTGTAGTCATGAATAGCGTTAATGGGTAAAAAATGCATAATTAACATTTGTTTTAAAAACAGTCCTTCATTAAAAAATAAAAAGAATGTGTTTATTATATTGGTAATTCTCTTAACGATACATTAAATGTCAGTTATTCGTCTATTAATTTCTAATTACCAGGTATAGTACTTTTAATGCATATGACTATATTAAAAATACATGAAATTTTATGACATTCTTAAAAGTGCAATAAACATAGAATTGCAGGTGGTAGTCATGAATCCATTTTCATGATATATCCTTATGAGTCCTTAAAATGTTTAAGAAATCGTCGGGCATACATAGTCATTTTACGTCACTAAATCTGAAATTATTTAGGAGCGTCCAAATTATTGCACTTCTTATGGAGAGTGTATATATGTGATGAATGATTCCAGTTCAAAAGCCATACACCAGAAAGTATGTGGCAAAGTACTGTGTAACACTTTTAGTGGTCATTACTTAAGTGTGGTTTTTATCATTTTGTTGGTATATTGATTTTTTTTTCTGTCCACGAATGAATTGGTGGTTTCACTGAAGTCTTATCATCTCAAAGAAACCGATTCATGTACCGAGGCCAAATGTGTTTGTATGCAGGAATGTGCGTTTTCAGGTTTTGCTTGCTATTTTCCGACAAAGACTGCCAGGCGTTGGACATGAACGGAACTAATTCGGTCATTGCGTAAGGAGGGTAGTGGAATGGTTCGCAACATGTTGCTCCTGCTGCTGCTTTAGAATATTCTGAAGTAAAAGGTGAACTCATTAGGAACTTAATTTGTAATTGCAAGGCTTGAACAAAGTAATCAAAATGACAGGCATTCTCTTATCGATATAGGTAATATAAAGAATCATGATCGTCTTGTAAACAGCCAGATGCAACGTTAGCGACATTCTGTCGCAAGGGACAAAATCATGGATCGGTGAAGGGCACGCCCCGGCTCTCGGCCCACCACGCGACCCTGAAAATTTTTAAATTAAAAAAATGAGATTTTCTTGGAATAATTTATATTGACCGCCAACAATTTAATTCAGGTAACTACAGCGGCGTTTTTACTTGCTCATATCAAATAACATTCGTCTGTTTGGGAATGTGGGCAAAGCGGGAACCTACCAGTGTTGTAGGTGTTTGTTGAGCCTATTGGGGGGGTCTTCGTAACATATTTCAACTTTAAAAATGTCTACTGAAAATGTAGTAGTTGATTCGTAAGCCGTGTTTTCATTTATGAGTTGACCTGGAATTTCACATTCAAAATAGTGAAGGATCAACTAATTTGCCATCAGTTATATTACGCATGGTCCGAAAGATAAGCATTTAATTTCACATCTCAAGTCACGACATCTTAGTTCTACCCACATTTTGAAATGCAGTCTTCATTCATCGCATTAGCACTACTGAATTGTGAAAAGTTACCGTGTTTTGCTTCTCGAGGTTTTAAAAATCGTAAACCTGTTAAGTTGTCTTTATCCTTGTATTGCATCAATTGCATATTATTTAACATAATTGCCAAAATGATTTTATTAATTTTCGGTATGTATTATATAAGTTCGCGTAAATACAAAAATACCATTAATAGTATAACGCTTAAGTTTCAAATCAAGACCGAGGCCCGATTGTGCAAGATCAGTACCTAGACAAAGACTCACCAGTAAGAACATGATTTATATTACTAGAGGAAGAGTGAGACAGAGAAATTAATACTATTACCATCATCGTCCGGTTTTTTAAGATGTGCTACACAGAGTTAAATACTGTATTAATTTTTCTAGGATTTTTGAGAGAGCGGTAAATAGGAAAACCGACCCTCTTACGCATAGGAAAACGCTACTTTCCTTCGTACGGCCTCAAATGCATTTTGCTTTTTAAAACATGTCACGGATATTTGTGAATAAAATGCATCAGAGTAATCTCTGGTTTGTTTGACAGAGTTTCTAGTAAGCACGGAGAGTGTTGGTAATTAGGGGGTCTAATTTACCAAAGAATTAGAGAACCCACAAGAACGAGCAAATAATGTAAGTAATTTATTGCTACAGAGTAGTGAGGTATCTTACGAGACGATGGGTAGTGGGACTTAAAGGTAATTTAGGGAAAGTGGAAAGCGACTGACAGTTGAAAGATGTGGTGATGCGTTGAAGAGATAATGCGGGACGCTCTTGGGTACAATTGTCGTGGGAAACGGGGGAAATAGCTTGGAATAATTTTCCTGTGCCAGTCGTGAGTTTCATTTTCTCAAGAATATTCGTGATAAATTCAGTATTTTATGATAGGAGGTGGACATCGGCTGAAGAAAATGGAAATACGGTTGTATGTGAGTATCGTCGCCCAATCCAACGTACTAGCCGTACAAATATCCTTTCGCCGAACGTGATCGTGTTTAAAAAAATTTTCTTCTCGAGTTGATTTATTCGAACCGTTTAAAGAAAGAATTTATGAAATGTTGTATTAAATTACCCGAAGGGGCAATTTGCAAGTTTTGGACAGATTTCAAAATTTTCGAGTTTTTTATAACGACTGAAATGTTTCTAACGCGGCACTTATTAGACCCCAATCGTGGTTTTGAACATTTGATTAATGGGACCCTTCTAACCTCTGTGGTCACATCCGATTGTCGAATTCTTCCACACGCGGAGGCATGTTTTTTTTTGTTTCTCGTTCATTGCAGTTGGGATTCGGGATTAATTTTTTCGATTATTGGGGTTTACGCACAATTGCTTGGTCAGGGAAAAAAAGCGAGAGGCGTAATCTTAATCGTGAATAACGTATAACCTATCTGAAGGCAATTGTACCTAGTATCTGTACAATCGTATCTTTGAGAGCTGGTGCAATTTGGGCTTCAAATGTAGTGCCTGTTCACCAGTCGGATTCGGAGTCTCGAACTCGAGGCGCTGACTTGAATATGTGGCTTCTCTGAACTTTTCCCTCAAAAGTTCCAGGTCTTAATACTTATGTCTTCGGTCATCCCTTTTCTTCAAACTATTTCTTAATTTTAGACGTAACTCGCGTTGCACAGTTATCATACATAGTTGGGCGCCAACGATGGACTCGAAACGCCCTAAATGACCCGTTTAAAGCGAGGACATTCCTACTCGCCACGCCTGGGAGGACGCTACCGGCAACACTGAAACGTCTGAAGTTCTCTTTCCAGTACGTAGCGGGCAATGACCATGTGATTAGCGATTACGGAATTTATCCTATTAATATCACTCAAGGCAGAATCATCCTGTCGTGTAACGAATGAACTGTTATATAAGTAGGTAAATAATATACACGGTATCGAAGGAGTCCACGTCTCCAGGATACTTCAAACCTAACATTTGAACTACTTTCTTGAGCCCGTCCTCTACTGCGTGCTGCAAAGTCAGAACGTTTATACTAAGCCAAAGTTAGAAACATGAGTGTTAGCTGATAATATTTTACGTGGATATCAAAGAGAAATAACGAAACCGGTGGTTTTGTATATAGTAATGCTTTATTATTATTATTTTCATTTAATATTGAATACCCACGGATATCCGTCGCCGTGACGGGGAAATAGTGATACATTTTTCAATGGCGGCGGGTACAAAACCCGCGGCTCCCGTCATCTTCGGATAATTTACAGCTGCGTTTATTATGAGTTATTGTGCAACTTAGTAAACTTTCAATTAACAAAATCACTTCTTAATTAAAGTAATACGAGTATGAGACGTAAAGTTTGAATAGTTCAAAAGAATTAGATTTTTCTTTTAGTGTCCTATTGCCCCAGATATAGCGCATTTGGTCTCCGCGGTGCACTATTCGTGTATCACTGCTCTAGGAAGTGTTGAAATTACGAAATTGCTGTTACGAAAGTGTCAGAATCCCAAGAAACACTTTTCACCCACAAACACATCGCTTAGTCCTTTGATACTCTCAAATTATAATATCCACTAAATCATTTATGTGTATGACTTAGCCCTGAGAACGTGAATTGAATCACTGGGAGTACGACTCGAGCATGTGTATTCTTGGTGTCACGCTATGGTTCATTGGTCTGCATATTCATTAGCTAACTACTGCACCTCTTTAATGAGCCTGTAACTAATTTAGTGTCTGAAGATTCTGTGGATTGTACCGAGGATGTATACTCTCCTATGAGTAATCTTGTGTTTCGCAGTAAGGGAAACATTCGAATGGTTCCTGAATTGTGTTGTGCGAGGCGTGTGGATGTGTTCCCATTGCCGTGTGTTCAAACTGCCACTTACACTGCGATCCTCCTCGGGCTCAGGCTTAGAATTAGAGAAGTTAATGAGTATTTTATTTATTGTAAACAATAGTTCATTTCATCACACATTGCATGTTACACTTTACATAGTCAGCAAGCCTTCTTGTATGAGTGCTGCTTTGAAAATAAAGAAACGAACTCACTTTGACATGACAAATAGAGCGTGAGGATCAAAATGTTACCTCACAAATTCAAGAAAATCGGTAATTGTATGGAGGACATGCATAAATCAATCGTATTTAATTTTTACTTATCACGGACATGTCACACTCGAAAAGACTCGACTCAAAATTAAATATTATTCAAATTAAATACAAAACATCCGCAGGAATTGCGCCAAATACTGAATTAAGACTTTTTCTGAGTAATAGGAGTAATACTGTGGGTAGTGACACACGTGATCGAGACAACCGTTCAGAATGTTGCCTATTACTCGTTACCATGCAGAATGCGAATCTAGATATTTCTTATTTGTAACATTGACCTGGGAATTGAATGTTTTTATTTAACTTCGTTATCAATTGTTGTGTTTGCTTAAACGATTTTGAGTTGTTTAAGGCATAGGCATGCTTTTATCGGCATTGACAAATTTCTAGATGATAAAATCGAGGGAAGGACATTTTCATTTCATTCGTGTATAATAGTCATAGAAGTGGGAAGTTTCGTCTCACTGATGGAGTGAATCGATATTTTCATTTTTGAGAAGCTACGTCACTAATGTGGATGGGAGATATTTTAAGTTTGAACGAAGAATCTGTTATCGTGTTTGCGCGAAGACTTCGTATTTGCGTCGTTCGTTCTTTTGGTTCTGGATAAGTTACGAAGAAAAGTTAACGCAATTTAAAAATATCTCGTCAAATTTTTTCAAGTTGAAATTGTCGCGTGATTTTTGTTCGCGACACAAGTTAGAAGAATTTGGGTATGGCATACCGGAGTCAAAAATTGATCGTAGCGTAGTTTTCCTGCTCTATTCCGTAATAATTGCTTCGGGGGTAGTCGTTTGTAGGTTTGTTAAATGCTGTATGTTGCCCCTAGTTGATGGAAGAAAAAATTATCGTTGTATACCTCTATATCACGACGCTACTGGTCTCGGGAAAGGTAGTTTGGAAGGGGAGCATATGATCCATTTCTTTGATTTTCATATGGGAAATGTGTCGGTGCTCGTGTGCTTGTATGAATCGCGAGTGCAACGCTGACGTTTGAGGTCGTGTGTGAGTAGGGGAGGGCGGGCGGCGGTGACGCCAACGCGGTGAGGCGCGGGCTGGGGGCCGCGGGCGGGTGGAGAGAGCCAGTGAGTGAGTGAGCGAGCGTGGCTGGTTCGTGTTTTGTGCGCGCGGCCTCGCCACGGGCTGCGACGACGGCGATGGTGGTGGTGGTGGAAGAGGAGAAGAGAGAAGGAGGAGGCAGCTTGCTAGCCAGCCGGAGTGTTCGGGCGGCGACGAGGAGCAGCAGCGAACGTACTGCCGCCGCCACCGCTTCTAGTGGGTTGGTTCGCTGTTCACAACCCAGACACGGTGTGCACCGATCTCCTTCATTCGGCGCTTCCTTCTCGGTTGAGTGGCGTCTTCTTACATTCGTTCGTTTTCCTTGTTCATTCAGCGCAGAAGTTTGTCTCGGAAGGTCTGGAGGCTGTGTTGTGATCGTAGTAATGAGTGATTGCGTAATTTGAATTATTTTACTATCGACCTGCGTCTCCCCTTGTGCTGTGCTCGTCCAGTGTGAGGATGGAGTAGTGGAAAGCGAGTTTCTCCTATATGAATGGGAGATAGCGATTCTGCATTCCAGTGAAATTGCGTGGAGTGTTACGTGGAAGCGGCGGCAGTAGCTGTGTGTGTGTGTGTGTGGTGAGCACGAGGGTCGTTCGCTTCGTCGCTGCGTTTGGGGAACAGTTTGACGTCAGTGAAACCTTGTTTTCGAGAGGTGGAAGGTCGGGACGTGAGCGTGACTGTTTGAACGCGCCATGTGTGGTAGAAGGTCGGGACTGTGACGCTCGTGGCGCCCTATCATGTACGAAGTGTCTGGCCTTTGCGGGAACAAAGTGGCCGCGGCGGCCGCGCTTCGCGCCACCCACCGCAGTAGCCATCGCAAAAGCGACAGCCACCACTCGTCTGCGTTGGACAGCGGGGTGGCTGCCGCGACGGCGGCGGCGATCGCTCCCGTCACCGCCCGCTCGCCGTCCCCCGTGGTGGCCCCAGCGACGGTGCCTTCGCGTCGAAAGGAGATGCCGCTCGCCGCCACGGTCAAGAACCAAATGTTGCGCCTGTTGCGGCGCAGCAAGAGCACCCAACGCACGGACACGAGTGCCTCCGCCGTCGTCATCCCCAACAAGCGCTATTCCGCCGCTTTGGCGCCGTCGCCCACCATCGTCGTCACGCCCATCGCCAACGCCGCAGCCGCGCCGACGTCTTCTGTCGCGCCTCACCGGCATCACCTCCACAGCAATCATCGCCACAGTCACGGCACGAGGCGGATCAGGTCGCAGGTAAAGCCTCGCACGGAACTGAGGATGCTGTGCGGATTTGCGTTCTGTTCAACTACTCTTCGTCTTGTACTTCTTAGATAAAGAAATTTTCGTGGTTTTAATCAATGTCGTGAACATGATCGTGCCTAGCTCTTGTACAAGGGACAACCCTGTTTCGTGACGTAGTCCAATCTGGGAAAATATTACGCTGGTTCGTATTACTCACCCGAACATAGGTTACATAGAAAACAAACAAGAGCCTTCCTTGAGAGATAGCATGAGCTTTAATGGACGCGGGGAAATGTGAAAGCATGAGATGCTCATCGAGTGACGGATGATAATGAATGTGAAGACAACTAACGAGGGGATTCGGGGAAATGTTCGAATGGGAATCGTGAAAAAATGGAAGGAAAGAAGTGGGTGATCAGTTTAATTGCACCACTAGTTGTGTTATGCAATAGTAAACTCGTTGCTTCTAATTGTTAGTCTCACAAGTAATTTGAAAAGCATGATTGTGGCTCGTGACGCAACCACTTCCTCGGAAACGCTTGCGACGGATGTGAGGCTCTTCATGCTCTGAAGACACTTCCATTGCTGCGCCTCACGTCCAAGTACGTGCTTTTCTTTGAACTGCAACAACCATGCATACTTCTCGCTCATCTCATATTTCGTTGATCCATATTGTACCTGCGAAATGTTTTCACACCACTGGTAGTTTTAGCGCAAATGGATGTGAATACAACTGCAGAAACGAGTGTGTATTTTGCCACGACGTTATGTCAAGCTTTGAATTATTATTTAAATGCTATCTAAAAGAAACAAAATCGATGTTTGCTAAAAATTATGGAAAATCAAATCATTCTCATAAGAGTCGTAAAACCTTTTGATCTTCCGGATATATGATCTTTCGCCAAAAATATTTTGGCGTCTCTAATTCTCAAGCATAAATGCTTCGTGTGATGTGAGCTTCGCTGCTTTCAGAAAATTTGAGATAATTTTGAGAACCTGCTATGGATTTCCTCGACTACATATTATTTCCCGCATGCGCCTTTCAGGAATTCACACATTCTACGATTCGTCTGTAAACATACTTAGTTCAACTTTATTTTCGGAATATTTCGGGTCAAATTTGAGAACTTGAGTTTATACACAAATTGGGAGGCAGCAAGCCGTGAAGAAATGTATGAGCGTTGCCATACTCCGAAGTGAAGGTCGTATGTCGATGTGTTATTATGCTATGTTGGTGAATGCATGTAAATTGTCAATCAGAAACGATGTATCCATTTTAGGGCATCAAAGAGAACCAGTACGTGTTTAGTTCCCCAACCCGATTATCTTTTTGTGATCGAGCAATTTTTCTTAATCTATTGTTTCGTGATTAGAGAATTTTTCCCTCCTGTGTGGTGTATATCGCTGTCTCTTCAGGTTCGGGGATGGAGCTGCATCTGATGGAGGGATAAATAAAACTAGCGATTTTGTTGAATGTTTCAGTGCACCGCACATAGTATTCCTTATGGTTACAAATCAGAACGTTTACGAACACTTTATAAATATGACAAAATTTAAGGAAAACAATATTTATTATTTCGAAATAATTGTATTAAAAGATATAATGTCTTTCGATGGAAAGGATACAATTTATCAAGAATTATGTTCGTCTGTTGTTGCATATCTGTCTCTTATACACATCTAGATGTGTATAAGAGACAGATATGCAACAACAGACGAACNTCACTATAGTGGCACAGTGGTCTGACAATGGATTCTGTAGAAAATAATTTTTTTTATTGATTATCCTATTGAAATCGTGGATCGACTTCTGAAATGAGTTCGTCATAGAGGTCGATCTCCGAATACAGTATTTTATACTGTTATTACAGATTACTTTGTTTTGAGAGCAGATGTCTTTGGTGTGCTCCTAACATGGGATTCCGTGTTGCGAAATCGCTTTGTTTGTGAATGGTCTCCTGTTTCACGAGCGTGTTCAGCATCGCAAAATGGGTGTGAAAGCAACTCGATAATATCGTCTCTATCAAAAGGCACTCTGCCAAAGTGGTGCATTGTCCTTTAATTTTACTATTAATTTTATTTCCTATTTCCTGTATGGAGTTTATTTGCCAACATATCCGCAAAGCTAAATGTTTCAAGCGGGTGGGTAGGTAAAACAGGATTATCTTCTAAAAATCTTACATATTAGAGTGGTTTTGCATAACTTGCACGTTTCCTGACGAATACGTTAAGTTGATGACGCTAACCGCGTAACACACATGCAAATAACTAGAGTAATCGATGCATTTTGCATAGCGTACCTTTGACTCAAATCATACTAAAAATAGTAAATCCAAACAAAGTACTTGTTTTTTAGCATACTCTTGTAAACTGTCCTGCGCGTACATCAGCACGTGCTCATACGATACAACCGACAAATCTTTCGCGTATCCTCTTATATATCAACATTACCTCAAATCCAGAACAGAATCCGCCATGACCTCTCACTAGCGTACCAGTAACTCCAGTTGCAGGCGCAGAAGTAACTTGCATGTGAATAGCGTTTACAATAGCGCGCAGGCACTATTTTGAATGGAGGTGTATTATTTGTACTATATCAAGGTTTTTGATGTAACTTCTCTGATGGACTGATTTTCCACTGCGTCGAATATATATTTTATTTTGCATCGCGTGAATATATATTTTAAAGAAAAAAAAATTAAAATTTAGGACGTTCCGTGTCCTGGAGAGGAATGTTGTTTGAAACAGCTTCATTGAGAGGGTGACTAATGCGGTGCTACGCACTTCTGCACAGCGCGAAACCAGCTGTGTCGAAGCGACATTAAGCAATAAATTGTTTTGTTTACTCCAAAGCCTCTTGTGTGCTCCTCCTCCGTTACTCTCCCCTCCCCCCGCTCGCCAGAGAAGAGCGAATATCCGGACGTCTTCAGTACACCAGAGTCAACTGTGTCGTATCTTGTTTGCACCCATGGTTACCGAAAAACTAGTCTTTGTTTGATATCTTTCACGAGCAATTTCGAAGTCGATAAGTTTTGAATTGTATTGAACTATGGAACGTAGCTTGTTGCTTTATCGTCTACTTCCTGTTTTCTGGACGGACTTTCAACCTCATTGATGCTGTCGAAAATTGCTCGGCCTTTGCTTCTTACTTTGTGTACTAAAACACGAATAAAGTGTCGAATGAGGATTTAAAAAAATTGCTACTTTTATCTATCGTGATTATAATTTTTAATGGACCATATTTATGTAGACAATATGGGAATTTAATGTGTATCTCCACTCTACGTTCCAACCAACTTAAGTGGTTATCATCCAAGCTATACTCTCACCCTTTCATACTAGGAAATCACACTTGCGTAATTACAAATATCGATTACACGAATTATTTTAAAAATATTTCTTCAATTAGAATTTAGCGTCAAGTTACTTTCGTTCTTCTTGGAAGTATTTTGCTGTTTTACACCAGTCAGTTTTCGCTGTTTCAATTATTATGTAAATAACTAAAGGTTTTACTTCGTTTGGAACTCGGTAATCTGTTTTTACTAGCCTGTAAAAAGTTTCTATTAAATGTGTTCAAGTATGTCACTCTGAATTTTTTTTCGTATGTAGTGAAGAGTTATTTCTCTGGAGTCTGTGTTTCATCTCTGCAGTAATGTTGGCAGTTTCCTGTCAGCACGTGGGGAAAGTAGGCTACACAGCAGGTCTTCCCGGAAACGCCGAGATTTCCTCTCTCCACATAACGTCACCGCTCAATGTAATTGGACTCTGTTGGTGGAATGAGATACAATTATCGAGTCCTCAGTGCATCCGCGTGCGGAAACTCCCAGTCCTATTTCCCGACGTGTTTCTCTTCCGAAAAGATTCTATTTTGGCCGTGAAGCTAGCGATTCTATTTTCGAAGAAGTATTTTTATGTTTGCTCTTGAGCACCAGTGGAGCTGACGATTCTCCACCTGCGCGTTTTGGACGATGTTGTTGCCACTGGGGGAAACAGCCGTCATTCCGTTCAATTCACGTGGTTTCGTTGAAGATACAAGGACTAAGATGACTGCGTCCTAGAATATTTGACGAATGCGAGGTCTTATTTAGCTCATCCTTAGGCGGATTGCAAGGTTGTGTTCTTTATCTACTTTCGGAGGAAGTATTATCGTCAACATGTTTTCTTGCGGTTGCGTAAATATTTGGATATGATACTGATAAAACTTACAAGCCAGGGTTCGTGTAGACAGCGGTGAAGTTCAATATTTATCACGTTTTTGCATGGCGTTTGATGCGATTATATGCAAAGTCTGTTCTTTTTATCTCCCCTGGGGACTTACATATAGTAAGTTCGTGTTTGGCGAACACGGGACCCCGAGCTGAGTCTGGCAGTACTTCCACTTGTGTTAGGCTCCTTCCTTTCTCTTTCCTGACCTTCCCTGGTCACCTCTTTTCGATCTCTACGCTATAAGGGCTAGGGTATCGTTCATTTTCCTCATTTTTTGTCCTCAATGTTTTGATTTTTTGTTTTGAGATATGTTTTAGTATGTTGTAATTCAGGAGGGTTTTTCGTGGGTAAAGTTGAGTCATTCGGCGAGTCCCACACGCGGGGAGAGTCATGTTGGCTCTCCTTGGTGCGTAACTGCATTTTCCCTACCTGTACAAGTTTTTAGGGCTCCAATGACCTTGATGTCGACGAGCCCTAAAGCCCCACAAAAAATGTTCTTTTATATCGTGGGTTCTGTCTGTCAGTGCACCAGAAAGAGCTATGCACTCCACCTTTCATACTAGGTGAAACGTAAGTTCCTGCATAAATCGTTTAATTATGTGCACATATTCAAAGTCATAAGATTTATGATAATAATTCCCTGCCTTTCATTATCTCTTAGTCATTTGGTAGATGTGTAATAGGGGCTGCTAATTGAAAAAACGATTCCATTTCAACTTTTCCTCGGTACTAAAAATGCATGTATACTAAAAAAACGTGTTTAGTTAGTCATGGTTTTCCCAATCAACACAGTATTGTAGATGGCATGTCTGTCATTTCTTTCCTTGATTTTTACTCATACTTCTCGGAAATATGACTCTCACTAATTACTCATCAAACTTACAAATCTCTAAAATAAGAATGCTCACGTGAGCAATGAACGATGGCACTGTAGAAGGTGTTTGAGACAGCACTTACCTTAAAATTAACGAAATGTTGGCGTATGTTCATTAAGTTTTTGACTCAACTCAGTATCAGTAGTGTTTAAGTACGAAATTACTTCATTCGTATCTCTTGTAAACTATGTCGATATAAATCAAACAAATGGATTATTCGGATATTTTCATTGCTGTGTAATTATTGTATGGTATTATGGTATTGTATGGTATTAAAATTTTAAGTTACATCTGGAATGTAGTGAAATGCATGCATTCCACGCGTGTGCCATGTTTTATATGCAGAAGTAGTTTTGTCAGTCTTCGATTTCCTTAATTCTTTCATGTGAAGTCAATTCTGGTTTCAATGAAGTTACTAGCGCCGCTTGCATTCTTTTTATGGTTCTCACTCATTCCCACGAATATTGCAAATGCATTTTTGTGAAGAACTAGAACAATGTGATTGATGGACGTATTCTAATTTATTCTCCGTATCTTGTGCGGGTGGAGTTGGAATGCGGGTGCTCGGCGCGACACACGGCCGCTTCCTGCACGCCGACGACCTTGAAGCTTTTCTTTGTGCTGCTTTCCGTGCTAGGATTTCGTGATACGGCGGCAGCTGCGTGATGTAAGAATAGATTTTACGCCTCGCTGCGTTTATTCTTTCTTACCATTTTGTCGGCATCGAGAAAATTTATTTTCCTTGTACGAACATCCCTACATTTATTGGCAAAGCGAATACTCCGCGTAATATTATGTTAATTTATTCTCGCTGAGTACATGCAACTTGCGTGAATTTTCGGATTTAAATCCCTTCATTGATATTATAATATAACTTTTTTGATTAACGTAGGGTTGAAAACCACTAACTGATCGAAATCTAATTCATCATGGGAGGAACAGGCTTTATTCCACCATTGTTCGGTTCAACTCAGTGGATGCTCTTGATAAGTCTACTATCTGATTTTTTATTATAGACCCGTGACTCCTAATAGCTGTAGGTAGTATAAAAACATCGAAGGAAAAAAGTTACCACCATTATATTTATAATTTTGTTTTGCATATACACATGTTTTTATTAATGAATATTACTTGTTTTAAACCTGAAATGTTTCAAAAAGCGTGATATTTTTGCTGGTTTTGCCGATACGTCGACTTCATTATTTTTATAATACAAACTTTTATTTAAAAAACGGTAAAAATTTGGCGTTTTTTGAAACATTTCTTTTAAAAAAAGTATTATTCATAGTTTCAATTTTTTACCTTGAGTATAAGTAGAAGAACATGACTAATTTAATGGTGTTAATTAGTTGTGATATCGATGTGTACGATTTTTGTGACATCTACAGCAGTTTAAAATGAGGGGTATATAATAAGAAAAACCGATAATAG
This sequence comes from Laupala kohalensis, assembly GCA_002313205.1. Classification (NCBI taxonomy): domain Eukaryota; kingdom Metazoa; phylum Arthropoda; class Insecta; order Orthoptera; family Trigonidiidae; genus Laupala; species Laupala kohalensis. Next base: position 103,914 of record NNCF01126796.1, read on the forward strand.
GTAATAGATTTTGCCGTTGCCGCGTTTTTCACCGATCTGCGAAATAACATAGTTGTCGTAATTTAAATAAATAAAATGTATGATCTCTTTCACTGTTATGTTGAAAATGTACAAATATTTTCAGCATAATAACATAAACATATGTATTTTTTTCGTAAATAAACGGATTTTTGATAATGACACAGTGAGGAAGTGAATGTGATTGCATATATACTTTTTTGTTTGTACAAAGGACGTTGAGATATTTGCACCGCGACTACTGTTGACACATCTTCATGAAAAATCTTAATACGAACTTAAAAACTGACAAAACTAATAAACTCGTTATAAAATCGCGAAGCAAATAATCTCATCTTAGAAAACAACTTGGTCAACATTTGAGTATCGGTCATTGATTTTCCAATATTCATAATAAAAAAGCTGTGATAAATACTCTGAATTGTAACACAAGCTGCATTAACAGACCTTCGTTGAAAGAAAGCGCTGTACATCACTGCACGACGACCAGGGAAACGATGTAAGACGTTTAATTTAATGTTAATTTTATTTAAAACAAATTATTAAAGAAATAAAATTATTGTTAAAATGTAAGGTAATTTCATCCCTATCCTGAAAACCTTTTTTTCTGGCAATTTGAAGAGAAAGGAATATTAACAAAAATTATCTTCTAGAAATAGATAAAGCTATTTTAATTAAAACTAAATTATTTATATCAATTTAGTTACGATTTTCTCCAATTTTCTAGTCTATAGTCAGTATCAGTTATCCTAAAGTTAAATCCAAAAATATCTTGATTTGTCTGTACAGAACAAAACTTCCGTTGGTCCCTTGCACTTCCGTGACTTATTACGAAACTCCAAACACAGTATGTTATCAATTGATTGTGAAACGGCGAAGTACATTATTATGGAGTTCAATACATTCACACATTTGGAAATCTAATCACAATAAAAAAAACACCTCAGTTCTTTTATTGTGTGTAGAAATGGATAATATATTATTCCCTTATATCTATACAGATATAGTAAGTATGAAATTGTTTTAAGATATTTTATTAAGGAACATTTCTAGGTATAGATTTTACTGGAACTTCATAATTTTGTGTTGCGCATTATAGGCGTTATTACATATTACTCGTCCGTTATTTATCATAGGACGTGCAGGAAATGAAAGTAATTAAAAGGTCTGTGGAACTAAGATGCCAAATTGTATCAGAGACTTGTCTCTTGTTCACGTAGATCCTGGCTAAATGCCACAGTATAATATTTGAACTTCCGTTTTTAGAAATAAAAATGGCAATAGCAAATTTTTAATCACCATGAGGAATGTATTTTCATTAATTGTTTGCGGTGTTACATGAGGCACTTAGGGAATCATTCGACTCTGTAATTTTGGATGAGTATATTCGTTGAATGTAGGTAATTAATGCCGTGAAATGTTGCATCGTAATAAACCTGTACAAGTGTCGGAGTATTCTCTTCCGACGAATTCTCCCTTTAGCACTTTAGAATAGACGATAGCACTTAACGAGACACATCCCGGAAATACGAGCCGCGTCTCTTCCTAGCATTACATCGGTTACAACTATGGAATATCTGTTCCGGAGAGAGAAACGAACTACCGCTAATGTCGAGACTACGTTTTCGTACAATGGAAATCACGTTGAGATTTCGCACTATCCCACGTGATTTGCCTGATTTTTGAATCAAACGTGTTAATGCAACGCATATTTCCGCCGCAGTTTCACAGCTGTTAATATATGCAGTTTTTGGCATGAAACAAATTTAAAATGGCTCAAATAATCTCCACACCTGATCCGGAGAGGCTCGATCGTGTTTTTACCGAATCAAAATTGACATCAAATACGATTCCTTAAAAAAAAAGTCACGCCCTGAATGAANTCAAATACGATTCCTTAAAAAAAAAGTCACGCCCTGAATGAAATCAAGAGTCATGTGCTGACGCGATATGTTTGTGACGATGGATAAGATGATTCGGTTCCTTTTCTCCGAGATTCTGCACCAAGAAAAGAATACGTAAAAGTCTCATGACAATATGGTATTTGATACTTCTAGGCTTCGTTTATTAATAGAAGATGCACAATACTCATTTATGATTGAGGGCTTTAGAAGTGCTACTGTGGTGGGTCGCAAAGAAGCGTTTGGCTGCTCGTGATCATCTCTTGAATCGTTTCGCAGACTAGCCACGATGAATTGGTGCCACCTTTCCTATTGAAACGGAGAAGGGTAGAATGCAAAATGCAAGGAGAGAAATATTGTCGTAACGATTAGAGGAAGCACTCAGAAAAAAACATGTGACCTTCATACGTAACAAAGAGTGGGAACGTGAGAAAGAGTAAGTTCAGTGCTCCGCAGGAGAAAGTGCACAAACTGGGAGAATTCCGACTATTGAATCAACGTTCAGCATTTGCTTTTGCACTAACCTGTCGAAATAAGTTTTGATGTTTACAATAATAATGATAATAGAAAGTTTCTATCTCTATCGTAACAGTAGTACTAAGGTACGTGGCATATTACCTGTACAATACATGCAGCCATCCTATTAGAATATGAAAAAGAGGAAAATAATAATAATAAACGAAGAATGAATTATTTTATGAATAGTTCTAAAATTTGAATCAATTTACTACGTAAGTCTTTTTTCTTCTGTATAATTATACGCGCTTTCTTTTCCACTATTTCGGAGGGATTGCTCTTATGAATTCTTGGCAATTCAAGACCTTTCAGGCTGATTAACATGCATGAATGAGCATTGCCATAACTACGTTTAGTTCAATTTTATTTTTCTTAACCCTTTTCATAACACTTGGAGGTTTTATGTTGTCTTCTGCTATTTGCCGAGTGAAATGAATGTACATATTTAAATGATATGGAATTAAAAAAAAAAAACTTGTTTTTTTTTAATTCCATATCTGCCAGTGCTTGGAAGTGTACAATATTGTATTATCCCTTGAATACCTAATTTAAAAGACTTTGTTGATTAGTGAAAANTAAAAAAAACAACTTGTTTTTTTTAAATTCCATATCTGCCAGTGCTTGGAAGTGTACAATATTGTATTATCCCTTGAATACCTAATTTAAAAGACTTTGTTGATTAGTGAAAATGTCTTTTGTAAAGAAGACTATCTGAATAATTTTTTTGTCAAAACACGCGACCATTGGAGATCCTATAATACTTGAGGAAAGCAAAACATCTGCACACCACGCAATATTCTTCTGAAAATCTTGTCTCTCATACTATTTGGAAAAATGTGTGTAAGACATGGCCTATGAAAATACCGACATCTTCCCTCCCAATGTACTGTTGAACAAGAGAGCGAGGACTCGATCTCCGCTCGGACGAATTGCGTGAGGATTTCTGAGAGGGAGTTTAGCTCGCGCATTCCAGACCAATACGATTATTTATTAAGAAAGAAATCACGAACGAAGTTCTTCGGCGACCCACCATCTCTTCTTTTCAATTCCTTGACCCTTACGAGGGCGGAAACTCGTCACTCGGTATTGAATAAAGTAATAAATAAGATCTTAGGAAGATGCTCATAGAAGAGGAAGTGAAATCTTACTACTTCCTTGTAATTACTACAATTGTGGTGAGTTGTTACCGAAACGAGATATTTGAAACCTAATTTACTCTTAGGAAGCAAATTGGCGGTCTATAAAATCACAAAAGACGCCCCCGTAAGTAATTCCCTAATTTTGCTTGTGAGTGACGTTAATTGTTATTTTAATTTGGTATTCGTTTGACTTTTAACAACAAACTTTACAAGAGTCTAAATTAAAAGCAGGCGAGTGAGGAAGTTTTATTGTTCATGGCGTAATTAGCTCCCCCATCCTTAGTCTCATAAAATAAATATTTCCTAATCCTATATTAATCTCGAAGTCTCGGCGTTAGTTCGCCACTGAATGAAATGTAGACGAACGACTCCGCTTTGCCATTTGATTCGGAAGTTATGGGAAATAAATTATGATATGTATAGAAGAGAGAATATGCCATTTATTTTTGATGATTGCCATTTAGTCGGCGAGTCATAACGTCTCACTATGTGCAGTGGGGATGGCCCGGATGCTTACTCTCTCCTAGCATTTACAATTAAGTCCGAGAACGGTACCTGTTACCAATGATATTTGTTTCACGGTGATGCCTACGTATTAAATTAATGAACTTACTTAATTAACTTTTTGCCGTTTAGGGTAAGTGATACTGTTTCGTCCTTTGATGGAAAGCAATGAAGGAACGATGGTTTCCTAATGATTGGTAGGTCCCCTAAAACTCCAATATTTCTAAGCCACTAATCACTCCGTCGTGATTGTTCATCAGTGGCGAAAAGTATTGCACTTTTTATCTGCGCGTAGGTTTTAAGTAATGTTTCTCACGGCAGCTCAGCGAACTTTCTGACGTCTCTACTTAGTCGAATATGTTACGGAGAATCGTCAACTTAATTATATTTGCCAGGGATATCTTGTATCTTGAAATTGGTTTTCCAAGTAAGTGATAAAGAAATATTTATCGGCACTCTGAGTAGTAATGAAAATTAAAAACCTCCTTTCTTCATGAACTGTTTCCTTTGGTTGTAGGGACCTTGGCTGTTCCTGTCTCGAGTTTTCTTGCCTGTTTCCGCCCAGTCTAAACTCTTGGTTCCTGCTGGCAGAGCTATTTTTCTGGTTGCTAGGGTTGCTCTTTAATCTTATCTGTGGTTCCTCAACGATAGGCTATTGGCTTATCGCCTGCGGCGGCTGTCACCTTACGTCGGAGGCCTTGCGCCGTGGCGGTGGTGTTGTTTAGTGTGATGGGTGATTAGTTGTGTGTACCACTTCTGTGTGAAGGCTTACGTTTCCATTGTGCTTTTGTCTGTTGATAACGGCGCCTGTGTTTCGCTATGTCTCGCTCTTCCATTGGGTTTGCCTCTGTTTCCGTTGTGTGTTTGGCCATCTTCTGTATGCCTTAGCTCTCCCGCAGCCGAGGTGAAGTTCTTAAGCGAGTCTGCTTGTTCTACTGCAGACGTAGCAGCGACCTGCGGCGGACTGCTTCACTGAGTGTACAATAAACGCGAGCCTGCTGGTGATAACTGTGCGCCAAGGGACGGAAGTGCGTACGTCGAGGAGCAGCCCGATAGTGTGCGGGAGCGAGCGCTAGGAGCAGGGACAATGAGTTGGGCAGAGGACGCCGACGCCTCGTCACTGATGTTACGTAAGAGCGCTGACAGGGGCACCTCCGCAGCCGCAGCTACAGCCGCAGCGCCGCCACTGTCGCCGAGTCGGCCCGCCGCCTCCGTCACGATGCAGTCACGCCCGAATGCGAGCGGTGGCGACACTTCCGCGCAAGCGGCGATGCCGACGCGGAGCGTCATGTTGGCACGCTCGGACACAGTGACGGAGCGTGTTGCACGCACCCAGGACCATCGACAGATCGTTCCGCGCTTGGATCGCACGCGTGAGATCGAAGATATAGACGTGGCAGCGAGCGACGACTTGCTGTTGGCGGAGGACCAAGGTGCAGGAGGGGGTGGAGGGCGCGGGGCGGCGGCGGCGGCGCCGTCTCCCTTCCGTCGAGAAGAGGCTATGCGCAGCAGCGTGCGTCGCTCGCTGCCCCCGCGCCCGCCCACTGCGGCTCGCCAGCGTGCCGGCTCGGACGTGGGCCCTCCACAGCCCGCCGCGACGCCCACGCCTTCGCGACTGCCTCCTCTGCCGCAGCTGACGGCACCTGTGCGCCCTCTCTATGCGGAGGTGAGCGATGTACGACGCCTGCCGTTATCTTATCTCTGTCTCTACGCGTAATGATACCTTGAGGAAGAAGAAGAGCAGAGGTGAAGTGAAAGTTGCGGAATCGTATGTCCAACTACTCTTTCATTTTCTGATAGCGGTGATGGTACAATGAGAATTTCAATAATGCCCCTCTAGATTTTCCCCTTATTATGTATTAAATATATCGTTAGATGATTTTATTACGTTAAGATTTTGATAATTTCTAAATAAAAAAGTAAAATGTCACTCTACTTGACAAGAGAGCAATTCATGTCTTCACACTGAGTTATATCTCAGATATTCTCCGAAGTAATATTAAAAGTAATGTACATTCCATCTGAAAAATAGTATCTAAAAGCGACGATATCACGAGCTACCAATACTTAAGGAATCGACCTAATTGACATGTTTGAAACATTCGTTCGTTATCAAGATACATACTCATGTCGAATACAACTTGCGCGTACTCAAATCCAAAATTGGAAAAAAATTATCATCCGATTAATACTTATTTGTTCAATATAGGTATACAAAAGTGATATTACTGTGCGGCATTTCTCTCTTAATACTTCTTAACAAATTTTTGTCCAGATTCCAACCTCTTAATTCTTTGATGCGAACTTCGATATCGTTACTCTTGCAGTAAATAGTGAAACTGACCTCCTCCTCTCCCCCCCCCCCCATATTCCGCAATCTGTTCATTAAGATACAATTCATTAAACGTATTTCAACGTGTATTTTTTATTTTTTACATTGTATTCTGTAAAATTGTTTTCTTTTTATTTGGAGTGTGCTCCACTTTATTTAATTTCAGTTAATAAGTGATTCCTGTACAATAATCTGTTGTGGGTTCGTGGAATAGCGAACCAGTGAAACACTACATGGTAGCGTTTCCGATTGATCTCGAATACTATGATGTAAGGAAAAGTAATAAAAATGAATTACCTGTTTTGAATGCCAGTAAAGAAAATTCGTTTTTGCAAAACAATATACGGGTGACACGACGACCTAATCTGATGTTTATGTTGCGCATTACGGCTTCAAGAATGAGACATATCCTGTTGCAATGTCTATGAAATTATTAGGGGAAATTTTTGGTCGTGGGATTGCTGTATACCTCATGTCTCAGACTCTGTATATAGAGGAATTACCTCATGTACATCACTTGGGTTAAAACTGTTCGATTTAAAATAAATGTGCAATTGTAGTAACACGAAGTGGCATAACGAATTCTTGAGTTCAGTCCAAAAATGAACTCTTCATCATTTACTAACAAGTTTTTGGACGATCGGAATATGATCCTTCCTTACAATTCGGCGATTTTCTTTCCACCCAATTACATTTGTGACATCGAGAGGACGTTTCGTAACCGGAAACAAGGGAAACGCTGTTGGATATCGATGAGTGATACTAATCTCCATTTTAAGAAGAATGAATGAAAGATGTAGTGTTGTCTTGAAGTGTTCTTGTGACAGTACTTTCGCCATCTTATAATTCATCTTACGTTTTCAACTGTCAAGTCATTACGTTCATCTTATTTTCTTGTCCTATTTTTAGTTCTAATACTTGGGTTATCTCCACTCGTTGTTCATTAATTCTTTTGCTCTGTTTTCAAAAAAATATTTTTATAATTTTATTGTTATATTCCCACTTTGATTTAATTTCATATCAATTTATTTAATAATCTTAACAATTAATTTTTCTGCTTTATATCCCTAACACACAGTTAATATTATTGTATTGTATTTTATTTACGACTGATGAATCCTGCTAAGCTGACGAAAGTACTATTATAAGAATGGAAGTTGTAATAGTAGACAACACATCTTTCATTTGTTCTTTCCGAGGGAAACGCGCTTCTAACCACGTTAATCCAGTCATTGTGTGTTACCATATTGATTTGGGGGTACCGAGTAGATATTTCAACTTCACCTTCAATAATTTCAGAAAATATGGATGCAACCAACAAAAGTGTAAAAAAAAATTATCTCGGCTCGTTTTTTTAAATGTTTAGTGTGGAAACTATATTTTTTTATGAAAATATCTCTTGATAAAAATTAAACATTACGCAACTTCCTGCCACTTACCTTGTTTCAGTTTCCTTTAGTCAGACGAGTATTTGGTTCCTTAGAGTGCGCACGTGTTTCGTTGAGTTTGCTGTAGAAAGCTATTTCTGTACATGCCCTTTGTCTTATACTTCCGCTAAACCACTCCATTTCTCGAAAATATTTTGCTTCAAAAGAAAACTTTTTCGCTTTTAACTTAACAGATTACGATTTTCCGTAAGTAATTCTTTGTATGGAACCTACGAAAAGAGGACAGATTTGATATTTTCGATTTTTTGTCCATCAAGTTGGGTCACCGTGTACGTTCCGTATGCAACTAATCTTCTGCGTGGTTTTTAGAGTTACCTTCACTTTTAAAAATAAAAAAAACACAACTTTTTGATTCCAGCACACCCTCTCGAGATAAGTGCTGAAAAAAAAACCCCACTCCATGAGCGAATATTTGCTGTTTCATGAAATATCATTTGAACGTGTTTTAATAGAATTTATCGGAATCTTAATCGGAATTTTGAGTGGAGGGCACTCTGAACTTTTAAAATTTGTCTCTGATTATCTTTCTCTAGGTTTTGGTTCTTCAATGTGGAGTGAAATATTTTACGTTGTATTGTGAAATTCTAGTGAATGGAAATTCAATTATGTGCGTCTTCTTTTCTTCGTATCAAAGCGCTAGATTTCCAGGTTTGATTACGTTGATACGAAATATTTGCTAGCTATTAGATGTTTTTATTTACCTATTTATTCCTTTAAAATTCTTCAACAAATTTCTTTTATCTTTATTTGTAAAATTGAACTAGGCAGCATTTTTATCAGATTTCCATCACGGCGTATGCTGTCAAACCTAGATTTTTAAAGTAAATTTGACGTAACGAAATAAACGAATTAATGGGTTTTCAAATATACAACCTATGTTGGTTGATTAACATGTTTTTAATTTCACTCACACTACGTGACACCTGACGAAACGTAACACGTCGATGAAACAGCTTGAGTGAAATAAAAAGAACGTTTTAGTCTACTATTATATGATGTATATTGTTAATATATTTAATAATAAAATGGTAGAAATAATTAATATAGAAATTTTAGTTATAATTATGTGATATCTCGGCAATACCACGATATTTTAATTTCCTTATTTAATTTGTACTTTTTTCCCAAGCAGGGTCATGAACAAGTGCTGAGAGATGTAATGAATCCAAATCACTTCATGACTAACTTCAGTTGTTATTGCCTAAAAAGTAATACAAAAGTTGTATTGCCTAAAACGTATTTAAAAAGTAATGTACTATTTCTAGCTCCTCGTGATTTGCACACTCAAGTTATCTCTACGTTCGAATCTATGATAATTATTCATATTTTATAAATACGTTTATTCTTTCTATTTTCGCCCCGTCTCATCTGTGCAATTGCGCTCGTGGTATCCTGCACTTTCTTGACCGGATCAAGAATCTAAAGAGAAAACATACGTGCGCAGCTCTTAATTGCTTGTTTGAGTCGTTATTTCTGAGGAAATAAGAAAGTTGAATCTCCTGTTCGGCATTGTCATTTGGTTACATGACCTTGTTCACTAGAAATTACAATCGTGTACGGTGGAGCAAATTTATTAGTAAATCCTCCCAAAATTGGTGGTAACGATGGGACTATATTGGAACCTGCTACATATCTACCATTAGTTCAATGTTTATTTTAACAATATGGGATAATTCTACATTAATCTTCATATTTTCTGTGGAAAATATACCTACGAAACGTTATGATAAGTCATTGATGTGTATATTAAGATTTGTCGAAGTGTAATCGGTGATTAGTGCGTGCGAACTGCTAGGTAACTGAAATTGCAGTTTTTTATATTAGCCTAGCGGTTTCCAAGATGGTTTTTAGAATCAGTCCTTCTGTGAGACAATTTAAACATGACAATGTGATAACATAGTTCGATATAATATTTTTTGTATGTATTATATCAAATCAGTATGTATTTATTGTAATGTTTCGCCAACGTTGAATTACGCCCGTTCTTAACACCTTAAAATTGCTTTCCATAAATTCAGAAGTTGCTATTGTCAAAAGAGAAGACATATATTTTTGAATATAGGCGAGTTGATACTTGGACCAAAATATTCGACCCCTTGGTAACATATCCTGTTCCCGTTAGGGAGAGGGGGTACCTCACTGGTTGGGAACCGCTTTGTAAACCCAGGTTAGATCTTTTCTTAATACATATGTGGCAAAAACTATGAAACACATTGTAGATTTCAATCCTGCACGCGGAGTTTATTTTAAGCTTAGAATTTGAAGCTCATTTACAACAGGGTTACGTAAGTTGATTATTTAAATCAGAGATAGTTTTAATAAAGGAAACTGACAAAATAACCTTTTTTGTATCAGCTATGTTTTTTAACTTCAACCTCCATGTGCACTAACGATGTAATGACAATGATTCCATGTGAATTTTTATTTTCTTCGTCCGATTGTTTTTTAAAATAAAAAACAAGTCACATAATCCATGATTTAAACCATGTTTTATCCCAAGGTGGTGAAACCCAGTCAACTGATTCAAAAATAAAAATAAATACATGATGAGTGCTTTCATGCTCCATGGTTCGAGACCCTGTGGTTACTATTCTGAAATAATTTTGCCCAACCTTCAACCCGATTTTCCCGGTTATTTAGGGAATATATTGTATGAAATCTGGGTACTTTTACCAAGATTCGTTTCGTACCAGCTTTGACACATTTTTCTTTGTTCAGGCTTCCGCTTTATTTCTCTCAATTTGCTAGAGGTGAAGGTGGAGGGCCTTGATGTTTGGGAGATGGGGAGAGGTTTCCCCCACATATGGAAGGTACAATAGGAATAGTTATAGGTTTTGTTGGCCCGAAAAAATAATGTCTCCGTAGTTTTCTTTTGAATAGTTGCTGGGACGAATTGTAAATGGATGAAACATTCGAGTGCATTCTTTATAAAACCATCCTCAAAGGATCGATCTCTAATGCCCCTACTCATGCTGAATACAATATTGCCAAACTATTACTAAATAAACGTTTATATGTGCTTTTCATTACTTTTACATAACGACATGAAGACTAGGGAATATTATTACAATCACTCTTTGCTCTGACTGGTAGCGTCTTCACTTCTGACTATCTCTTGGAGTAGGAGCCTGCAGGTTCGATCCTCTGCTCGGCCGAAGTGGGTGAGGTTTTCAACCGAGATTTCCCTCACCTCTCGGAGACCTATGTCGGCTCGGTACGTTGCATTCCCCGGCAACCCAACATCTCTGTTTACAAATTCGTTGGTCCAATTTATGTGATTAGATGGAAGCACAGACCGGATGGCCTAGACCTCGCCATACAATGAATAAAACATGAAATAAATAAAAATGTAAAATAACGGCTTACATCATTATTACAATTAAATAAACTTCACCTGGACTACTCTTAGTCCAATAAACTAGCTTCCCATTGCATATTAGAAGGGTGGATGTCATCTCTCGTGTGCCATCCTTGTCAATGCCCTCTGGGTTTCTCTTGTAGTTGGAATGCGTCATAAATGTTATACACTGATCTTTTTTTCTTTTTCTTGGGGCTTTAGGGCTCGCCAACATCAATGTCATTAGAGTCCTTTACACTCATCCCTTTTATGCCATCCGTCCGTGCTAACATCTCGCCAAATAAGTTATTAGTGTGTTGAACAACTACTGCCTCAGCGGTGGTCTAGCTGAGACTTTTTTTTTTTCTAGTTATTGTTGAATTTTGTTACGTTTTATCTCGAAACTGATGGGTGGTTGAGACAAACGTCTTTTGCGGTAGCTTGTGAATACTAGATCCGAAAGCATTTCCAGTCATTCGAGGATAGGTTTGATAAAACGTAGGTGGAGACTCACATCTACTTTATTGTCCCCTGGTTTCGACATTCACCCAATACCGCTTTGAAACCACCCTCAGATGTCCTTTTTGCCGAAAATGGCATGCTTCAGTATTCCTTTCCGCCCATATCGATTCCAATGATGCCCCACAAGCCATGCATATAAGCTCCCGTTGGTAAGGGAGAATTTTCCTCTTTAACTCTCACCCAACCGAAATTTTCTCGACAAAACCATTGTAGAATTTTCGTCAGTAACTTAATGGACGTGTCCATGTTTGTCATTTGTAAAGTGTTGGCGACGAGTATGTTTCGATTTTCGTCCTTATCTAATCTATATTCACACCACCGAACGAATCTTGGGGGATCTAGGTATTATTACAGGTGCTCCTGATTTCACTTGTGGCTACGATCCTATGATTTGTGGTAGTAGGAAGTAGGTTCGAAGAAGTGAGTCCGAAAGTATAATTTCAAGTGGTCGTCACCTAGAAACTTTCAATTTTAGTGAAAATAGGGATATGCCATTCTTCATCATAAAATCTGTTCTTTCAACCCTGGAAGTATGTCTAAAGTCGGTTGAAAACAAACTCCTCATTGACCTTAGGGGGAACGCTCAAAATCTCCTCTGGGCATTATCGACTATCTAAACCTGAAGTCGTCTTCGGAGTAGGTAATGCCGTTTGGTCTGTAGGATCAGACGTGTCCACACGCACGCAAACACTCACATTTGTAGATTGTATAAAAAGTAGTTGCTTTTGAATAAATCTCATAACAAAACTGTTAAGTGTGTTTAGACGGAAATGTTTCTGGTTATGACAATTTCCAAAAATTCTTCTGTGCTTTCATTTCCAGTCATCGACGTTCTGAATAACGGTCCTGATGCATCGGTCACTCAGTGCTGCAATTGTAGTGTATACGACCGGTGTTTCATTGAATACGTGTTAATAGAATTCATGGAATACTATTCATTGGTTGTATTCGCCTCCTGCGTTTGAGGACCACGGTGCAATGACTTTAACTGGTGGTGCAAAAACCTTTGTATGGACTCATTTGCGATTCTAAACCTTCACTATGAAGTACATTAAAATACAAAAGCAATTGTGCGTACATTAAAAAAATAGATGTGGTTTACTATCCAATAACATTTAATACGTAAATGGGATAAGGGATCAGGTGTGGTTCTTTTTTTATCGTTCTCGTATCTTTTTACTTCTGTCTTCCTAACCTACCTTAACGGTTTTGAGGGCTCAGATAAATTACTCTACTGCGTCTATACCTAAGTTTCATGCGAAATACCTTTTTAACTGGATACAAGGCGTCCGAATTTCGTTAAGTACGTCTAGCACAGACTACCATAAGTGTAAGACATGAATGACATTGACTAATTTGTTTGCTCAGAATCGCTGCACACAGATTTACTGGCGGCATTGTAAAAACTTCTGTAGCAGAAACTCCTAAACGAATATTTTCGTCAAAATGTCGTAATGGAAAATTAACTTTTATGTATCTTTCTACTGTGTATATGAAAAAGTAAAAAAGACACACCCTCCTACTTGGTTCAAGGTGAGGGGGTCGTAAAAAAAATAGACATCAGTAGCGTTCGTAGCGAAACTAAGCTATAGGGCACTTACAGGAAATTCATCTTAGACTCATTTGAGCGACTTGTTCATTCGTGTGACGAATGTGTCAAATACTAACACTAGGTTGAGTTAATAACAGTTAGTTTCTTTGAATCATGGAGTAATAATTGAAATTTCAGATTTTATTGCTCTTTGTTTTGGTTTTGGTAACGATGAAAACATCCCATACAAGAGAGCAGATCTTAATTGGTCATAAAGCAAAGTATTTTCTAGTGAGAGCGGTCTTGCCGACATGAAGGTGTTGAGGTGACCTGTTGAGTTCTGTAGCATTGTTTTAGCGTGTTTTCGTCACTGTTCTCGAGGATCTTATGAATGGTTAGTTCACCGCGTTATGGCTTCAATAGATTTTGCTTTCAATCAGTCCTCTTCTCCCTTGTAATTTCTCTAATGTGTATGCATGATTAATTTCATAATCATTATCAGAGATCGATGTAATGATTTTTTATGATACAACTAATTTTCATCTTATATTCGCCCATCAATGTTAAAATTGAATATTTAAACGAGGTTCCAAGTACTTTTTTATATAAATATTACTACCGTAATATTTACTTCCTGAATAACTTGTGTAATACAGTCGTGGTAAGACAGTAGACATACCCTATAATCCGAGTCTCGCCACTTAATAAAAGGCGTTTTATTGTTTATTATTCTTTGTCTTTCATTTAGTTTTTCTTCATGTCCAATTCGCAATCCGAAAAAAATGTAAAGGACTTTTTCGTAGAGCAGAACATTTAATTACATCACAGGAGTAGACTACGTGAATGAAATGCAGAGAAATATGCTTTTCCCCGTTCACGTATTTATTAGTCACATTAGTTCCACAGACTGCTCTGTTCTACTCAGAATTGAAAATGTTTTACTTTCACTTCGAGGATCGGTCAGTCATCTGTTGGGTTCTAGGAAGGCGTGAGTAATTCATTGTTTTTGTCTATGCATTGTTTGCGAGTTAGTGGACGCATGTAGTGTGGCTCTTTTGTACGCGTTGTTGTGCATGCGTTGCACTGAGTTGAGACGAATCAACGCTGGAGCAAGGGGTCCTCCCCTCTTCCTCTCGCGCGCCCTCTCCCTCGTCGTGGGAATGTATTGATTGTGTGCGGACGCGGCCTCATTCGACGGCGTGCGGCCGTCCGGGCGCCAAGCGTGAGTGCGCCGCGCGCGACCAGCGCCTGCGCGAGCGCCATCTCCGTCCGGCTGCCTGCTCGCTCCCTCGCTCGTCTGCCGGCTTACGTGGACGTTCGTTTGGCTGCTGACGGCTCTCGCAGCACCGGCGACAGCGACGCGAATCCGCGTGAAGCGATCGCGCGGTGGGCGTTTGGGGGGCATGGCGGCGGCGGCCGCTGCTGCAACTGCAGCCGGCGGTGGCGGCGGCGCGCCCACCACCTGTCGAGGAGACACAGGCGGACGCGGCGCCCGCTGCCTGCGGCTCGGCCGCGAGTGCCGCTGCGACGACGGTGGTAGCCCCGCCCTGTGAAACCCGGCTGCGGGAATCCTCAGCACGGTGTCGCAGCAGCAGCAAGCAGCGCCGCGGGTCCCGCGGGGGCCCCCGCAGCCGCGGTCCCAACGCGCCCCTGGTGGGCGGGCGTCGCACCCGCCCAGGATGGTGGTTCGCGGCCGCTTGGTAAGCATCCGCCCGCCGCCTGCCTGCTGCAGCCGCCGTGGAGCAACTTGCGCGATGCGGTGTACTCAAACGTTCCTTCGGGTTCTTAAGAAGAAAGAGCTCTGACGTCTCTGCGTTCGAGGGAATGGCATCTCTCACGTCCCAGTGCGATGAATTATTTGCTTCGAATATTTACAATGGACACAAATTAAATATCTCGTATCTGATTCTTCATCTACGGAGACACATCCTGGCAGCTGTACATCCTAGCACAATGGCGACGGCGTAGCGTCATGCCTTGTTTGCTGTCTCGCTAAATTCCTTTTTGGCCTTTGCCCTGAAAGCACACGAGATTCCTTACTAAATTGTGAGCGTCGACCTTCAAATTCCTTCTGTACGACGTTTGAAATCGTATTCCCGGGTTGAGTTGACCATCGATTGCCATCACTAATGTTCCAATTAGTAAAATATATTAATTTGTATTAGATATCGTGTATGTGTATTTTGCTGTATTCCCTTCACTTGGAGTGCCTTGATCTTGTGCTTTCTCATGCGTTACGTCAGTGGTCGTTCAATTTGTTATGAGAGATCTCCCGATCAATATTCCAAATTTACCCCTGAGACACTCACGCAGTTGGATTGGAGAAGCTTCGCTCTCGCAGGAGGACTTACGTAAATGTCGTTAAGGGTCATTCCACAAGATTGTCTCAACTATCGCTATAGTTTTTGTTTCTGTTAATTATCAAAGTACCTCATTAATAATATCAGATTCTAGTAGTCTAGTACTTGTAATAAAATAATTCACATCCTCTATTCGGAGCACATAATTGGGAACTTCTTTAATGAGTTGTGCAAAAGATTTCGTGAAGATTCTTGCATTTATTTTTAGTACAATAATTCATTACTTTTTACTTGTTACTGTGAGATTAGCTCTGAAAGAATATATGAAACTGATCAAATTTTCTATTCGTCCGAAAGTTAGAGAGCATGGGTGATATCAACTGTTTATTAATCCTTCCACTTATTTTGCCGAATTAAACCAACAATGTAAAATTCACAGTTTTGATATGTTTTTGGAAAAAGGTTTGACTTCGAAATGACAAATGAAGTGAAATTATTGCTTCTGCATAATTACATCGTTTCATATCTGTTTCTGGATATTTACTTTAGTATTACGTTCCTTAAAACCTTTAGACGCCTTCCTTATTGCATTCAACATGTGCTCCATAAGTGACACGAATGACACGAAATGTTGCTTCCGAGTTGTAGACGTCACGTTCTCCGAATCGAGATGAATTCGGGGTGATCACGCACACGCGAATACTCCTTTCACTCTCCGTAAACCCGTCTAGAAAGATGGAGAAGGTAATTGTTGCTTGTTGAAATGCCTGGTATCTGATGTACCGGATATGTTTGAACAAAATAAATAAATAAATAAGTAAAGCATAATTTCTGTATAGAAATCCGATTTAATCAAGTTGGCGTTTTGGAAAGGTTTGATGTATCGAAAGGGTATTTTAGTTATTTGTCGATTATTCGATACCTCGTTATTTGAGACTCGGTATTTGAGGTTTTTTCCTCGACATTTCTCAAAATGAAGTTTCTGGTTACAGTTACAGGAATCGATCTCTGTCACATTCCTCCCGAATAGATTTCTGTGCATTTCACCCCGTTCATTGTGAGGAATGACCTGGGCTCTTGTCTTTTTTTTTAATTTTTTTTATTTTGATTGATTGTGCCTTCGTCTGTTAAGCCTCGAGTTCGCATTTTGTATTATACTTGGTGAGTTGTGATAATGCTTGAGTCGATAAAAACAATTTCCTGCCTCTTCGGGAAATTCGAATTTTGCTGCTCTGACAATCACATACAACATTTTACATTCAAAATGACATTCCACATTATGGGGAGATTCGACTTCGTTCCTACTTTTCCCAAAATGAAGGTTAAGTGCTCAAATTGCACCTGATAAAATTCAGCTATCCTTTTCCCATTTCTAATGCCACGCTATGTAATCGTTAGAAAAGAAAGTAATCGATCCCGACGCTTTTCATTGAGTGTCCTGTGTATGGAGGAAAGTGAAATCTTAACCCCGAGAGACGTCAGGAAGGGATCGACATTCCATCATGGATTTCGGGAACAGATATAGAAATGGACTCCAACAGACCTGGACTGTTCGATTTCCGTGTCTTCTAAAATTGATTGATACCTATAATTAAAGAAAATTGGTTATTAACTGTGTGTGTTTTGTAAATAGAAATTAAATTTGAGTTGTAGGTTTCGACAGTTATCCTCGTTTTAGGCGTCGTGGATTCCGAAACTGAAACTTTTGTGACGAAACTATTGGAATAATTTAATTCGTATTCAATTTGATTCCTTCCTTGCCAGTGTGTTATGAGAAGAGTTTTTTTTTTTACTTAAAATAAGATAGTGCTGTTTATATATTTCTGTACAAGTTTTCTCTGAAAACATTATCTTATAAGACTTATTACTACATCCTCCTGGACATTTATTTTGCTTGCTCTTTTGTTGGGAACTCCGTAAATCCTTCTTTTGGCTACAGGAGACTGGTGCTTTTTGGCACTGGAAAGGATTGCCCCTGCTGTGTTCCCCCTCTGTGCCTCTCAACTTCGACCGCGTCCCGAGCATCAACCCCCTCCCCCATCTTTCTCCCTCCCCTTCGCTCTCTCTCTCTCTCTCCCCTGTCCCCTCCCTCTCAACCTATAAGTGCGCCCTTATATGGGTCAGAACTAATGCAGACTGATTCTCAAAATCTGGGAATGACATAAACTTATTTCAAAAGAAAACAGCTAAGATCTGCCACGTTATTGCAAGAGTTTAGTGCAAAAATTAATATATTAAACTGCCGAGATGAATTTAAAATAAAACGAATTTCTTAATTGAAGTAACCGTATTTTAATGCGGTATCGGAGCAATATCCAGAAATCAGTAAAAAATTGAAACTCTTGAACACAGCGAATAAGTGAATTGGAGCGAGAAGTACTTATGTGCACAGAGCATTCTGAAATATCAAGTCACTATACCCTTTACAGTATTCTCAGATCATTAAATGTTTGGAAAAAAAAATTAAGAACCTAAATTTACTGTGAAATTACAGTTTTTATATTTTATGCCACATTTTTATTGTGCTATATTTCACCAAAAATAAGTCATAATGGGACCAGTTACAACTTCACTTCATGATTATGTTTTGGAAAGAAAGACTAATATTTTGTAAGATTTCTTGGTATATTTCAAATTGTTACTGCGAAATCGTAGGTCTCGACAACGTTGATACTGCTCTCGACCACTTTCTTTCGAAATAAAAAGACATAAAGAATTATGTGAATATTGTTGCCCTTGTGGAAACTGATGTAAGTTGCCCTTGAAACAGTTCGATTCGTAGCAATGAATTCATGATAAATTGAGAAATTGATTCAACATTAACACTCCGAAATTAATAGATACTCTAATAATATTTGATTTTGTTGTCTAACGAGCACCGTTTACTTATTCCCAATATATAAGTTATGTCATGATATAGTGTCCTTCATGCGTGCCACTTCTGAAGTCGTCTTGTGCGATTTTTCTCCTTCCAAAAATAAAAGTGATTTCATTGACTTGAAAAATGACTTTGTTGTAACTTTCTATGACAAAATATAATTTTTCGAGGTAATCCGAAAAATCGATTTAATCCACTGTTTCTTGGACATGAACCAACAAGCTGGAGAGGGGATATGTGTTTTAAGATAAACTCATGACGTTGTTTCGTTTGTATAAACCATGCAGAATTCCATCTGATGAATTTTTTTATTTTTTCGCTTACCTTTTGAACTTTAAATGTCACTATTGTTGAATGTTAATCCAGTAACGAATGTCAGCTTTGTACAAAAAAATTAAAAACCCATTCTTCGTAATAATTTTCCTAACTAGGATCTCTCTAGATATGCTCTGAGCTCTTTCCTTGTTATTTTCTTAATATTTCTATCAATAGACCTGTACTCATCTTGTAATTTCCTCTTTTTCTCCGTCATGTGTATTCGCTATGCCTGTGCCCATCGTGGATTCTTGTATTGGCGTATGAAATGACAGCATCGCCCACGGCTGGCTGGAGAAAGTAGGTCCTGGCCAAGGCCCGATATATAGAGGAAGACCTCTTTAATGCTGACGAAACGGGACTGTTTTATAAGATGATACATGACAACTTAAATTATTGAGGTGTATTAGTGGAAAGTTATCAAATGATCGAGTTTCGGTCTTGATGGCAACTTACACGAGAGACTCAGAAAAGAGAAAATTACTTGATAGCGGCAAATCCAAAATTCCTCGTTGATTAAAAAATGTCAAACATTTGCCTGGTCATTTCAAAGCAAACAAGTGTTCTTGGATGACTTCTCAGCTGAAGAGATCCGAAAATGTGATGATGAGCTCGAGGGAAAGAAGATTCTTCTAGTCGACCTATTGAAACCTATTACATTAAAGTTTGTCCCCCCCCCCCTTGTAACGATCTTTGTCACCATGACAATGTGCTGACCCTTGCATTTCGTTATAGAGAGGACTGTACCTCTTACTGACAATGCAACAAATACCTTACAGTAATGGTACATCCACAAAATTTGTTATAGTGTTATTGTAACAATTGTTTAAAGTACAAAACTCTTTACTTGGTTACTTGTTATATTCTTTTGTTATTTATTATTATTATATTTTTTATCTTTATCATGGCACGATTGAGTA
This sequence comes from Laupala kohalensis, assembly GCA_002313205.1. Classification (NCBI taxonomy): domain Eukaryota; kingdom Metazoa; phylum Arthropoda; class Insecta; order Orthoptera; family Trigonidiidae; genus Laupala; species Laupala kohalensis. Next base: position 123,575 of record NNCF01126796.1, read on the forward strand.
CGTTATCTGAGTGACCCCATCCGGGCCTGGTATTATTGTATAATTGTCAAAAGTAAATTAGCGCCTACTAATACTACTAAATAAATATTTCGATTTTTTATTTCATATGATCGTGCAATCTCTAAGGGTTACAGACTCGAAGGTTATTTTTTCATATGAACGAGAATCATTCAACTTAAAATATATTTTAAATGAAAGTTAGATACTTTGTTTAAGAAATTATTTATTGACAAATTCAAGAAATAATAAAGAACTCGTATATAGAAAATTAGCTACCTTAATATGCAACCCGTTAAACGTAGCTGTATAACGCATATCATCCTAATTATTCAGAAATAAAGCAAGGTTTAAAAATACGTTATTGATTAAACATATTTTCTTTATCGTATCCGTTGACGAGCCCTAAAGCCCCACAAAAAATTATCGTATCATGTACAAATATATAAAAATTAGATTTTGTTTGTGTGTTCAGTACTATTATTGTGAAAACTAAAAGGGTAGTGGACTACGGTTTTCGTTTCGTATGAAACACTTCTTAGTGATTAAATTGTGTTGCGTGTTGCATATTTCCCCTGACATTGTGAAATATAAAATCTCATAGTTTTAAAAAAAAATAAGTTGTTTGTTGTATTATTCATTATTACAAATATTACTAATTTATCAGTCGTATGTATCCGTCAAGCAAGCGGCACCCGAAAAGATGTATTTGTTTTTGTGTCGTACCCTGGAGCACATTATTTGTGTGGTCCAAATTAGCGCGAGGTGGTAGAATAATTTTAATCCCGTTCCGTTAAATGAGTGTATTCAAATACGAAGTCATTGGAGCTCAATTGAAGAAATAACACGATCCACGAGGAATCTGCTTTAACGATTGAATGTTGTTACTATGATTTTATTTCCCTGGAGATCGCTGTCGCCCCTTTTGAGTCTTGCTTCATTCTCTAATAAATGAGTTGTGAGAGTCGTTCGTGCAGGGAAGTCGATGTTAAAGCAAATCGATTTGTCGGTTGGAGTTCTTGTGATGCGAGTTGTAGACGAAGTAGGTCCAGGTGTGCTACTCCTGTGATCAATATTGTAGCGTGTTTTCTATATGTTGGTTCCACAGTTCTCGGGGAACACGTAAATGAAATTGGAGTTTGATTTGTTGTTTGCTTGTGAACAATTTTGTCTACATACTACGTCCATTAGTTAATTTTTTTTACGTCTATAGAAGCTGAATTAATGAACAACCCTGGAAAACCATTGCTTAAACTATTTGTTTACTTCATCAAGCTTTTGTAAGTGACGCCATAATTTACTTCCGGTATGGTTCTTTCAGTTTCTTTAGTCATTATTTATTAAACGTCGTTTGTTGCTCATAGTTTTAATGTAAAGCATTTTCGGCTGCATAGCAGCCATCGTCAGTAACACTGAGTATTGTGGACAATTTTTTGGCAATTTTTTATCATTCTTTGATAACGTTGCTAATGCTCCACAATTACTAAGTTCTTATTTAATGTATCGGTGCTTTCCTTCATTAAGAGTCATAAATTACCCTACAGGCTAAATTAGTCACTTATGTATAAACATTCTAACCGTCTTCCAAAAGTCGTGGACACTTGGAATTTAAATTGTGCATGGCTTACATAGTGTAATAGACGAGGAAATTGCAGTGTTTTCACGGATACTTTTAAAAAGCCTAGTTATCTTATTTTCTACGCATAATTCGTGAAACACAGCCATCGTTATTCGCACACATTGCGAGACAATTTCACCACCGTGACTCCAAAGTAACACCTTAACTTGATTCTCAGCAAGATTGGCTGCGCCCGTGTTTTAGCGTTGTCGCCTCCTTCGAAGTGTAGAGCGAGAAGAACGGGTTCGAACCCGGCTGGGCAAAATCGGGTGAAGTGATCGGTATCGATTCGTACTTACTGTTGACAAAATCTGTACGGGAACCTTCCGATTCCCTAGTAAAACAAACCATCTCCTTCCATGGCACCTTCCCCAGCATCCTTCCCTGGCACATTGTCACTTCTTGCCGAAAATAAAAGGTGTACTAAATTACGGGTACTTCCAGTCTGCAACAGTGTTTAACAGAGTATGAGTAATGCTGGTGACCCACAGTATTCATTTGGGTGTCAATTTACTTCTGTTTCTCGGGAACATTAAGGTTTTCTTGAGTCATTTGTAAATAAAATGAGTGAGTTGGATTGTTACCATAAAGTTTACTTCAATGACATTGCCGTATTGATTGTATCGTTAATACAGGCAGTACGATCACAGTAGAGTATTTTTGCTGTAGTTGCTCTCAGTTTGGGTGACTAAATTTTTTCAAGTCACAAACTTATACTTTATTTTCTTAAATGTCGCGTGTTTGGGGGGAACTTTTATAATTTATGGGATGAAATATTTTATGTCGATTTTTTCGGAAGCAAATAATTGTTTGCATGATTTTAGTATTTGGATTATCGTTCAATAAGGAAATATCTATTACCTGTGTTCCAGAAATCTTTCAAATAAGTTTGTGACGTATTTTTCTTACTTTGGTGTAACCGACACGAAATTGCTATGCTGTGTATCAATTAATAAAATACTGATTACGAATTCCGTGTTTCTTTTTCTAACTTCTTAAAGAAAGTAGACAAACTTGAAAGTATATTTTCTTTTATACCTCAAACGTCCATATACTTTTGTCTGTTTTTATAGCTTTGTGATAAGGGAAGCACCTAGGACATGTGCCCTGTCGGCCCACTTCCGCGCGTATTGCTCTGTTAATCTTGTAATGATACGTTGAGTCCTTCTATTAGACATCTACGTTTATTTCGTAGCTTCCGTAAACTACAGTGTTTAATTGACTGTGTGGACAGCGTATATATGCTTATGTAGTAATCTTTCTCGGGTAGTGTAACCAAATATGATAATTCGAAAAATAGTTTCTTTTTATTTCTATGGTTTTCTTCTTAACTCGTAATTCAAAAAGAAAAGTTTCACATTGTCAGGAGAGAATTAGAAAGAATTATGTGAAGCATTTTAAATTCTGTATGACTATCCAGTTTTTTCTTGGCATACATGTGGCACATTTTGCTCAGTGTGGAATGTATTTGGCGAGTAAATATAAACTTATTGCCATCCCAGAAGATAATTTGTTCGTAACCTGTCACGTTCCCCGGAATTAAGGTATCTTCAGAAATGTATTTGTCAAACTGGTTTTGATTTGCGTAACCCTTCTGAGATAGTCGAAACGCCAAATGCTGGAATGCGTTCCGCCTGAGGACAAAGCAGTAGACTTGGTAGTCTGCCTATACGGAAGGAATGTGGATCGCGTTGCGTTCTCCGGTAGATGGCGGTCCCTAGCGGTGACTTGCGTTAGCTCGAAGCCAGCTGACCGTGAGCGGATCTGCTAGTATGACTCACCTGCCTCTGTGAGCGGAGCGCACCACCTGTTTCGCTGCAGCAGCCGCCGCTGCCTCTTACCTGCCAGTTCTCTTGTCCACTGGCCGCCGCCATTCGCGTGTTCCTCGATTCCCTGTGTCTCCCAGAAGCTTTCCGAAGCCGCCGCCGCGTCGGAAGGCGGTCTCTTTCTCAGGGACAGAAGAATGTTCCGAGCGTATTGAGTGACTGACGTGCGTGGCTCTCGCGATCTGATAAGTCTAAGGCGTAGCATGTTTTCAATCGACATTCAGGCGCGGATGTTGCAGCGGCCTTCTGCTGACGTGTGAGTGTATTCGCGTCTCTCGATTCAGAAAATAGCGACGAGTCGGGTGTCACAGTTGCGCGCGTGTGTGGCTCACGTCGATTATCTGGTGAACTTGAGGGCAATAAGATGTTGAACGGCATCTACGCTCGAGAAAATAAGTTGTTCTGCTGTTAGAAAGGGATGAAGAAATTATGTTTCGGTGACAGTCGGCAGCTGTCCGTGTCCGGCGATATTTCAACCCTTTGAGTAGTCGCCTCTGCAGGGATGTGGGTCGACAGGGCGATCGTCCAGCAACAACCTGCGTCCCATCACTTGGCATCTCCTTTGCAACGTTCGAACGTAAGCAAATGTGAAATAGGGTGTATGTACTACGGAGAAAGGGCACTGAGATGCACAGTTTCTATTTTGCACGCAGGGAAGTTTTTTCGAGGGCGTCTGTCCCTAAGCTTGTGGACTTTCACTGCAAGTATTCCATGGAGTCTCGATCTGTGTGAACCGGTTTCCAGGGCATTAAAAAACTCAATCTTGTTGCTCTCTGTAGAATAAGGACAGCTACTCTTTCAATGGATGTGTTTCATCTCGTAAGATCATTCTAGTGAACGCAGGTGAAGTACTAACGAAAAAAGAAAAAGGACTTATTGAAACTGAGAGGCATTAATGGAAAGATTCCACTCCCCATCACGAAGGAAGTGTGGATGGAGATAACTTCTCGGTCCTTCGATTGGCCAGTTCTTCGGTTACGGGCTTGCGACTCGCATGTTCATGAGCGGACACTGACCTCTGCTGCATCCGTTGTAGTGTTTCCTCTGCCCACTATTCGAGATCTCCCTCGAAGCGCATCGCTCGGTATATATTCTCCCGTAGCTGTTACACTTAATAGGCCGAGATTGCGTCCCCCACCTCCCCTCCCTTATCTTTTTTTCTGTGGTACGTTTTTCGGATTCTCCAACCTTATTCGGTGTGGTGAAAATACGTCTTCTTGGTATTTATTCCTTCCATCGATTTAAAACAGGTTGTGTTACGAGTAACAAGTGAATTGGGAGTTTTCGGAAATCACTTTCAGCGTTATTTCTAACTCCCGCTGATTATTTTCAGTAACTCTGTGGAGGTTCGTACGTTAAAAGTCCATTTGTTCGGTCTTTGGGCTCCATTGCGTCCTACGTTAGGAGACTTTTTTTGTAATGAACGTATTTTAATGCTAAATAATTGCAGGGGAGTCAGTATTAATATTATATTCTCGAACTATTGCAGGCCATACAGGAGTTGATAAGATAATTGAATATATTTGCATGCTAGCACAATACCATAGATTGTAATTCCTACAATCGAGTATACTGCATGCAGTTGTTATAAATTAAAATCTGACCACATGTTTAACAATAAATAATCATTTACTAATGGTAATAAATCATTTGCTTCAGTGTAAATCGTTAATTAACTAAAGTCGGAGTTAAGGTTACTTCTAACCATTTTGACGTAAGTCATTGGCAATATAAGTTTTCAGAAACATTTTTATTTACATTTTCGGTCTCTGAAATGTATGTATTTTAGTCGTTGAGAAGGTCCTCATTGAGATCATTCACTACTAACATTACATAATATTACAAAACATGTTTCTTTTTTTTCTGAAGAAAAAAATTGAAAGATTACTCCCTATAGCACCACTTTTGTTGTTGATGAACTATTTTACAGTATATTTACTTTCATTAGTTAAGAATTTGTGTGGCATATTTTTTTAAATATAATAATAATTTCATTTTCTGATAATTTGTGTGTAAGAATCTGTAAACAAAGGAAAATTGCCAGATTTTTCTGATGTCTCGTGCATGAAAATAACATTTGACTACACTAAGTACTTAAGAAAGTACATTAGTATCGAGTATAAAAAGCTTTATTATTGTTGTGATTGCATAGTTTAGTAGGATGCTCTATGGCCAGAACTAGTTTCTGTTGTTGTCACAATGACTGTTACTAGATCTGGCAAAAGTGAATAGCCCAAAACTAGTTTTAGTCAGGGTTTTTTCTTCTTCTTTTTCCATGGAATAATTTGTTTTGTGCTCAACACGTTCATTAAAATACCTCATAGCTCTTTCCTGGTCCTATGATAGTAATCATGGGACCCTGTTTTAAATACTCTCTTCCCGATACTAATTTTGTCACATTCCTCCTTCATGACCCGTCTTCACTTTTTGCCGTGAATAAATTACCTTCTTCAGAAACTGTTTTATGTTGGTTGAACTTGTGTCCTAATTTTATCTGATTCTTGCAAACGAAAATCTTCAGTCTTCGTAATTGTTATCGCGCACATTGTAGCTGTGAATAAATTACGTTTTCTGTTTGTTCCAAGACCTCTTTTGCTTTGTCAGATCGCGAAAAACAATCAATGCTGTTGTGTAAACAATCTATAAAAATACATGTCTTCGTAATTTAAATTTATTTAGAAAATACATTGTTTCATGTTATTTTAATGTTATTAAATTTATTTGAAGTTGATATGTTTATGGAAGAATATCTAAAATAGTTCAGTATGCAAAGTAATTAAATGATTCGATTTCTTTTTCTAATTAGTTTAGGTAAATGATATTCTTACAAAATGAGAACTATGATCGCTGCGCCTGTTGACGGTTTTCATAATTGATTTGCGTTTGTGAAATAATAAAATTTGAAGTATCTATATATTTTCTTATATCCGTTTAAACTTTATACACCGTTTATCGCTAGTAAATTAATATTTTTATGTTGATACAGCAATTTATTTTGCAACTCTTAAAATTTCTCATATTTTGAGTTTCAATCCGAGAGCCATCAATAGCCTGTAATTTCCGCGACTCTTAGCGATACCTTCGATACACGTGTCCCTTGTCCCTTTAGTTACGCAGTGAACGAATCCATCGAAAACTTCCGTACCTTTGCTTTGCCGTCTCGTTTACTCCTTGTAACACTTCTTCAAAATGTTCCTCCAACTACACGTACTTTGTTATACATCATACTAGTGTTATTAGATCATCTCCCACTCGGGAGTATTGAAATTATCCCGAGTACACAAAATAATAATTTTAATGAAGTCCTTTCTGACATCTGCTGTTAAGAACACTGTGCATTACTCTCTTAACCATTGTTGTTGCCTTTTTTTGTTTTTAGGGAGGAGGGGAAAGTGGTTCGTCGGCAGGACGGGTGTCTTCACGAAGTCGTACTTCTGACGAACCTCACATAGGAAAATACAAGTTGCTCAAGACCATAGGGAAAGGAAACTTCGCTAAAGTAAAATTAGCAAAACATGTACCCACTGGGAAAGAGGTATGTTTTTGATCAGTTAAAATGGAGATAACATGAAATGTGAATATAAGTCATGACCATTAATTTATAAATTTGTTGATTGATGGCCATTAATTAATTCCTTAATAAATTGATTTTATACTACTTTCAATAGTGTTAAATTTATTGATTGAAAATATTCTTGAAGTTATGTGAACCTTTCTCCTTTTTTAAGGTGTTTTTTAATGTAAGTTTAATTGTCTGTATGTTTAATGATAAAACTTTAATCTTTTGTCCCTAGGTTGCTATCAAAATTATTGATAAAACTCAGTTAAACCCAGGCAGTTTACAAAAGGTGTGTAAATGATATATTTCATACACAATATTTTTTTAATCTATTTGAAATGCTATTTAGATCATATGACTAATACTATCTTAAAATGTAAATAATAATAATAATAAAGTTATAAACAACATAAATTAATACAATGAAGTATGGTGAATCATAACACTAACAATACTGAAAATACAGTGAATTGTGTACATCAAAATAACTGCATTATTATTAAATTATGTACATTTAATGGATCAATTCTGATTTAACTCGATTGTTGTAGAAGTTACATACAAAGGCATAGGTAATAATAATTATTTTTAAAGAAATACAATTATTTTACAATCGTACTGTATTATTTATAACAATTTAAGCTAATGTCAATAAATATCTATATTAGGTCGAATTACTATTATTACGATTATTTAAAGAGAAAAATGTGTATTTATAGTAAAGTAGTGTATATAAGTAATGTTTTTCATTCTTTTTCTTTCATTGACTTCTTTCAATGTATCTTTTAAATCAGCTTGAAATAACTAATAACTAAAACTAAGCAGAAAATCGGCTATTGGAGCCATATTTCTGTTCAGGAAAATAAGTTCTCTGTTCATTGACAATACAATTATGTTCGAATTAATGAATGAATTGATAAATGGAATGAATGTTATATATTAATGTTTTCTTTTCCAAAAAAAAAAAATATTTCTGGTTATTAAAAATGCTACATTTTAACTTGGGTCAAAAAAGAAATGTGAAAAATTGATTTCTTTCTATAATTGAACTTTATATGCATTTGATAAAAAGTTATTCTCTCTGTTCTTCCCTTCTTTTTAGTTAGGAATATTTTTCCTGAAGTAACTATTGACTAAATAATGAGATGATGATATTATTTATGTTTCAGCTCTTTAGAGAAGTTAGAATCATGAAGATGTTGGACCATCCGAATATTGGTGAGCTACATTTTCATTGTTGTGTTTTTTGTGAGAAATGGGAGTAGGCTCTGCACCTGTGTCTTTGCATCTGTTCACTTTCCTATCTCCTCTCCTGTTCTGCCCCAGTATAGCCTTGGCATGAACTCAAGCTGCCCGGCACTTGTGGCCAACATGTGAAAGCTGCCGATTTGTTTTCAGTAAAACTGTTCCAAGTGATCGAGACAGAAAAGACACTGTACTTAGTCATGGAGTACGCCAGTGGAGGAGAAGTCTTCGACTACTTAGTGCTTCATGGGCGAATGAAAGAAAAAGAAGCAAGAGCCAAATTTAGACAGGTTAGATATGTCAATATTTGATTTGGTTTGCAAAAGAATCTAGTTGTCATAATCAAAATTTTTCTTCTTTAAGATTGTGTCTGCTGTTCAGTATTGTCACCAAAAGAAGATTATTCATAGAGATCTCAAGGTAAAAGAAGTAAAAATTATTATGTCAAATTTTTGTTGTGATTGGGTATAAAATTAAATTTAATCTAATGTTTTATCTTCATTTTTCCAGGCTGAAAATTTGCTATTAGACAGTGAAATGAATATTAAAATTGCAGATTTTGGTTTCAGCAATGAATTTACACCTGGTAATAAATTAGATACATTCTGTGGAAGTCCCCCTTATGCGGCTCCTGAACTTTTTCAAGGTATAAATTAACTTTTTTTGTATTCTAGTAGGCCTACATTTTTCTTTTTCTGGTTTTAAAGCACTTGCATTACATGGTCCTACTTATTAGGATTGGAAACAAACTGTTTAATTTGCAAAATTCATCTAGGTACTCTTCTAGAATTTATAATAAGGAATGAAGCACTGGGAGAGCACCTCTTAACTCTTGGTGACTATACAACTAATAAAAAATTTCAAAATGTTCACTTCTGATACAATTGTTGTTGGGGAAAAAAAAAAACTTGCCTGTTCTTGCCCCTGTTCAGATATGGAAGAGAATTTCTGGAGGTGTTTAAATAAATTTTTTAGTTACATAATTTATTGATAGAGAATCAGTTCAAAAACTGTATAAATCCATGAGAAGGACAATAAACTAATTTACTTTCTGAAAGCAAGCCATCCCACCAATTTTGATCAAAGGACGCTTAAATTTAATGTTCACTTAGTTTTACTCGACCATTTTTTTGTTCTTTTGCTCAACTCTTTTTTTTCTCATCTCAGTGTGAGACCTCTGATAGAACATTAAAATTGGTACGAAGGTGAAGCAAGAGAAGAAAGTTGGTATCTTAGTTGGCAATAAATATATTTTATGAGCATTAGAAACAAACATCACTTATTACCTACTGGACTCAACAAATCTAAAGAGGTGGAGGTATTGTTTGTTGGTTATATGGATGCTGAAGGAAGTGAGCAGTAAAAACAACCTTTTAACTGATACATTGATGAAATAAATTGCATTATTAGGTGGTGGTCGGTAGTATAAAACACATTACTTGGAATGGGTGAATCAAGAGTAAGATGAGAACTTCGTTGTTAAATTGTTTATCACTTCACATATTGGAACACTGGTTCAGGAGACGGTAGAATAACTTACTACATGACCACTGGTATGAATAACATGAAACTGTAGGATTTGTGTGTTAGAACTTGTAATTCTTGGCTAGTCAGGTGCAGAAAACTGCATCTAGTTACTAATTTATCAAACTCGGGTGGTGATTTATTAAAATACTTTATAATGAATTACAATTAACATTACATAACTAAAATTTTATTATGAAGATTATTATGAAATTTTATTCAGTTGTTACATGTTTGTAGTGTTACTTATATGTATTTTGAATGTTGTATTGCAGGTAAAAAGTACGATGGACCGGAAGTTGATGTTTGGTCGTTGGGTGTTATTCTCTATACATTAGTTAGTGGTTCTTTGCCATTTGATGGGTCAACCTTACGAGAATTAAGAGAGCGCGTACTTCGTGGGAAATATCGGATACCATTTTATATGTCTACTGATTGTGAAAATCTCCTAAAGAAATTTTTGGTGCTTAATCCAGCAAAAAGAGCATCTTTAGAAGTAAGTTGTTTGCAGATTAGTTATTTATACTTTTTTCATTAATTGTTTACTTAAAGTTTGACTAATTTTATTTTATTTTTCTAATTTTGACTGGACAGAACATTATGAAAGACAAGTGGATGAATATGGGATATGAAGAAGATGAACTTAAGCCTTATGTTGAACCAGAACCAGACTACAAAGATCTAAAGAGGATAGGTATGGGTCACAATAATATATTTTATGTTATGATGGTATAATATTGAGTATATTGTAATAATATTGTTTTTTAACTCTGTGAATATCTAAAATATGTATTAAGTGAGAGTAAAAACCCTCTGTCCTAATGGATTATGGGAAAATTATAATTAAAAGTTAACTGCTATCATTGAACTCCTCCTTGTGAATCCACCAATGGCTCTTTTTCCAGAAGCCCTAGTGAGCATGGGATACAACCGTGGTGAAATTGAGGAAAGCCTAGCAAATGCAAAATATGATGATGTATTTGCCACTTACTTGCTTCTTGGCCGCAAATCTTCAGATGTAAGCTATCTTGAATCTCTTTATGTAAATGTGAAATACCTTACTTTAATATAAAGTCAAACTAGTGTAATGATTGATGTGCAATTGGCAGTTCTTATACTTAGTCTGTTCTTGAAGTAACATACAGGAACAATAGCAATATTTATCATATATTTATACTTTGTTACGGGATGTTAGTGGATAGCAGATTGAATACACAGGGTGACTGAAGCTCTTGAAATAACCATAAATCCTAGAATTTCAACGTATTGGAAAGCAAAATCTACTCCTTCAACCTGGAAAATTTGTATTGTTCTTAGAAGAAATCAAGTGATTTTTTGCTTAAAAAAATCAAGTGATTTTGCCAAACTTATTTCTCGTGCTTTCACAGCATATTACTGTAATCCAGATTTTAGGAACAGGACTTAGGTTGAGATCGGTGTTCAAAATTTCAAAAGGAGGATATCGAAACTTCAGTTTTGTCCCAGGCACACTAAAATACATGTTAGTGAGATCTAGGGTTTTCAAACTTTGTTTCTTTTGTTAGATTGAAACTAATCTGTCAAATAATAAACTCCAAACAAATTCTAGTTTATTATATACATCCTAAATGTTTGTTTTCATTTTAAAAATATTTATGTTTCTTTTCCGTGTTTATTTTTAAAAAATACTTAAGAATATATTTTTGGAATACAGATTGGAAAATGAAATAACACTTCAAATCTAGGAGTATTATGATTTTCTCTTGTGTTTTTTAAGAAAACCAAATTATAACCCCTGAATTTTTAGTAATTGGTCCTTTTGTCTCCTGGTATGGACCTAGAATGTAATTTTCCAATTTATATACAGTGAAACTTCTGTTAACTGACACTTCTCAATAGCAGACAAATTTTTCAGTCCCAGCAGTGTCTGTTATAGAAATGTTTCACTTTTGATTCCATGATATACATGTGATGGAACAGTACAAATATATATCTGCCATTTGGATTATTTTATTTATATCTAATGTATCACTCACAATTTTCGAACATATGTAGAATGTGTTAAGTGTGAAAATAAATTTTTAAGGTAATATTACTGTTTGTTATCCTTCACTTAAACTGGAAAACTGATTGAATTTAAGCTTTCTTTGAATGTATTGTTGTATGTAGATAGTGTATAAAGCACCGCTGTGTCTGTTGCAGCCGGAAAGTGACGGTTCTCGCTCTGGGAGTTCACTTTCTCTCCGGAACATCCCCCCAGCTGTGACTCCGGGCAATGCTCAGTCTCCTTCACATAGCAGGGTTCACCGCTCCATCTCTGCTACCAATCCAAAACCCAGTAGAAGGGCATCTTCTGGGGGTGAGACTTTGCGTGAGTCCCAAGCGCAAGCGCAGCAAGGCTCGACTCTTGGGGGTGGGCTGTCCTCCAGTTCTTCGATTTACTGTCCTGCTGTCACTTTAACCTTGGCTGTTCAGCTTAGTCACTTAAGTTTTTACTACCTTGCATTGCTTTATTACTAATCAACCCATCATTTTATATCATTTTAAATTAATGTATCAAATTTTTTATCATTGCTTGTAGCATATTTTAATAGATATAGCTTTATTGGTTTCATAGATTTATATTTATTTTTCTAACTTGTTTGAAACAAATGCTGATGGGTTCACAATATATTGAGACAACATAAAATATTCTGATAATCACTTTTATAAGAAAAAGAAAGAGCCTTAACACTGTGTGTTGTGTTTTTCCCAAATACTATTTCGTTCTATTTTCTCATGTTCTTTGTATGAATGAGAGTTTTCAAGAGTGATATGTAGGAATAAAATTGTGAATTTATTGCATTTTTTTTTTACCTTTCAAGTTGAGATACGGGAGTGTAATGACAAAGTTGACTAAAGCTCCCCTCCTTGTCTGCTGCTTATGTCTGTAATGTGTAGCTAAATGATGCTGAAATTAATTAAAACCATTATGTTAGATTATATTCAACCTGTGATCATGCATCAAAATAAGATTTTCTCTCTTGCAAGTTATCCTTTCTACCAGAAAATTTTCCCTGACTAATGTTAACATAGCCAGTATTGAATAGATTTTGTCAAGAGTTACTTGACAGACAAATATTTGGGGGGATCTTACCACTTTAAAAACTGAGAAAAGATAAATGCAATTCAAGAGAATCACTATTCATGAACTTGTATTAAAAATTTCAAAAGATCTGAGATAAATGGGTACTACAAAATATTTTCAATGTTGTATCATTGTGGAGGTTATATCATAGTCTATGAGGATTACAGGAGAGAGAGTAGAGTCTGATGTGTTTCTTCCGTGTGTCAAAGCTGTAAAAAATTTATTTTATCTGTGATAGAGATTTGTTGTCTTTTTTCTCCGGTTAGGGCAATTTTTCTTTTTTCTTTCTGAATAACTTTATTGTAAACTTTTATACTAAACCGTCCCACAAATTTTTCCCTTTAAGTCATCATGTATAATTTGGAAGAGTTTCCATTTCAGCCAATTGGAACTGCTTGAAAAGAACGATCATTTGAATGAATTACGAAGTGAATGAACAAATGAATGACAGAGTGAATGAATGAAAGAATGACTGAGTGGATGAATGAATGACCGAGTGAGTGTATGAATGAATGAGTTGATTGTGTGGTCAAGAATTAAAATGCTGAGATGCCGTCATAATATGAGAATAACACTGATCAATATTTCTAAAATGGTTCTTAAAGAAAGACGAATCATCAGATTTGTGCAAATTCAGTTATACCTATTCGGTGAAATTTGTGTGTAGTCTTTTTGTTTGCATGTGTGCGCGTGTGAGTTTGATAGACATCTATTTTATTGATTTTATACAATATTTTAATTATTAAGTCTTAGTGAACTTGGAATGGTTGAGGCATGTGTTTTCTTGAGAAATAGCATGCAAATTGGTAGAGTAACATGAAGTACTATTTGTAAAAACATGGAAATGCATTTTTTTATTTTAAACAATGTGGCTCAATGTCTTTTATTGATTGCAGGAACACCTGCCTCTGTTCCTCAAAATGCCACCAATCACAACCATACTCCTTCTAGTAATTTTAAAAGGCAAAATACAGTGGACTCGGCTACTATTAAAGAGAATACTGCCAGAATTAATTCAGGGAGTGCAGTATCTAGGCCAGTCTCCAAGAATACAGCTAATATTCCTGTTTTGGAGGGTAAGTGTTTATTTTAGTTTCTAATTTTGTCACAATATTAAAATACTTTGAAAACTTAGTCACTTCATTAAAATATATTGTAATCTTGATGACACACACTCCACTTCCTTTTAGTTTTATTAGAATGTGTTTTGAGAGTTATAGCTTCCATCCTCAACTACTGCCAACTTCTCCAAAATTGAAAAACATTCTAATTTCAAAAACAATTCACTCATGTAAAACAATTTGGCTGAGGATCAGTAGGTAGTAATAGAGGAGCTCTCAAAACATGATTTAATAAAGAAAAAAAGTGTAGGTGAAATGTGTGGCATATTCACCCCACATGTTATATAAGTATAGACAAATTTGAAATCTTAAAAATGTAATACCTAAACATGTAAGTTATGGCATAACAGTGATAAATGCCTTCTTTAATTATAAGGAATCAATTAATTCAAAATAATATAGGTATGTGATTCAATTTGCTTACTGTATGGAATTGTAGGTGTTGGCAGTGCTGCTAGTCCTGGCAAGCCACGGGGTGTCACTAAGTCTAACACTATGACAGTAGGTAACCGTGCTGTGCTTCCTTCAAGTGGTGGATCAGTTGGAAAGCGCACAACCATTGGTTATGAAGCCAAGGCAGCTTCTAATGAGAAAACAAATGTAGCCGGTGAGACACCTAGGTGAGTACATCTCTTTATCCATATTCAGCTGTGTCTAAAAAGCTTGTGAGCTTTTCTTGTTTGTGAGGCTTTACTCTGTTTTTTACTAATACCAATTTTCTTTCCTTTAAATATGCTCTTGAAGTAAACAAAAATCATAATTTAAAATGAATTTAAAAGTGAGCAATTTTTACTTATTTATTTAATTTAAAAAAAAAAGATAAAGCAAGTTTTACCTATCATTGATATTTGCCTTTTCTACTTCTAATAAGTGACTAATGACTTATTGTAGTGGGATCATCCATCTTGTTAGTGAGAAAATTGTTGAAGTCTTATGAAATTGAAAGAAAATTATATTTTGATTCATTTGCGATTTCATTTAGTTTTGTCTCCTAAGTTAATGTTTCTCTGGAAACTTGAAAATCATTTGAAACCTTGAGTTTCTATTTTCATAAACATTTCTTGTGGGATGTAATACATGTGTTAGTGTAACATGATACTCAATTAATGTTGCAATATTGATTAGATCTTTCGTCAGTGAAGTTCATATACATTTTTGATGATATTCGAGTTTAGAGGTATTACTAAATTGATTATAATTCTTCTAAGCGAACAATGAGTACCGTCCTTTAGGACAAACTAGACAAACATTGTTAGACAAGAACTGTTTATGTACCTCATGAATTGTTTAGTCTTCAACATCCATTACTTCTAACTGAACAAATTAATTGCTATGTTATAGTTTTTCTACTTGTCTCTGTTTCATTTTTTACTGTGGTGTTGAATACTCTCTACACTGCAATTTTGTTATCAAAAGTAGAACAATGAGACTCCTGAAGTATGTCATGTAATTTTTAGGTGACAATTTGTCTAATAGATAGGGTGAATTCTTTCAAATTAGATGTTGAATTATTATGGAAAAATTACCTCATTATATATTTCTGTCTAATATTCCACTTCATTTCAACTCAATTATATTCTATGCAGATTGATCCTCTGAAGGTAATTCTTATTGAATTTGGCTCAACAAGAATTTATTGATAGATAATGTGAGCTTATTTTAAACCAGGTGATGTAGATAGATTCTACCAGAATCATTTGCCTAACACCAGTTTCCTAATGCTTTGACAATCTTCTTGAAGTCAAACTCACTAGTCAAAAAGGATTAAAGGAGTATTCTTTAGCTTCTCCCATTGTAGAGTCGTGAGGAATTGAAGTCATTATCTTCTGTTCTGGGTTTTTCGAGGATTTTGTTTATCCTTGTGTGTTATATTCCTGTAGCACAGTTCTTAGTTCAGAAATAAGAAGGGTTGGATGTTCTCATTATTCTTCTCACTGATGTGAAACCAGGGGTGTGATGCAGTGTTGTTTGTGATTTCATCTCATTCATCAGAAAATCATAAAAATTGCAACAAAAATAATAAATAAGGTAGTATTTGAATACTTATTGTTAATGTTGGGAATTTGTTGCTCTTGTTTTGACCAGTAAAGTGCTTGTAATGCCAATGATTGATTGTGATGCCGTCTGTGTCCAAAATATCAAGGTTTGCTCATTTCACTAATGCTGATGACTGATCTGTTGGCTGTTGTGATCTTTATTCTGCCATCTTCAAACATATTCTGGAGAGTAAATTAGTTTATTGTCCTCCATGTGGTCATACACAGTTTATAACTACTTTTTTGGCAATAGTTTGTTTTTAAAGTTTATTGGAGAATTGGACTGTTGTTCATAAATCTTCGTGAATGACCGTCGTGGAATGTTAAAGGAAGCTTCTCATGAAATAAAAAGTTAAATTCTCTTATTTTTCTTGTTGTTTCCATCTTTTAATACCTATTTGGAACCTCCAAATTTTCAACTCTAACATTTCCAGGATAATTTTAAAATTAGCATTTTGCTGTAGCTTGGAAAAGCGGTAACATGTTATCTTAGGAAATTTATTCTATTGCAAAGATATATACGACAAGAGGTGTGTGAACAATTCAATTTCATGCTTTGAGAGAAACGGCTGTTGAAATGGTCAAATGCGGTATTGGAAAATCGTACTTAATACTATGAATACGTTGCGTATGAAATAATTGACTCTGGGAAGTATAATCATAAGGATTTTAAAATGAAAAGGCCTATGGCACAATTTAACTTCTCTTGATCTCACCAGATCCACACAGATTTGGGGATTACTTCGAATTCTCATACCATTGTATTATTTCCACTCATCTGAGCATAGTTTAGAACTCGCTGATCGAAGTTAGCATTGAAGCTTCTTTGATATCCCATCTTTCATTGTGTTGAAGATGATCCCCATCTCTCGACAGAATCATTTGTCACGGTCGGCATGGTGACGGCAGTCTTTCCTTTCTAGATGGCACAGACGAGATTGGTTTCCACTTCGAGTGAGCGGCAAATGCCGCCATCTTCAATTAATGATCCAATCCGATATCATCCGTCACAATATTGTTTACCTTTTCTTATATTTTCAACAGTTTTCTCTGCACCCAAGTTACTTCTAATAGTTTTGTGCTAGGTTACATATATGTCTTGTGTTCGCTCATTTTCATCCGCAAAAATTTGAATGAGCAGCTTTCGCGCCCTTAACTTCAAACTTTGTGCCCCTCACCCCCACCCTGCATTTTTGGGAAATTTTTTCAAAAATATGGGAATAGATTAGTTACAGAAGTTATGATGAGAAATTGGTGTAATGTTGACCATTGTTGTGTGAAATTATGGTATTTGATGATGCAGTGATATTCGATTTTGTTGTTACTATATTTAAAAAACATTGGTTTAAATAATATAAATAATAAGAAATATACTCTATTTTTAGACCTAAACTTTGCCCCACAAAGAAATAAGGTCATAGTCTTCAACTTATTTTGATTTATCATCAAATATCTCATCGTTCCCTTGATGTGTCGAAGACTTGAGCATAGTTCTTTTCGGTATATGATAAATTTATTGTCAAAAAACAGTACAAACTGCATGTGACCACGTGGAGGAAAAAAAAAAACTAATTTACTCTCCGGAAGCAAGCAAGGGACCATCCCATCAATTCCGATCAAGGGCCCTAAGGCAGAGGCGGATTCAAAAATTTCAGCAAAAGTTCCTAGATAAGATAAAAAGTTAGCTGCGAGTTATAATACATATATAATGTCAATATGTTTGTAATTTAACGCAAATATGTTTGTAAATTTACATGTACAAGTTATTATCGAACTATAGATTATTCTGAGTATAGTGTTTAAAAATCATAAGAGTTGAAAAAACACTAAATTCACGATTTATTGTTACAATAAACACGCCCCTAGACAAAGCCTAGAGAACCTGTATAAGAAATCCGCCTCTACCCGAAGGAAAAACGGAGAAAAACCCGGGCCAGGATGGGGCTACAGAATTAATGTACACAACCGTGCCAAAGTTGAGTACACATAAAACTAAATTAATATGAGCCATACGGCAACACAATCATGCAAGAAAATAGTTTTTGAAATTGTTATAAGTTATTTAAAAAGTACTACTGCAATGGCGTGATAAAGTACAAGACGAATTTAACTTTTATTAAAATCAATAAATTCTTTTACATTGTAGAA